>JAGFZM010002008.1:8949-36449 GCA_017657215.1 Limnothrissa miodon | reverse complement strand
ACGGATCAGCAGAGACCAAATGATCTGCTTCACTGGACTGAAAATCAGCGGTCCGCTCAGACGGCCTGGCCCTACTCCTGACCACGCATCAAAGGCCTGCTTCACCTACAGTATGTAAACATCTGGCCCATATCACACATCCAGAGTGGACAATTACAGAGTGAGTACCTTGGATTTGACTATCACAATATATTATTCATTCATTTAAAAGGATCTGGCTGTCCTAATATATTCATTTAAATATATTAAAATATTTAAGGAGAGTAAATATCACCTATGAATGCAAGCTTTTGTATGTATCTAGGCATTAGCTGACATGTTTTTCCAAAGAGACTTCCATCTTTCAATTAATTTCAGAGTCAGTTCCCCTAACTTAGGATTACATGACAAGTGCCATGCTCAAGGGCACAATGGTGGCAGTTGCGATTCGAAAACACAATTTCTCTAAGAACATAAAGGTATAACATATTTATCATAGTTATCTGATTGGCTGATTTATTCTAATGTGAGGGCCAAAGAAACAATAACATCAACAAAACTTTTCTTTTCAAGGAAGGGGGCTGCGTCGCTATCTGACCTAGCTTCCATACATATTTTTGCCCTTGAAATGTTTTTTTCAACAGTCAGTTCTGACAGTGTGTGCACTCAAATACCTGAAGACAATGGTCATTGTTTACAGCTTTGGATAAATAAAAATAAATATGAGCTAGAACACTGTCACAGCTAGTCAAAGTTTTGAGTCTTTTTTGTCATGGCAGGGTGTTACCATGGCAACAGCAACACTAAAAGCAGCAGTCACAGCTGTCCCGTCCACCCACCTTGATCACAACTCTCGCCTTTGTAGCCACTGTTGCACACACAGGTACCCCGCACACATACACCATGACCCCCACACTGTAGGTCAACACACTGGCCGTTGGGGATGTCACACTCTGTACCCTTCCACCCGCTGTGGCACTGACAGCGCCCCCTAGTGTACTGGCCGTTCCCACTGCACAGGACAGGGCAGGCAGCTAGGAGACACAAAGAAAGAAAGAAAGAAAGAAAGAAAGAAAGAAAGTTGACATTTAGGTAAGATTTAAAAGTATACATCTAAAATGGTTTAAGTGTGGTGAACGTACAGATGATCAAAGAGGTCTAGACAGAATAGATAGATAGACATATGAACACATGAATCATGAATTAAGTGTTTGCACTGTTAGTCCTGACATGGCAGTCAGATCCCTCAGTGACATTGCTGCTGAATCCTATATTTTATCCTATATTTTTGAGTGGAATTTATTACGTTGTTTCATCTTCTGGAAGGCTTACATGAGAGAGCAGGGAGGGCAGGGTGCAGCATACACACACACACACACACACACACACAGTCACTGTCTTCACTGAGGGAGAAGATGAAGATGAAAACTCGATGAAGAATCCAGTGTGACCAAGACAGGAAAGGAGGCAGAGAAGGTGGGGAGGAAGAATATGGCCATGGTCACATGGTCCCTCTGGATGAATCCATCAAACCTTACCTCGGGAACAATAAGGGCCAAGGAACCCTGGGAAACACTGGCACGTGCCAGAGAGACACTCCCCATTCCCATTACAGTTAAACGGACACTCCATCACCGCCTCTGGAAAAGGACACAGGAAGTGAGAGAGTGAGTGAGCAAAAGACAGAGAGAGAAGAGAAACAGAGAGAGAAAAAGAAAAGGACAGAGACATGACAAAAATAAATCAGTTATTTTAACCTTTTACCCATCTATATAAAAAAAGATCTTTAGATTATATAAAAAATCTGTTTTTGTTATTAGTATTTATTTCTTATTTAATACAATATATATATTCACTCATTATATAGGGTTTTTTTTTATTTCTCTCTATTTTCTTTTGCTATTTTTACAATTTTATTTTCAGTGCCTTTTATAACAAATGCTTAAACTGTAGAGCCATTTCACTTAGGTACTATTTAAATTATTAAAACAAAATAGAGACAAAAAGGTGACAAAAGTAGTGCCAGTTTGAACAATAGCGTAATGATAAATGCAGACAGATTATAACTATCCGTAGATGAATTGCAGGTGTTTGTTTTCACTTACTCGCCAGTTGGAAAATGAAGCTATTCTTCCTCTACCTCTACTGGACTCAACATTTCTATGCAATCCTAAGGTTTAATTGCTTCATTTGGAACAAACCCTTGAAAAGCAGAACTCAGTGAAGCATACAGCTGTTTTATCTCAGAGTAATTGCCAGTCCAATCTGCACGGTCACAAGGGATTGAGTCAGCATAATAGACCCAGGGGAAAGAACTAAATCAGGCCAAGGGTGGGGATTGTTTACTACAGAGCTTGTTTCACAAGCTTAATGTCTTCCTACAACACAGATGATGATGATGTCTTAAGCATGTGAGGAAGTTTTTAGCGAACACTGTGAACAGTGCGTTTAAACCATGTAGCCTATGTACTACTAGACTATACTGATGTAGGCCTACTAAGTGGAATAATCGCCTAAGACATGTCAGTGGCAGAGAAGACAAAAGGGGTTCAAAATGTTTCCAACAGATTTGTAGGGCTTCATTTTTTTTTTTTTTTTTTTTTTACCATCTTTAAAACTTTCTGTGTAATCACAGTGTTAAAACAGCATAAAAACCCAAATTACCCCCCCTCCCTTTTAGAAGTGGGAGGTATAACTAATATCAATTTGGCCCATGGTAGATATTATCTACAACAGCCTCAGATTTTGTTGAGAGTCAAATTAGCATGTACAGACAAATGAACACTATCAAGTACAGACTTCATACAGAGACTGTATATTTAATGTAGTTCTGGCAAAGATGACCTATTGTATTCTATTTTACATCTTACACAGTAGTGAATGTGAATGTATGCATTTTTTAGGCAAGCCCATTAATGTTGTTTGATGTACTCATCATTAAGTGCAGTTGAATGTCGCTATGTGGTACCCAATTGAAATGTGTATGTGTATTTGTCAAAAAAGGAGCTTGCCTGCGGCTTTCTCTCTCTGTGTAAGTGCTGGCTGGTGTGACTTATGGTGTGAAGATTGGTTTAGAGATCAAACTTAAAATGGATCTTTGCTGCCAGTATGAAGTATGTTTCATTAACATAAACTGAAAATTGCCTTACACTGTTGAAAATGTACATCTGTTCTTGTACATATTAATTATGTACATGCACGTAAACATGTAAACTGTGTGTGTGTGTGTGTGTGTGTGTTTGTGCGGGATGGTGGATCTCTCATCTCTCTCTCTTTCTTTCTCTTATATATACTATATATTCCAATTCTGAACCCTAAATATGATTAGATGGCCTGTGTTGATGACTCTCAACATGACCTTCAAAAGCCACTGATTGCTCTGGATAGCAAAGCAGAAAAATTGGGTCTGCTATCTTTACAACAAGTCCATTGCCTGAGGCCAAACCATGCAACCACCACACACACACACACACACTCTCTCTCACACACACACACACACACACACACACACACACACACACACAAGAGATAAAATAAAAGAATAATGCAATGATATTTTCAGTGTCTCACCCAGGATATTGGTCTTGTAGGACACCTGCTCAGTGGCACGTCCATCGTTGTAGAAAGCCAGGTGCCACACACCTGAGTCAAGATAGTGGAAGAAGCCGGCCTCGTGCATAGCCACTGGGCGCTCCACAGCCTCCACCAGGTCAGGGCCGCTCTGAGGCCGCTCCTCTGGAACTATTAGTCTACTGCCATCCAGCAACTCCACAAAGTCATACTAACAAAAACAGACACACACACACACACACACACACACAAAGAAACAGTTACACAAAAACAAACCAAAAGAAAGACACATTGCATTTCACAATTAATTGTTTTTCTCAGCCAGTGCTATTCAAACCCCAAATTGAAATCTATTATCCATTCAGTGCTCTGAATAGACAATGTTTATTATTAACACAGAATTATGTTGAAGTGTTATTGCAGTGACTTTTTCAGTGATTAAACACATTTTTGTGTCTATAATGTGTAAGTATAACAATTATTTTCACACCATCTAAGATCTCAGAAACTATTTCACAAAATTACTAACTATTTCACACAATGATACACATATACAATATTTCTAGCTTCATCCCTAGAGTCAGAAGTCAGAAACCTGCTATGGGGGTGAAGGTGGGAATGAATCTCAGTATGGGGGAGGGGTGGGTACAACCTACACAACACACACACACACACATACACACATCAAACAAACACACACACACACATCAAACACACACACACACACACACACATCAAACACACACACACACACACACCAAACAAACACCACACACAACATGAATGGGCATCAGAAACCCATACTGATAAGATGGTGAAGAAAAATGGAGAAAGGAAGAGGAAGCAGAAGTAAAGAAGAGAAGTAAAAAGGGAGAAGTAAAAGAAAAATAGAATGAGAGAGAGAAGTAGTAAACCAGTTAAAGAGTTAAGGGGAAAAAAGAAAAAGGACAGAGGAAGGGAGTGAGCAAATGAATGAGATCACTCAGGGCTAGAAGTAAAGAGAATTGAGGATAGTAGAAGCAAAGATCTTTTTTCACCATCGCTTTCTGGTAGAAGTAAAGAGAATTGAGGATAGGAGAAATAAATAGAGGAATAGAGGATAGGAGAAGAAAAGAGAACAATGGATGGAAGTACAGAGAAAAATGGAGGATATGAGAAGTATGAATGAATGAATGAATGAATGAATGTGAATGAATGAATGAATTCATGTCCTTTATTGTCATTGTCACAGGTACAATGAAATTGAGAGATGTCTCTGGTCAGTGCATCCTCACATAAAATAATACATATAATAAATACTTAAGTGCTAATACAGTAATACACCCAAGCAAGGCCTAAGCCACATACAGACAGTCACCATACGTCCAGTTGATATAACAATCAACAATCAATCAATCATGGAAGCGCATTCAACAAGACATGTCGCATCGCGTTTAACAGCAAGTGCACAAATGAGCAACAGGGGCAAGGAAAAACTCCCTATCAGCATTTTTTGTTTGTTCTCGTTTTGGTAAAGGAAGAAACCTTGGGCAGTTCCGACGACTCAATGTGCTAACCCAACTGCCTAGGGCAAGTTCCAATCTCTAACATATATGTGAGAAGATATGGTGTGAATGTATAGTCATGTCAGAGTTGTCTGTGTAGCTGGTGGCTGGAGGCCAGAGAAGCTGGATTTAGGCAGCGGAAGGCTGCCATCTTGCTGTACCCGGGATCCGTAAGGGCTCTCCTTCACGGTACAGCAAGTCCCAGTCTCTCTCACATCATCAGAGGATTATGGTGTGGACTAGTTCATATCAAGGTTGTCTGTAGCTGGTTGCTGGAGGCCAGAGATGCTGGGTCAGGCAGTGGCAGTGCCATCTTGCTGTACCCGGGATCCGTAAAGGCTCTCCTTCACGGCACAGCAAGTTCCAGTCTCTCGCACATCATAAGATGATTGATGTGAAAAACGGTCCATGACAGGGTTGTCTGTAGAGCTGGTGGCTGGAGGTCAGGGACGCTCAGCACGATGGCATCATCAGGAAGAGTGGTTGAGCACCATCCAGGAGGCGCGATGCGCAGAGTCAAGCGGCGGAAGGCAGGGATGTCTCCCAGCAGGGTGGTCATGGCATGGGGGCAGAAAAAGGAGATGAGTTAGAGTAGCAATATCAGGGAATGTATGCATTGTATTGCTTATATATTGTATTTTACATATGTCTTATAACCAAGCATTCAGTCAGCACTTAATTAATTCATGAGGCAGTTAGGTGATCATTTTCTGCTTTTAGTAGCATTAAGACATGTTATTGCAATTGGGTAAAAACTATGTTTGAGTCTATTTGTCCTTGTGTGTATTGCTCTATACCGTTTACCTGAAGGCAGCAGTTCGAACGGGGGGTGTCCAGGGTGTGAGGTGTCCTGTATGATGTTATGGACTCGGGCAGCCGATGATCCTTTGGGCTGCGTTGATGACTCCCTGTAGTGCTTTCCTCTGAGCCGCTGTGCAGCTAGCGTACCAGATGCATATGCAGTACGTTAGGATACTTTCGATGGAGGCTCTGTAGAAAGACACCAGCAGTCTCTGTGTGATGTTGTTCCTCCTTAGTACTCTCAAGAAGTACAGTCTCTGTTGGGTCTTTTTCAGCAGCTCAGAGGTGTTCACACTCCAGGATAGGTTCTCCTCTATGTTGACTCCCAAGAAGCGGAAGTCTGCCACCCTCTCCACACAGGCATCGCTGACAATTAGTGGTTGGACTTCTGTCTTGTTTCTTTTGTAGTCTATGATGAGTTCTTTGATCTTTTTAGTGTTTAGGAGAAGGTTGTTGTCCTTGCACCATGAAGACAGGCGCTCCACCTCATCTCTGTAGGCAGACTCGTCTCCCCCAGATATGAGCCCCACCACGGTAGTGTCATCTGTAAACTTCACAATGGTGTTGCTCTGGTGAGGGGGGGTGCAGTCGTGTGTATAAAGAGAGTAGAGCAGTGGACTGAGCACACAGCCCTGCGGTGACCCAGTGCTTAGGCTTAAGGCTGGCGATGTGTGACATCCCACTTTCACTCTCTGTCTGCGGTCGGTGAGGAAGCTGTTGATCCACCTGCAGGTACTGTGGGGGAGCCCTAGTTCTTTTAGCTTGACATCCAGTTATGTGGAAGAATGGTGTTGAACGCAGAACTGTAGTCTACAAAAAGCATGCGCACATAGCTTCCTTGCCTCTCCAGGTGTGTTGCGGCGGCATGGAGTGCTATGGCTATGGCGTCCTCAGTTGATCGATTTGCTCTGTAGGCAAACTGGTGGGGGTCAAGGCTGCGGGGTAAGGCTGCTGTGATGTGATAGCGAACAAGCTTCTCAAAACACTTCATCACCACTGGTGTGAGTGCCACTGGTCTGTAGTCATTTAGGTTGGAGATGTGAGGTTTCTTGGGCAAGGGTACTATGGTGGAGGTCTTGAGGCAGGGTGGGATGTAGAGATCGACCGATATGGGTTTTTCTATAACCGATGCCGATACCGATGTTTAGATGTCAGAGTCAGCCGATCGCCGATATGTGCTGCCGATTTTTTTGGCCGATACCTTTACTTTTCGCCTTTAATTTGCATGCTAAAATATCTTACTACTAATAAAAGAGGATGCACAAGATTTCCAAACGTAACATATTACGTTACATACAACGTAATTTATTGAACACTGTCTTAAAATATCTTTGACATCTTTATTATATCAAATATCATATCAAAATCAAATATTTATCTAAAGTTAAGGGGAAAAAAAATCAATGAGCAATATATGTAAATAAACATGTAAACTTAAATATACATTTAAATAAAAATACAACTTTATAAATAAACATTTTTAATGATATTCATAACGGCAAACTTTATGCAGATTATAGCCTAGTATTCTTACAACTCCGCCTCTTAAATTCAGCTGTCTGGTTGAAGCCTCAAAATATTGTAAACAAAGTAGCAGGCTAAGCTTAAGCTATCATACTCTACTGGTTATACTGTTCAGTTTGTGGATGTGTTTAAGTTTCAAGGTAAGCAAATACTTTTTCTCCTTGGGACAGGCCCTTATAAGTCTTCGAAAAACATTGGTAGATGGTCAGTCAACTTGAATGCAAGAGTTTTAATCAAATGTCTGCAGCATAGCCTACTAATGATGCTAACCGGATTTAACAGTAATTAGTTGTCTTTGCGTCATTGGAATGTTATATTTGGATTAAATATGTTGAGGGCGGGTGTCCATTGAGCGCGCACGAGAGCGGGCCAAGGAGAATGAGTTTACTTCTACTGTTTGGTAAAGTTGCACGTATAGTCTACAAAAGTTGCGGAAGAACTTTATGCTTTCACCCTAGCACCCTAGCAGGTGCATCAGTGCGAACGCTTCCAGGGATGATCTCGTTGGTTTTCATGGAGACATACCCGGTGTGCATGGAGGAGAGGGTCCGTGTGTGTGCGTGTGTGTGTGTGAGAGGTGCGCGAGTGACAGAGAGGGAGAACAGCGGAAAGGGAATTCAGCTTAACGAATGCTGCGTGTTTTTCAATGGCGTTAAAATAAAATAAATAAATAAATAAATAAATAAATAAGTATAACGACATGCAATATGTGGCGGCCGGTGTTGAATCTGTGAATGCTAAATGCCGCCTTCCCCGCCCCATGCAGAGTGAATTCTACAATCCCGACACAGGAGAAATAAACACACGGGGCTAGTATGTTTGCAAGCAAGGTACTGATATGTTTTCATTTTTAAAGCTAATGGCAAACAACTACAGCATTATGCCAATTCCAGACGGTTAAATGTTACTCGTTTTTTCTTTCCCTAAATGAAGTAACACAACATAGTTTCCTAATAACATAATAGCAAATACATGACACCAGGACATCGAAATGTAAGAATTTAAGCCTTGCCTTTATCTTCTAGGACTGTCTTTCTAAGTGTCTCTGACTGAATATTACAAAAGTTTATTAGGGGTCCTTCACATGCGGCTGCAATCGGTCGCGACCACGCAAGGATATCGGCCGATGCCGATGACTTAAAAACATGCAAATATCGGCCCAATATATCGGCCAACCGATAAATCGGTCGACCTCTAGTGGGACGGTCGACTGTTCAAGGGATTGGTTGAAGATCCTGGTGAAGATATAAGCAAGCTGGTCTGCGCAGTCCCTCAGCACACGTCCCGTTACGCCATCTGGGCCGGCCGCCTTCCTTGGGTTGACGGCCCGCAGGGTGCGCCTCACTTCATGTTCTTCCAGAGTGATGATGGTACTGCTGTGAGCTGTGTGGTGTTGCTGTGCCTCTGAGGCATCCGGTGCAGTGACTTCAAAGCGGGTGAAGAAGATGTTCAGCTCCTCCGCCAGTGCTGGGTCACCCTCAGCAGCGCCTAGGTTGGTCTTGTAGTTCGTCAGCTGCTGGACACCCTGCCACACCAGCCGGCTGTTCTTGCTCTCCAGGTGGTTCTCAATCCTCGTCCTGTAGTCCGCCTTGGCTTCCGATGCCTCTTTTCAGGTTGGCTCTAGCCACACTGTAGTGTGTCTCTCCTTTAGCAGCTGCCGGACTTCTCGGGTCATCCATGGCTTTTGGTTGGGGTAAGCCTGTATCTGTTTGTCCACTGTAACAGTGTCTATGCAGTGTTTGATGTCGCAGAGGACACTGTTCGTGAATATTTCCAGGTCTTGATGTTCGAAGATGTTCCAGTTGGTTCTATCAAAGCAGTCCTGTAGCTGTTGAGAGGCGCCCTCTGGCCATGTAGTTACAGTTTTTGTGATGGTTGACACAGTTTTCCTGATTGGGACATATGCAGGAATTAGGAGCAGGGATAAATGGTCAGATTGGCCCAGGTGTGGTAGAGGTTTGGCCCTGTAGCCCTTCTTGATGTTTGAATAAGCTTTTTCCAGAGTGTTTTCACCCCTCGTGGCACACTTCACATGCTGGTGGAAGTTAGGGATTGCTGTTTTTAAATCCGCGTGATTAAAATCCCCAGCTATGATGTGCACCGCGTCAGGGTGTTTGCTGAGTTTGTTGCCAATGTTTGTGTGCAAAAGTGCTATTGCCACGTTAGCATTAGCATCTGGTGGTATGTAAACAGCTGTTATTATAACGACGGTGAATTCCCTTGGAAGGTAGATGGGCCTGCATTTGACAGTCAGATATTCTAAGTCCGGTGAACAATGGCGGTCTGTGATCACCGTGCTGGTACACCAGCTGTTGTTCACGTACATGCAGATTCCCCCTCCTTTTCTCTTGAAAGTAAAGAGAAGAATCAAAGAAAGGAGAAATGAAAGGACTCATGGATGGAAGAAGAAGAGAATCAAGGATAAAAGAACAAAAAAGATGACTCGAGGATAGGACATAAAAGGTAAATAAAAGAATCAATGACAGGAGAAGTGAAGAGAAGAGAAGAAAAGGGGAATGTGAGAATAGAGAGAAATAATGAATGTAGAGCTCTCGTACATTCCAGCCAGAAGTGAGCGAGACAACCGATCCATTGCCACAGTCATCATTCCTTGGCCCTCGCTCGCCCGCACATCTGAGTCGGGACAAAGCACCTCCTCAAGGTTAGCTTCACGCTTCCACTGCTGCAGGCTCAAGGACACACACTGATTGCCTCGCAGAAATAATACTTCACTCTCTATTCCTCTCTCTCTCCCTCTCTTTCCCTCCTTCTCTCAAGGTTCTCTCTTTTCTCCTTCCTCTGAGGGGTAAAGTTTAAAGGGAAGTGGGATGCAGCTGAAAATTCATGCTGTCTTCTGATTTATACTCAATATAATGTACACAATGTCCCAGTGACCCATGGCCCCAACCTAAGGCGTGAGTGGTAAGGAAGACTCCTTGTAATTAAAGTTAGAATCTTCAGCCACAACCAAACTCAACAGCTTTTGAAAAGCTCAAGAGCTGAACATATCTAAACTTTATATATGTTCAGCTCTTGACCTTGTCAAAAGCTGTTGAGTTTGGTTGTGGCTGAAGATTCTAATATAAACCAAAACTTCAACTGCCATCAGTGGAGAATGTCAGTTAGGAATCAAGTCCAGTCAATACACTGCATGAAGGAAAAATCCAAAACAAGTCTAAAAGGGCACAAGAGAAAATGAGGCCATTGTACGGTAGCTGTAGCATCCACAGAAATGTACCCCTAACATTGGCCAGGCACATCAGTCAGAAAATAGGCCCAGATGAACTAAAGATAATTGAAAAGAAATATATGAACGTTGCTTATACAGTGGGATGATCAAAATACCTCAGCATGCGCAGTCCCAACTAATGCCAAGGGTCTTAGCACACACACACACACACACACACACACAAACTCACAAGCCCTCACCATGCCATCTTTTGGAGCTAGTGACATTACTGCGCTCACAGCGCAGCCACTCTTTGGATAAAAGCATCTGCTAAATATCAGTAAACTTTTAACTTTCCTAAAGATGCTAAACTTCACTTTACAAGGCAAACCAGACTCAGTGCTGACTGAAACCCACATATCACCCTAAATATCACCACTTTAGCTCTGACAACCCCAGAAATAATAAAAAAAAATACCATTAAAGAGGCAGCAGCAGCCTAGAAGGCCCTCTGTGTGCGCCTCAGTGTGGTGTGTGTGTGTGTGTGTGTGTGTGTGTGTGTGTGTGTGGACGTGTGTATGCCGCAGCCAAAGCCTTTGAAGGCTGAGCATGAAACCGTGTGATGAGGCCGGCTTTGTAGAGTGGCTGTGAGCGCCACATGGCTATCTGCTAATCTCTGGGCTGACCAGACACTTCAGAGCTGCAGCAAAAAAAAATACTTTTTCATGTTAGCAAAGAAACCCTCAAGTGGAAAGGGTTACATAAGGATTATTTGCTTAATGATTTAATTTACTTCAATGGATAGTAAAATTTTTACATATGCCTTTACATATTCATTAGCTTGATCAATTTCTGTGAAGTAGCCTACATTTACTTTCCAGGGAGGTTAATTCACACTGTATGCTGTTAGAAAAAAAGAGGACCACCCCATCCCCTCCTAGTGTGTGCCCACGCTCAGACATGCTCATCTGCCACAGACCACTACACACATAAGCATAATTTGGATGGGGAGGATAAAGTGTCCAGAATATTCTATGAGCCTGCAGACGCAGATACTCCTTCTTCTACATATGCACCTGGTGCATTGCCCTGCTATGGTAATGCTATATTATTAAAGACATCCAGAGTTCATTTGTTTCATAACATGGCTAGCATCTAAAGTGTGTACTGACAGAACAATAGGATTCAACATTCAGGAGTAATTTTAGCAATATTCTAATATTCTTTATACTATTATACTTTATACTATTATACTTTATTCTTTATACTTTATACTATATTTAATGGGAAATGGTTATATTAGTTATAATAGTGGTGAATTAAAAGCAAATAGTGGTCATCTGTGCTGCAAGATGAACATCATCTCTGAATAATATTCCAATTCCAATTCCAATAGGGCTTTGCACCTGCCGGTGCTCGGGCCCTAATTATGAATAACAAAATAGTGTCAATTTCGAGAGAAAATATAAAGCAAAATACACTGAAGACAGAACAAGCCTATTATCAGCAACCAGATCTTCCCCAAGCTAAACAAATACTTACTCCCTGCAAGACTTGCTTTTATGAAGGGTCTGTGCCAGACTTGCACCCCACATCAGTATCGTCCGACAAGTAGTGGGGAGTACTGGCCCGAGGACATAATTTTAAGTTGTTATAAAATCATAGGAAACCACGTCATATTGATTTAAAGGCCCACTTAGCAACATTTTTCAGTTAATTAATCTGTTTCATACTGTTTAGAATGCTAACATGAGTCATTACACGGCAAACGAACGGTGTAGAATGCGCCACTGTGGCCTACAACAGTAGATACTGCATTTTTTCAATTTTGCAATGTTCAACAGAAGCGGTACGCCTCCAATAGAATGCAGTGCAATACAATGCAATACAGCGGTCTTGTGAGAGAAAAAAAACAGAATGTTGCTTAGCCCTGCTTTAAAGCCTTTTCTGACTAGGATACTTACATAATTTTGAACTGATTGCAGTAGAACCAATACCAGTGGTGTCTGCAGGGACTTTCAGAACACAACTACATTAAAGATTTACTTCAGTCTGACACGCCACAGGGTTTGATTGAGGTGAACTTTGGTAGCTGACATGCACCATCAACCTCTATGGTCTCATGCATCTTGGTTTATAGAATGCATGTGTGCCAATCCAAATGTAAATGCCAGAGTGAATCTGCAGAAAACCTATGTATGCATAATTTACACCCACCCACACAAATACAAATACATGCACACGCACAGACACACAGACACAAATACACACATCTCCACGTCTCCACATCTCTCGGAGATATGGGTTCATATGTAAATTAAAAACTCCTCATGCTTGCCAGCCCTTTGACTGAATGCCCTCACTGCACAGCTCACCTGTGTGTGTGTGGGCGGTAACCCCTTTCTCCCATACACCCCGATCAAAGCGTTCTTGTGGATGGAGATGTTGAACTTGAGGAAGTTGGGATCCTCCATAGTCAAACGTGAGCGCCAGAAGACTCCAGGGGGGATGTTTTGGCTCGCCCTCTGCCCCACACCCACCTGACCCGTATCCAAGGTCACGTTCTCCTGCTGAGGATACACAACAGTCCGACCTGCAAGCGGTAGGGGAGCGGAGAGATGGGAGAGATATGCATTAATACCTTTACAGATTAAAGCAATGCTGGTATATATCTATTTTTAATCGCTTTCCTCTTGCTTTAAACACGTCCTACGGGACGTAAAAAATATTCACCATTGATGTTTTTTTTTTCTTTGTTGGTTTTGCATTGTAGCCAATGCAATGACAGATATGCATTAATACCTTTACAGATTAAAGCAATGCTGGTATATATCTATTTTTAATCGCTTTCCTCTTGCTTTAAACACGTCCTACGGGACGTAGAAAATATTCACCATTGATGTTTTTTTTTTCTTTGTTGGTTTTGCATTGTAGCCAACTTCGTTCATTTGTTAGTCAGAGCAAGTGAAAGTGAGTGGGTGGACATACAGTAAGAGTAAGCGTGGAAGAATACATCTTCCTGGAGAAAGAGGACCTAGAGTCAGTGGCCCGGGGCACGAGAAGAGGCTGACACACACAAAGAGTTGATGTGGGACAGCAGGCCAGGTGCAGTCCTGAGCGTACGTACAGACATATTAATTTCTCACCCTAATCACGTCCAATCTACATATTTATGCATACGTGCACACATGCATCAGACCCAGGTGTGTGTAGCGATGAATGTGTGTGTTTCAGTGTCAGTGACGTATGCAGGAAGAGGGGCACGCAGGTGTTGGAAGAAAAGCATGGCCACCACCAGCAGTATGACCCGACCCTGAACACCAACCCTCATGCACAAAGAATGCCATCTTAGCATACGTACAGTAGCACCAGTCCATGTCCATGGCAAACTCACCCAAGACCCCAGCCAGAGGCTAACAACTTAATGTTCAAACACTAAACACGAAGCTAGCTTGTCCTCCCTAAACTCACAGTCCGCGAAATCCACACCCTGAAAAGTTCAATACTGCTTTACTCATTTATATGAAGGAGCTTGCAAAAATGTACACTGTCTCAAGGTTGTTCGAAGAGCCCGAGGCCTGAATCCCCAGGAGTGGGCAAACAAATACTTCCTTTGTAATGGGAAAAAACGTTAAAGCAAAGCTTTAAAAGCGGGGACCCATTTCATCTCAGCTCTAACTAACTGGAAACTTAAAACAAAACAATATGGCCTTCACCACAATGCCTAGCTAGCCCATCTCAAACACATAAAAAAAAAACAATAAAAAAAAACACCCACAACACAGCTTGTATCATCTTAAAATTCAAATTCTGATCACGTTGAGCATGTCCCTGCCAAACTCACTGCAGATTCACCAGACATGTCCCCAGCAAATCTGAAACACACAATGTAAGGGCTTTGTATAGCTGGAGACAAGTGTTTCCAGCCAGATGCCTTGAGCATAGTCGTCCTCTCCTGTCTGCCTCCAAACTTCCTAAAACGCATGTGGCTTCATCGGACACAACCCCAGCCAGCAGGCATCAAGCAGACTCCTTAAAGAGAACTGGACAGGTTTCCGGGCCTTTCATGACAGCGAGGAGCTGAAGCATTACTCTCTAAGTACCCGCTATTCCACATGCTCTTTTACTGTGCACCGCGAGATGCAATGACTCATACCACAGCCGAATGCGGTAAAAAATAATAATAATAATAAAAAAAAACATTTACTTTATCACGTCTTTAAAACTGACGTGAGATTATTTCTCAGAGGGTGGGAAATCAATATAACAAATTATATTGATTTCCAGTTCCTTGCAATCAGGATCAACTAACAAAAACACTGTGACTAGCTGGATATAGCCCGCTATTATAAGACCACTCATTATTATCATAATCACCCCCCTCCCCCCTTAAACCTGCCTAACAGGAGATAACGCGTTTGCACCGCGCTTCACATGCGACCCACACACAAACACAGTAAGTGTAAGTAAGTGTACCTACAGTATATCCTTTCAGCATGCTAACAGATGGGGAGTGGCTGTCTGTGAATACAGATATAGTCTACTCTGAAAGTCCATCAGGCCAAAATTGAAACGAGAACAGCTCTTAATTTACTACATAAATGTAATTATTTCACTAAGAATGTGTTTGTTGAAAAGAAATATTTGATTAATTAGACTGTCAAGTCTACATTTTGAAAAAAAAAGCTTAGCCTACTTTAGATATGTTTAAAAATCTTATTGTGAGATTCTCCTGCTTTTAGATGAGAAACCATAGCAACAAGTGTTGTCCTGATGCAGGATGCTAAAAATAAAGCTCATTAATTTCTGTTAGCCAAATATTTCATGTTTTCACTGCAAATTACTACTGCAGGTTGAATGATTTCAGATGTGATTAGGCAAATCCTTTTTAAGGGGTTGGAATGCTATTGCTTTGTGTAAGGCAGTCTGGAGTTCATTTGTCTGAGAACAGATGTGAGTCTGACTACTACCATCCTATCACATTATGTGTATATACATTTTTTTCATATTGGGTGCACTTTGGGTGATGTGATGGAAGCACTTTTCTATCAGCCTTTATCCGTACCCCTGTCTGAAGATGTTAGCATTGTCACAGCAACAGTGGGCGTGGGAGCTGCCCTGGAGCGTCCGTTCTCAAAGGCATGGGTCTCTGCATCACGTAGACGCCAGTTCAGGCCCAACAAATGCAAAGCTGAGGAAAGGAAACACACACACAAACACACACACACACACACACACACACACACACACACGTTAAAAACTATACAAGAAACAAAAAAGTTAATTAGCACATTTCTTAATTTTCCAAACAGCCGATCAGCAATCCATATATTCAGTCATTCTTTACATGTGCATCTATTATGTATTTCTCACGGTCCCTACAATAATAGTGCAGGGGTTAAAGTAAAAAAAAATCCTGAGCCTGAACTTTTTGACTTTTTGAGCCCCCCCACCACACACACACACACAGTTTGAAAATGACACTGGAGTCTAGAACTCCGGACCTCTTGATAGGGGTGCTACTGTCAGTTGAGGTGTTTAACTTGGATCATTTATTTATACTTAGGCCTACTGTAGTAATACAGGAGTGCTTCTGCTTTGCTGGGTGTATAGTATCACATTTGTAGGTTACAAATTTGTGAATTTGGTAAAATCCTTATTCTAAAATTATTTTTATTATCTGTCCTTTATTAAACTTTTATTCTTTTAACTTTTTGTTTTACTTTTTACTCTTTGTATGTTATTATACCCTTGGTGTAACTTTTAATCTTAATTGTTTCTTTTCTTACTTTATTTATCCACTATTTCTACTTTCTACTTTTATCTTTGTAAAGCACATTGAACTGCCTACTTTGTGTATGGAATGTGCTATATAAATAAACTTATAGGCCTAATTAAACTATAAAAAAATCTTAGTTTTATTAAAAAAGTATGCTGCATTCTTTTACATGTAGGCTAGGCCTATATGCTGAAAGAATATAACCAGTCTGCTGCATCTTTTGAGGCAATATAGTTAACTATATTACAGTGTTAAGTAGCCTATATTAGAGGTAATTTTAACCATTTTTAAGTTTAGGCCTACACCAAAATTATATAGGCCTACTAAGTCATGGACCTAAATCCTTTAGAGAGAACACAATGTGGGCTAACCTGCTAATGTTGTGAATATTTAAGTATTTCCACTTATTACAGGTAGGCTATTGCTGCTAATGTTGTCATGTTCAGTCTCAGCAGTGAACAATTTTAGAAACGTCGGCTTCTGCTGTTTTACCGGGTGCTGCTGCTGTTAAATAACTCATAGGGACGCCTGCTTTCACTTCATTTTACGCTTTCTTTCCGTTACGTTAAGTTTAACTTTCCATTGCCAAGCCAGCCTCCCGGCCTCGACACCAGAAGTGGTAACTTTTGAGGCGGTTCGCTGTTGTTAGGTTCCGTTGAATGAAGGTAATTAGGTGACGTTGATTTCTTGATGGGTGATTTAATGCTTTCAAAAGTTGTTGACACTAATTTGCCTATGGGCTAGGAGAACATAAAATCATTCAGTAACGTTTGTTGAGTGATTGGATTGTTTCAGAGATTTTTTTGATAGGCTACGTATCTTTGCCCAAGTTTTATTGGTTATTCGCAAACCCAATATCTTTTAAGATGGTTATACCGCGTATCATGTAGACTAGGCTTCAGCACTGGTGTCAAACATACCGTAGGCCTATTGCAAGGACCCGCCCTTCTCTGCTTCTGATAGATTTGTAACGTCAGTTAAAGCTGCGTTCCACTCATATGATTGGTAGGTGAAATAAATTGGCTCGAAAATATTAAACTGCATGCGAAGGCTCTAAAATATTTTTTCCCCCTCACGGCCGCATGCCGGAGATCCGGCATGGTGCCGGGATACTTTAAGCCCTGATAGTGACAGGTTGAGTTCCCCATAGTTCCCAAGCTCTCAATAAAAGCATATAGTTTATTAGTAGTTAATTAATTGTGGTATTCGTTGTACTACTAGTGTCTAGACACTCTTGATCAGGCGCTTTGCTCAACTATGGTCACCTGGAATCAAACTATACTGCATGCTAACCCATGTTTACCCACTGGACTACCACTACCAGTAAGACAACATCAAGGGAAAATATACAGTTCATTTCCATATTTCATAGATATGTTCATCCCCGATGATAAGCCCATTATCTCTTAGTCTTGTGTTTATGTGTATGCGTATGTGTATGATGCATGTGTGTGTGTGTGTGTGTGTGTGTGTGTGTGTGTGTGTGTCTGTGTGTGTTCTCAACCCCAGCAGAAAGTCCCACAGTGGTGGAGGCAACAGCAGCTGCTTGAGTCGATTTAGTGCAGACAGAAGCACAAGCTCTCTCCACCTCCCACTCAGGCAGGAAAGACAGATCAAACAGAGAGAGAGAGAGAGAGAGAGGAAAGAGGCGGAAGTGCAGAGAGAAGTTTAAAGCTTTAAAGAATAAACTAATTTCAGCTTGGTTATATAATAAAACACTCAGTATGATCTCTCTCTCACACTCTCTCTATATCCCTCTCTCTCTCACACATTTTCTCTCTTTTCTTGCTGTTGCTCATTTTATTTTATTAAAATAAATAATTCCTCTTTCTTGATCACTCTCTGTCATTCTTTATCCTCTTCTGTTCTCCTTTCTTCTTCACCCACCATTGCCTCTCTCTTTCACTCTCTCTCTTCCCCCCCACCTCTCATCCTCTGGTGTGTGTAGTAACACACATCTCGGGAGATGTTTGTCGGGAGTGAAGTATGAACAGAGCTCAGGAAAACTCCTCTTCAAAGTTCCCTCTATGGCAGAATCCAGCTCTAGTTCCCTCACTTCCTTGGCATTGATCTGTTGGTAATGCCACATTTCAAAAAAGTATCTATGTGTGTGTGTGTGTGTGTGTTTGTTTGTTGTGTATGTGAGTGTGAGAGAGAGAGAGAGTTTGTGTGAGTGCAGGTGTACGGATCTTTATCTTTTTTGTTGTCTTATTGTGTATGTATAGGTGTGTGTCTCAGTATGTGTATGTGTATTGTTTGCTTGGAATTACAATTAGTGCATTCATTCATTTGGTGTGATTTAGGGGGTCCTAGAGAACGACTTTCACTAACGTTACTGTATAATCTATGTTTGGGTGGTCCATTTTTTTCTGTCATAGGACCCACAATTTCTTGCAGTGTATTGCAGTGGGATGTACTTTGCGAAATAAGTAGGGCAATAATTGACTGAAGTATATAAAAAGAGAAAGAAAAAGAGAGGAGAGAACTGAAAAAATGTGGCTAAATGGGACTGAGCAAAAGAACAGAACTATGTGGAAACGGAGAAAGGCACACATGCCAGGGAGGACAATCAACCGAGAGAAGGAGGGGGGAGGGTGGGTGGGGGTGGGAGGATGGGGGAGTGGTGGCACACAGACGGTCAACACTGTTATTTCAGAGAGCGAGTGTAGACAATGAAGCGGTGAGTGAAAGGAGAGATTTATGGATTGTGAACAAAAAGGAAGCACAAAAGGATGGAGGTGGCGCTGGTGGGGGAGGTGAGGATATTTATATCCAAACATCTGCTAATTCCTCAGGTAGGTGAAAGAGAGAAGCAGTGAAAAAAAGTGTAGTTGATTCTGCTAAAATCCCACATATACTACATTTGCAGGGGCGTCGAAGTTGGGAGAAAAGGGGGAAGGAGTTACCAGGGCTCCAAGTAGGGAGAGGGCCCTATAGGGTTATTTTCCTATAAATATTAATATAATTTTAAAGTGGCATGCGCAAAGCTTGTGCATAGGGCCCAGGATTTGCTATGCCCGTGTACATATGCACACACACACACACACACACACAGAAAGAGAGAGTGAAGAAAGAGAGGAGAAAAAGAAAGAGATAAAAGGTACATAAGAGAGAATTAAAGACACACACACACACAGAGAGAGAGAGAGAGAGAGAGAGAGAGAGGGAGAGAGAGAGAGAGAAAGAGAGAGAGTACAACAAATGGATAGATGAACATACCTATGCAGTAACAGAGTATAATGGACAACAGGATGGCTACTCCCACAGCACTGAGGGCAGTGCATTTCCAGGTGCAGTACTTGGGGGACTTCTTGAATTTAAAGGCCCCCCTGGAGAGGGTGTTCCTTGGCAACGGACGGGCAGGGTGGGAGTACACAGAGCCTGTTGCCATGGCATAACCAGGAGCTGCCGCTGCAAAGAGCGAGTTTGTGCCAGGGCCTGTCTTAAACAGGAAGTGCCTGTCAAAGAAAAAGGATATGATGTCACAGTTACAGCAGGAAAAATATGCATTAATTATCACATATTAAAACTGCAATAGCATCTTTGTTGCTTTCTATTTAATTTTCCAAATTACTAAATGTGATTAAAATGAGATTAGGAATCACCAATACACCAACTCAATAACTTATCAGTCATAAAATAATCAGTTAACATTTATACTCAATAAGCTCTTGTAGTCTCTGAAGGTTTTGTGGTCAAATATGAACACTGCTGATACAATACAAAATTCATTGCGGTTTTCATTTTGAAGTAAATCTTTCCAAAAGTAAAAAAAAAAACACAGCAGTTTCTTGCTGCCTTACAGTACAATCAGGCACTTGCAGCAGGCAAGTGCTGTAATACATTTCATCTATTAGATTGTTGGGAGACAGTTTAAAGACAATGAAGGCCAAATCTGAGAGAGCACAGCAGTCTCCATGCCTCTGTCACTGTCCACATACGGTTATGTGAAAGCCTTTGGAACGTCTGTCCATGAGCAAGGCTTAATTGTGGATTAATTCCCTTTCTGTGTGCCTCCGCTAGTGCACTTTTATTAGATTAATTATACACTCTAGGAGGTGGAAGGCAGAGGTCAGGTGCATGAAACGGCCGTGTTCAGATTAAGCACCGACAGCAGGGCACTAAGAGGCGAGGAGACGATGCCGGGAAGGGTTCAGATTGAGGCTATGATGACCGCAGGGAACGTGTGAAACGTACATCCAATTACACTCATCATGACATTTAATCCTGTGCTGTGACAAGGGCCAGAGCGCTATATGATTAGTCCACTAGCGATAACATTATAGAGGGGCTTTATTTGATAATCTTCTTGTTGCCGCAGTGACATTCAGACCCAGAGCTAAAAGACTGACTTAGGACCAGTGGTCCAATTTTCTCTTTTATTTCCATTCACAGGCCCTTTCTATTCACACTCCTTCCTCTCCACATCTTTACTGAGTCTGAGTCACTGCACCATATCAGTTTGTCGTATTGGGTTAAGTTTGCCATTTGGCAGAGTAGCAATTTCAAGTTGCATAATTATAATTTAACTTTAAGTTGGATTCAAACATGAAATACATATCAATAATTCAGATAAAGATCCTTCAAATTATCCATTTAAAGTTAGAGCAGTGATGCTTGCATGTTTTAAATAATATTCTAAGTAGCAATTCACATATTAAAGTGTAAAAACGTGTACAGAAAAAGACATGTCTTAAGTGGACATCCAGTATTTTAAGAGGGTGAAGTTCTTAGAGACTTGTGTTCTCTTTTGGCAGGTCTTTCTAAAGGAAAGTCAAGTTTAGTGCGAGTCGGGCGGAGACACAGTAATCATGGAATAAACGTGGGCACTGCCTCTTTCATCTACTTTAATTGTAATGGGATTATTATTTGAAGTCCACAATTGTGATTGTCAAACTGCAAGGCAAGAGAATAATAGGCACTTTCAGTCCCTCTCGTGTCATCAGACGAACGAACCATAGCCAAATTTAGAATGCAAATGACGACTAAATCCATCGCTTCACAGAAAAAAGAAAGGAATCCATCACACAAAGGGGATATTCTGCATTCCCCAGGTGGATTGATCGTTTTTGCTCTTTTGTGTTTTTCATTCTTCTCTTTTTCTTTAGAAAGAACAACTGCAATTATTATCGTCTATCGTTGACACATTTTTTTCCAAAAAAAGAACCCCCAAAGAACCTCCCAAAACAAAACAAAACAGCTGTTCATCCACGTTGAAACTAATCTAGCATGAGATGTAGAACTTGCCCACACTATCACATTAGCATGAATTTACTAATTCAGCATAAAATCATCCGCAAGGGCTCAGCGTGCTTTCTCAGACGGCCCAGTTTGAGTCTGAGGAGTGCTGGCGAGCCGGCCAGGGTTGCATTCAGGTGGGCTCTGGCGGGCTATTTTCAATCGAGTCCACCATTGTCAGGGCCCACTGTAGCGCGGACACCACACTGCAAGGGGGAGGATTAGCCGCGCTCTGGCACACCCGGACTGGCTCGTGTTTAAGCCCCCTTTTCGCTTTCTAGATTAACAAATATGGGCGACGGGGCTGCCATTTTGAGGCCAAACAGCCCATAATTGATTAGAGGAAGTGTGACGTTGGGCTGGGGAATGACTAAGCGAAGGTAATCCGCAGCGGCGCTTTTCAAGTGTATGAAAGCGTTCACAGGGACACGGAGCACGGAGAGCCCAGACGCGCGGCTGAAAAGATTTCTGTCCTCAAGGAGTTTTTGGCAGACTGGAAATGTTGTAACCCCCGTCTCTCCGCGCTCCCACCCCCCTTCCCAAAAGTGTCACTTCCATTGTCATTGGCTTGACATTCACAACAGTCGCTTAGTGAAGAGAGGGAAAATGGAGGCCAGACTTGGATAAAGGAAGCATTTATTTTGAAGAAAAGCAAAAAGAATGGAAGTGGAGAGGGGTGAGGCTAGGAAAGGAGGAAAGAGGAAGGGGGAGTGGGCTCGATTTGTGTGAAGTGACAAGCTAGAGCTACCTTAAATGCATGTCAAACCAGGCTGAATGGAGCGCTACTTTAGGCCAAGGAGATGTTGTGGACACAGCCGTGAAAGAAGGCAGTGCTAATCTGTTTGCTCCTCCGTCAAATCATGCACACACACACACACAGACACAGACACACACACACACAGTGTTGAAAATCTGAGAAACCTACTGGTAATAAATAATTAAATGAACACGGGAGCACAATGAGAATCGGAGTTACAAATAAAACATAATGAAAAAAGATAAAGCAGAACCTGCCTGTTCTACTATCAGTGTGTTCTCACGGCATGGGTTTTTAATAGGGCCTAAGACACCCTCTCTCTCTCTCTCCTTCACTCCCTCTGCCCATCCTCCTGCTCCCCCTCCAACCATCTTCTTGCCTTCCTCTTCTCCACCTCCCATCCTTCCTTCTCTCTCTCTATCTCTCTTTCTCTCTATCCCTCCGACTCCTCCATCCTTTTCTTTCTCTCTGCATCTGAAACAGCTGTCAGCTCAGCAGGCGTTCTGAGCAGCAGGTGCCTGCCCAGCCCTCCTCTGACTGGCTGGTATTTTAAGACGCTCCCCTGAGGCCCGTGGGCCGCTACCGTTTTCAGACGGTCCCTTACTCTTGATGTGTACAGATCAAACTCCTTGCGACAGGCCGGAGAGCAGAAAGTTTTTTTCCACCAGTGGGGTGTGCGTGTTTGTGAGAAAGCCAAGCGGCACTAGGGGCTCACACTAAAGTAAAATTAAGGCGGTATGTCTGAAAAAGGCAGACGATCCACATGCTAGCACACAAGAGACACTTTTCTCCTTAATTCTCCCTTGGAAAATCCCTACATCTCCCTCCACAGCTCTGCCAAGTAGCTCCCTCTGGTGCAGACTAGGAGGGTTTGTCTAGCGCTCCCCCAGGTACCTGCCCCCTGAAGAGCTCAAACAAAAAATGAGCTCACACATACACACACACACACACACACACACACACACACCTGGCAAATCAGATTTATCAGTGATTAGATGGATTAGACCGATGTTGTTTATCAGTCACTCCCATCCCAGGTGTGACAAAGGGGAACATCCTGAGTGTGTGTGTGTGTGTGTGTGTGTGTATGTGTGTGAATAGCAGCATAAGCACATGTAAATGTGTATTTGTGTGCATAACGTGTGAGAAAATGCAGAAGCTGCAGATGTGCCAGCGTGTGATTTGTGTGCCCCGACCAAATCCCTCCTCATAGTTGCCGTCCAGCTGACTCCTAAAAGGATCTGCCCAGTATCACGTCCCGATCAGGGCTAAATCTTTCCCAGACCCAGCTGGTGGACCTTGGCACAGCTAGAGATCCCTCTCTCTGATTAGCTCTAAGTGTTCTTTCATCTTGCTGCCGAACATACACTCTCTCACACACACACACGTCTTGCAGGCCTCACCACATACAAAGGATGACACTCCTAATCTCTGAGAGAACACTCTCACAGAGTCTCCAGAGCTCCCTATAGACTGTACCCAGCTTCTCCGCCTGATGTCTAAGCTGCACTCACACCATCCCCATCTCCCCATGTCCACATCTCTACGGGAAGCAGGGAGGGACATGTTGTACAGTGCTGTTGTCATGTGGTACTTCAGTTGCTGTCATTCTCACATCTGAACTTACGCCTTGATACTGTATGTCTTTTTCTAGTCATGCCAGAACATTATATCTGTAATGCCAGAACATTATATCTGTAATGACGTCTAGGGTCAACCTTTTATTCCCTAAATGAACATTTTACATCTAATATATACAGTATATTTTCCATCTTAAAATCACAGATTGTAAACCAAAGCTTTGTACGGCATGACAAAGTAAGACAAAAAAAAAATCCACTCTAGCTATGTCCTGAGGGAAATCACACATATGTCACGGTAAAGTTGGCCCATGTGACTTATCACAGGTGACTCAATGAGGCACAACAACCAAAGATGTGATCCCACAGGAATGGCTAAACAGCCAGCAGAGGGGGCGTTTCTCCTCCTACTCTTTTTGAAGTGTCTAGATGTCTACAGGTGCTGAGACAAAGCTACTGTCAGTGTGTTTGGACAGAAATATGTGTTGTATCAGAGAGGAAGTGTGTTTGGACAGAAATATGTGTTGTATCAGAGAGGAAGTGGTTTTAAGTAGAGTTTTGCTACAATAACATTGAATACCACTTTCCGTTCAACAGAACAGGAATTGGACCGAAATAAAAGTCCACCATCCACCATCCAATCTGTTCCAATACATTTTCTCTGATGCACGTAAGGTATTTGGGCCATAAGTATAAGACTCTAATTATAGCTACCAATGCTTTTCGAATTTGGTTAAAAGTCCCCTATAAATGATGGCCTATTGCACGTCATTATTCAGCAAAAAATTAACCTTTGTGACCAATGCCCTATCAAAAATCAAACTGCACTGAGTGCATTCAAACTGAGCCCTTTGACTAAAGCTATAGAGGAGGGCCCTATTGTTGTAAAGAAGTACACTAAATGACTCAGCCAGGTCCAGTAGGCTAGCACACAGAGACCCTAGAGAAGAGAGGAGCACTTAACCAATCATCTAGACACTTAAACGAACATCCTGCTCAGCTGAGACCTGTGCAGCTTCCATTAGAATGCATGTTCAGTCAGCTGGGCTGAGCAACAGCATGATTGGCAAAGTGGTCCAAGGTGTTTTTGTTATTGTTGTCGTTGTTGTTGCTGCTTCTTAGTCTGATGCTTTCTCGTGCTCTAACAATTTAACCTACTTGTACAAACAAAGGCAACATGAAAACACCATTAAAAAAAAGAAAAGGCACAAGTAATTGTGAAATTCGATTCCTTAAAAGACTCAAAAAAAGGCAGTTTCGTTTTCTGAAAAGAGCACCACTCCCATGAAGTAAGCAGTCTACATCAGCTCAAAGACTGAAGGCGTGGCTGTGTTCGATTCGACTTGTTGTCTTTTCTCCTAATTGGTGGTGTTGTGATTGTTTCAAGCTTTCAACTCAAAGTGTTAAAGACGGTAAACAACCCCGCTGTGACTGCTCTGTAAACATGTGCATTATCAGTAATGTGCTCGGACACCTCGCCATCTCACAACATTAGAGAAGCACTTAAGCTGCCAAACACCGAACCACACAAAAGTGTGTCATAAAGAATCATCTGATGTAGTTTTGCATTTATTTGCTAGTGATTTCTGTCAGGTTTTTTTTTTTTTTTGGCAGAGCAAACCCGCTAGCTCTTTGTGGTATCTTGAATGGTAATGATTAAAGGAGGGGGGTTGTGGGTTGTGGGGATGCATTAAAAGTGTGTCGGCATCTCGAATAAGATTGCATTCTCTGATGGTGATTCAGAAACCCGAGCGGCAGCATGTCAGTGCTGATTTGCACTCGCCTGTCAGGTTGTATGAGTGATCAATGCTGATCTGATTCGAGGGCCTTGTCATACGAAGAGATTCATAAACAGAATGAGGGAGAATCTCCATTTTCCATTCACTATAAAACTGATTTGCAGACTATCCTGCAATAAGGAGACAAAAATACAATTGTGAAAAATCTCACTATATTGTAATATCCATTGAATTGGCCAACTGAAGACAGGGGGACAGCGGAAAGTATTCTTGGAGGAGAAAATTGGAGTTTTATTGTGGACTCTCTACAAAGTTAATTTGACGTTTAATTTTTTTTTTTAACTCTCTTCCCCCTTCTCTCTTTCTCACTTTTCTTCTCATTTCAGTGTCCAGTTGCATTCCCATACACCATTTAAATGGTAAAAACAAAAAGTGATGCCTGAACAGTCCGTTTTGTTCCCAACATTCATATTAAATCAAACTTCCAAGACATGTTAAAAATTGAAACTTTGTGGGAACAGGTATGACATTACAATCAATTTCACTCGACATGGTTTATAACTACCTCACACAAAGAATGCAGCTTCGTTGCACGTTTCCTAGAGCACTATACAAAAGAAACACACTGAATCAAGGATGATCCAAAAGGGTCTGTCTAAAGAAAGCAGTTCTGCTATACAGGTGTGAATGCAAATATACAGCATAGTCTTGTATGTATATACTGTACGTACATACAGGGATCAGATGGAAGTTATTCACTATTGGCAAAAGCTATTAAAATGCTAATACCCTAAGCCAGCTATTTTGTGTGGGTACAGACAAAGAAAAAAGAAAACACACACAAACACAGACAAACAAACGCATGAATACACACAAACATACACACATAAAAGCATGAACACAGACACACACACACACATACACACACACACACACTCACTCACTGACCTGCTCTCCAGGGCCACATTACTGCCCAGTACCCAGTTCTCCTGCAGCTGCACACACTCTGAGGCACTCTGCAGTTCTGTCGTCTGATTGGCCAGGGCGTGGTTGAGTGAGGTGATTGACGGCGTCTGCTTGTGCTGGTGAGAGGCGGCCGGCAGAGGAGGCGGGCTCTGCTGACTGGACAGCGGCTCTGTTAGAGAGAGATATGAAATCAGAGCAAGTTTTAAAGATAAAATAGATGAAATGGGGGGGGGGGGGGGTCACATCAAAGACTCAACAGACCACAGATGCTTCTGGAATGGATTCCAATGCCAAGTAGGAAACAAGTTTCTTAGTGGGAAAGTTGACCCTCAGTGGGTATACAAACGACACATGACACATACACATATGCCCTTGCACGCAGTCCCACTGCCACAGTCTCAGTGTCTCAGTCAACAGTGAGCGGTCTGGTGCCTACGGACGGAGGAGGGAAAAAGATTTGAGATGCCAAGGCCTTTTGACAGGCACGCCAATCAGCAAACCACAACCTAGTGATTTGAAAGACTGCTGTACAGCTTGTGATAACCGTGCTCCATTGGCTAGCTATTATGCAGAGTCACCAAGACATGCACTGTCACTTTTGTGACTGACACCACAGTCAATTAGAGTTGAACAGATGTATTGTATGTGGGGAACAGATAGCAAAAATGTAAACTTCTAGAATAATGATCATAAAATATAACAAATTATTAAATGAGAGCGAGCAAAAGCCTATATATATATAATATAAACTTCTAGAATAATGATCATAAAATATAACAAATTATTAAATGAGAGCGAGCAAAAGCCTATATATATATATATATATATATATATATATATATATATATATATAT
>JAGFZM010002007.1:38183-87323 GCA_017657215.1 Limnothrissa miodon | reverse complement strand
GCGCGCGTTTGTCTATCTGTCTTATGTCATGCCACTCCTATGCCACCCTAGAATAGTCTGTTTAAGGCATAACATTTAAATGAGTCCAATGACTCAGCTGACCTTAAAGCACCTTCCTTTGAGCCCTGCTGAACGCTGCAGGCAATGAGATGCCCATACAAAGAGGCCTGCATGGCACATTCCATTCAGACTCATATTGCTTTATTAGGGGTCTCACAAAGCGAATGGCTACTGGGCCCTAAGCAATCTATCCTATCCTTTGGCTTGATCAGCAATGTGTACAGTGTACTCATGTTTACACCTAACACAAAGGTCAAGAACCTTGGGGTATATATTGATCAAGACCTCTCTCTAAATAGTCATGTAAAGCATATCTCCAAAACCTCATTCTTTCATTTACGCAACATTGCTAAGGTTAGAAAATTCCTTTCTTTTGAGGATGCAGAAAAACTAATAAATGCCATTAGCACTCTGCCGTAAGTCACCACTGCCTTCTACTGCCTGACCCGGATCCTCTTGCCTCCTGGGTACTCAACCAACCTCACCGAACATGCCACCCTGCTGAGGACCATCTTTCAACGTTTGATCCGGCGGCACTCCTGAATGGTCCTCAACCCACTCCACGGCCCACGCCACTGCCTCACTGCTGAGGGCCACCCCTGCCTTCCACTGCCTGATCCTGCATCTCTGGCTTCCTGGGCGGGCTGCCTTCAGCTCCACAGACGGCCCTGACATGATTGATACAGCCTCCAGCTGGCCCCTGGCTTGACTGCTCCTAATGACATGGGACTATATCCTGGGATTATAATGGGACTCCTATATTGCTTTATTTATAGCACATTTGTCTTATAATGTGTACCTAATGGAAGAATAGTGGACTAATCACCATCTGAGAGACTGAAAACCTGCCCTAGGTAGTTGGGCTAGCCCCTTGAGCCGTCAGAACTGCCCAAGGTTTCTTCATTTACCATAACAAGTAAAAACAAAAAACGCTGATAGGGAGTTTTTATTTGCCCCTGTTGCTCATTGGGCCTCTTTGTGTTAAGCGCTTTGAGACATGCCTTTTGTAAAAATGCGCTATATCAATAAAATTGAATTGAATTGAATTGAACTGAATTGAATAGTGTTTATGGCTGGGGAAGTTATTTATGTAAACTTGAACTATCCAAGATAAAAAGTTTTACCCATTACACCCAACAAAAATAGCAAGTAAGGCTAAGGGAAGGGAAGACCAGGTGCTTTGTGTGGTCGAAGCGCTGTTTTAAAATGACCCGTGCCAATAAAATCCTATTCTGGATGAAAATTGCGAAACTTAAAACCCAAGATCATTAATGCTTCCACAGGCCGCTTGCTGAAAATGAAGAGGGGGCCAAGCAGAGCTCAGCCAAGACCGCTGCTAATCTCCAAATATGTTAAACAAGGGCATTTAATTTCCCCAACAAGACTATGGATGCAGCTTTAAACCTTTAAAAAGTACTGAAAGACAAGCTTTCATCCAAATCCCTCTACTACGCATGTCTGGCCACACGACAACCAATGTAATGCAGCAGTCATTTCAATTTGACAAGACAAGACAAAGAAAAAAGGTCTAGTTGACAGGTCTAGTTTGGGATAAATGAGGGATCCCTCCAATTTCTTTCTGCGTGACAAAATGAATTGGAAGTACAGGGCGTGATGGGGGGGGGGGGGGGGAAGACAAAAGTGCGAGCTGCATGTTTCTGTCCTCTGCTTCATGTCCGCTGTGTCACGTGACATGAGATGACAGAGTGACATGGGACGTGGCGCCACCACTGCTTATTCTCTCTGGCGTTCCGTTGGCCGATTCAGATGTAAACGCATCTCCATGGCTCCCCGAGTGCAGGCAGGGTCCCCTCCCCTGGCACTCACACTAGTGCTCGCTCTCTCTTTCTCTTGTTCCTTTCATTTAGACCAAACTTTTTGTGGTCTTCAAATTTGAATATGAGTATGCAGAGGAAGGGGGAGAAGAGAGAGAGAGAGAGAGAGAGAGAGAGAGAGAGAAAGAGAGTGTGAGAGAGAGAGAGAGAGAGAGAGAGGAACATGAGAGAGAGTGTGTGAAAGGATCCTCGCGTTTTGTCTCACTCGAGTTTTGTCTCCCATTTCAGCATGTCATTTTAAGATCACAAAGATGGAAGAGGTCTCAGTATCAAAAGTGCCTTTGTTGTCTTTGGGCTGAATAAAATTATTCAGCTGGATGTTTGCCATCTGATACTTTCTTTTCGCGTCAAGGGTACACAAATCTGGTTTTGGTGTCAATCCATTAGTTGGAAACTAAATTGGATTAGTTCTGATCACGGTGATGAACAATAGCACTGCTTTCTCCTATGGGTGGTAGGTATCTGATGCTAATCAGATAATCCTTTCGTTTTAGCATGAATCTGCACTCACTCTTGCCAAGGTCTGCTGGGCTTCAATGCCCCAACAGAGAGGCGGAAAACAATCACTGAATTCTGCCCTCCGCCAAGCCAAAGTTAACAGAGAAGCCAAAGGAAAGGAAAGCTTTTAAGTGCCCACAAAAGTCATATTCATTTTGCTTGGCAAAAGCCCTAGTAATGTAAACGAATAGTAATACGTGAGTGTTGCGGTTTTTAGTGAAATATTACTGTAAACAACAACCGTTCAAAGTGGGCCCACGGCCAGTCAACAGTGATATTATTTGGACTAGCATCTAGAATTGACCCTGTTTCTGCAGCAGGGACCAGAACAGACTTCTGGAGAAACAGAAGAATCTTTAATGGCTACTAGAGATGCAACGGTCCTCTGGGTTATATCCAACCAATTGATATAGCCCCTGTGGTTGCTTGCGCAGACGTGAAACACAGTATTTCGGTAAATGTTCAAAATATGAATTTGTAGTTGTGGCGAACACTTGTTGATCACGTAGCAAGCCTTCACAAACGTAACTGACACATCAGGATCTGTCTATCTCCCTTAAACCTGTCAGTGCACTTCATGCAAATGTGGTCCTTCAAAGAAGACAAAGAGAGAAAGAAGGAGAGGGAGAGGGAGAGAAGCTGCGTTGATGGTAGGCCTTTCAATGACCGGGGCAAAGATGTACTCATTAGCACTGCAGTAGGTCATGTGATAATAGCTGCTATAGGAGGCTTTTGCAGCAAACTGAAGACCGTTTAAAGAGATAAATTCTTTTATGGAATGAGAGGTGTCTACGACATGTGCGCTGTTAGCAATCCCCAGTCCTGAGAGCTCCCATATTTTCATAGCATTTTTCAAATTCACCCAAATTCTCTTCCCAGACACCCACGAGTAAGCCTGCTCTAATATTAAATCTTATGTAAGTTAGAGTGAGGAGTTATAACAAGTAACAGGGGTGGTGAGACTGAGAGAAAGGAAAGGTGTGAATAAGAGAAAAGTGCATAACATAATAAACCACGTCTATCTCTCTATATATACATTTTCAAGTATATCAGATGCTTTTATGAAAATGTTGTCAACTATAAATTACATCAGGGCCAGTCTCTCCTAGAGCAACATAGGGTTAAATGTCTAGCTCTTAAAAGTGACTGTTTACCTAAGTAAGCGAATAATATCTTATACAATACATTACTATAGCATATTTACACTGGACATTTCTTACACTGGACATTCTGGGAAAATGCATTTTAGCGGTTTTAATAAGTTGTCTGCATCCTACAGTACTAGCCTGCAGATGTTTTCAATTTTACTCTAGAGAAAGAAATTAGGGTACAATTCTCAGATATCTCATGCATAACTGATAGATGGTAGACAGAGAACAGGCCAAACCATTAAAATCCCCCTTTATAACCACACCCGTCTTTTTTTTCTTGAAAAAAAAAAAAAAAAAACACTTACTGTGGACCCAAAACCGTCATACGTGCCGAACCCGTGGGCACAAGGTTAGCACTGTTATCCCTACTGGCTCCCACTTGACTTATACATTTGATCAAACTCCATCTGAAACTTGATTGGAAGGTGAAAATTACAAGAATCAATTCACATGGCATCTACCGTGAAACTAATAATAAAAAAAAAAACGCTTCTGGCAACCACATTCATCATTTCTCTGACTAAATGTAGCAATCTGTTTATATAATTCAGAAATGATCTCGGATATCAAATGACATTTTAGTGGCCAGCCATACAGAGTGCCTCTGGGCAAGGGTTGGCCAGGAGCCATTACACTTGGCCCTGAGAAAAAAAAAAGAAAAGTCCCCTTTGGCAGAAGAGGAGATGAGAGAAGGAGTAAGCTACATGCTGAGCTCCAAAGCAACAGGTCAAACTGTGGCTAAACAGACAAACTTCCTCCATAAAACCACCGTATAATCCTCAGGCCACGTTGCCTCGCTGCACCAATCCGTGAGCTGCCAAACCAAACAGAGGCTGGATAGGCTGACCGAGCGAGCCAAATCTACCATTGCCGTGCCAACCAATAACCTCGAGAATCTAGCTGAGGGTCATTTAGTACCGGATGCACTTCTCTCCAGAGCAACTGCAACACGCTCAAAGCCAGGGCAGTGCCAGGGGAAGGACAGATGCCTTCAATGTTGCTGATGAGAGGCCACAGAGGCTTGTGTGCAAAGTCTTCGAAAGGCAAACACTCAGCGATGGCGCCACCTCAATGCCGAGCAGGATCTAAGAGTTTAAGGATCTCCCTAGCCCGCACCGCAATCTTAGAAAAAACAAACTCCCTCTCAAAAATTGCTTCGGTCAACAAAGTTGATTAATGCACTGAGTGAGTGGATAAGGTCTGGCATGGGCTGGCCTTGGATGTTTACAATCACGAAACACAAAACTGTCCACACTGAAAAAGCTCATGAATCCCAAGCTATCGCGTGTCCTACCATGTGGGTCACTTATCCTTGTATCCTCCCCATACATCCCCCCCCCCCCCAAAATAAAAGCCCAATGCCATTCCCCCAGCCCTCCATCACCCACCCTGTACCTTGAAAAGCTGTGGCGTGGCCCTGCAGCAGGTAGTTGAGCTCAAAGCTGTAGGAGCGGATGTTCTGCACCGTCTCCCTCCGGACTGCCACCTGGTAGCTCTCCTCCATCTTGCGGGTGCAGCAGGAAGGGCCCTGGTGTTTGCACACCAGCAGATCCACATCTGAAGGGTAGAATGTGGGAGAGAGAGAAGGAGAGAAAGATGGATGAAGAGAGAGAGAGAGACAAAGAGAAGTAAATGCATTACTTTTCACTGTAATGTATGTTTTATTTTCTCAGTGCAGCACTGTATTGTATTGCTTCATCATGATGATAACACAGCTTTTAAGTTGATATTTGTGTGTGTGTGTGTGTGTGTGTGTGTGTGTGTGTGTGAGTGAGAAGGCATCAGAGAGAGATAGAGGAGATAGGAGATGAGTTTTTGTATCTTGAAACTTAACCCAGACTTAGCTCTGGAACTTGTCATGGACCGAGTTGGGAAGGAGACTGAAGGGGAGAGCCCCCGCACACAGCTACATGCCCATGTGTGCGCACACACACACACACACACACACACAAACACTACAGGCACACAGGCTGAGCAAACACATTACAGTGCAAGCACATCATAAGTCCTCGCTAAACCACCTCAGCCTCTTAGCCATAACAGTCTCGCTCGCATCCATGCCGAGGCCATTACCACATCAGTTGCCGGCCCCAGATGAGGACCTTGCCGTGGCACTCGCCTTGCTGCTCTCGTCCCAACCTTCATCTTCTCAGGGACATCACCGGAGTGAGCGCCACGGTGACATCATGGCCACATCGGGGCCACGATTGCTCTTAAAGCCCCCGGCCTGGACGAAGGCGCCCTGGCTCACCCTCAGGCTCCACGACGGAGGGCCTCACATGGGAGCAGAGCTGTGAAACCTGAGAGGAGAGACTCCATAATCTCTCGCTCTCGTTTTGGTTTTCATTCCCTTTATCATATCAGACTATGGATCTCTCTCTCTCTCTCTCACCCTCCCTCTGCAAGTCTTTGTGGCCGTTGTGTGGCATCAGTCCTTTTCCCATCACTCTCTCTGTCATTACTTCCCCAGTCTGTAAAGCAGTGCCATGCCCCGACAAGTAGGTTTTTATCTGTCTGTATATCACTCTCTATTTCTATCTCTTTGTCACTTTGACTCATTCCCTCCACCCCTCCACCACCACCACGGCAAACCCCTGAAAACTTGTGCCCCCTTTTCCAAATCCTCCTCAGAAACACAATAGGCTCAGTTGCATAGTTCACCCTCGCCCTCCCTTTCTCTCTCACCCCCACTCGCATCTCTGTCTCTTAATTATGTTCCCAAAGACCCACACAAACACACACACACACACACACTTTCCCTCCTAAAGCCCTGCACCCCCCCCATGCACCAGTTGGTCTCATCCCCGAGGTATGAAGTCATGGCTGACCTCTGTTCCCCATCACACTCTCCTGGCTGGCTTCAACCCTCCACTTAATCTCCAGCGTGAAACTAATAGGCAATACGCAGGGACTAGAACCCAGTCTGTTGACTGGCCTCCTCAGCCCAGCAGTGCTTGGCCTGGAGAAGGGAACAGGGAGCAGGGAGCAGGGCTCGGCGACTGCAAGGGGAAAGTGATCCAGACAAAAGACTTTGGCCCAATATCCTGCTTAGGCTGACAGGAGGATTGGGCCGAGAATATTCCAAAACATCTGCCAGACAATTGACGGACCCCACCTCAAGCAACCCCCATCCCCACCGTCACCCAGCCCACCCAAATGGCCTTAATGCCAAGGTCTGTAGGTCTGTAAAATACATTCTTCAGGCCTGCTGCGATTTGAAAATGGACTCCAGCAGCTTTCCTGATTCTGTGTGTGTGTATGTATGTGTGTGTGTGTGCATGCATGTGTGTGTTTAACTTAAATCCATCCTTAAAAAAGGCCAAAAAATTGAATTCCCATTGGCATGCCTCAGTTAGAGCCTAATGGTGTGCACCCATGGTTCTGCCTCAGTGGACAGGCCCTTAGTGGACAGGCCCTTAGTGGACAGGCCCTCAGTGCAACAGCTGGTCCCCAGATCAACCCCCCTTGGCCCCCACGCCACTCCCCTACATTTCCACGTTCTCTCAGGTGACAAATACCTCTTGATTCATTGAGCGTGTTTAGGTGCCGCTCCGGTGCTTTCGTAAGCCCTCTCGCTAGCACAATCTTCTTGCCCTCATTACTTGCTGAGGTCAAATACCCACTTTTTGAAGTTTGGAGGGAAAAAAAAGTATTTTAAAAGAAAAAAAAATGTGTACAAGAGGCAAGCCAAACCAAACCCACGGTCATGGACACTCCTTGGTCAATGAGGAATCCAAATCACGCGCTACATTTCTCATTTCTGTGTTTTTGCAGACAGGGGACAGTAATTTCCTGGCTTAGTTTTTTTTTTTTTCTTCCAGGCAGGAATAACTGTCTGGGAATGAAAGCATCATAATTAGTCTGGTGTAGGATTATTAACCACTACTCTTGGAAGCAATAGTCTTTTTGATGTTCACTCAAGCACCCACAATGGCAGGATATTTAAGCTAGATTTATTCATTTACTTAGTCTAGATTTTCTTTCCTATTGTTGTTGTGCTCGGGCAGTATCCTGCTTCTTGGAGGTCGCGGGGAGCACAACCATGGCAGGGTGCAGAAAGTCAAACATTAACATGTAGGTGGAATATGGGCAATGGGAACCTGATTTCTGTGAGGCAGAAGTGAACCCAACACAGCACCTCATCACAAAATAGATAGATAGATGTACACAGGATGATAAGAAGCAAATCAACCGTGCATGGTTAAAAGTCTAATGACCAGCAATAAATATGTGAATTGTGTAAATATGGGCAATAAAAAAAAATGTCAGCATAGCAATACGCTACTTTGCTTTACTAGCAGACTCAGAATAATTTGATCTTGACCCGACGACACACACACACATACACACACAACAAACAACAACACTTTTATCTCTACACTATATTGTTCCATGGAGTGGGAAACATTCAAGACGAGCAGGTCTGCTCTGTCAAAACATATCAGTAATTTAGTGCTACGGCTGGCAGGTATCAGATTCACTGAAAAGGTCAATTGCCTTTAGCACTAAGTGCTGTGTCACGGTCAGCACCAGCCTGGGCCTACCAATATAGAAATACTTCATGTCAAAATTAAAACGGCCTTTGTGGACCTCACAAAACTATTCAGTCCATTACTTTTTCTGTGCTTGCATCTCAGAAGATAAACATTGAATAAAATAAGAAATTCTGATCTGTAACCCCGGGACATAACCAACATGACAGGAAGTTTCTTGTAATGCCACTGTTTGCAGAGATGTTAAAAGATTAAGGAGTTTGGGGATCGCTACGACTATTAAAAGCTGGCAGAGTTCTTCCTACCGCATGAGGGCAAGAGGGTTTGAAATGTGTGCAGCACTCAGCAAGATCCACTTCAAAATCCTATAAAGGATTCCTGTGGTGTGGTATCAGACTCAAGAGGACTGGGGAAGGTCTCAGATCATGCCGGTGAATGCGGGCAAATGCCGGAGCCAAACAGACAGCAGAGGAATGACAGACTGAATGCAGAAAGACCGCTCGCTGCCCGCACGCTGCCCCGCCGGCACACGCCAGCAAAACGTTTTGACCGCTGTGCCAACTCAATATTGGTCTTCAGGCTGTGTTTATTGAACTTGCGCTGAGGGTCGGTAGATGTGAAGGTGGCAAAATGACGTGCATCAGGCAGAGCCAGAAACAGCAAAAAAGGGATCCAATGGGCAGCAGCGTTGTGCTTTCTTCATGCGCCAGAGATTGAGTACACTGGCCTTATGAATGCAGCAACTGTGCAACTCATCAAAGAACATTAACAACTTTGAGACCGGGCCAAATCTCTTTTGATGTCCCCCTTAGCCACGTGTTGATGTGGTAAGAGCGTGAAAAAATGCTAACGCATCAACAGCAGGTCAGATTTAAATTATATAATTTTTCACTTCCGGTAACCTTCCACTATCTTTCAAGCTAAAGACTTAAATCAGAAGCTACACAGTGCACTTTTTTCCAGCTGGGACTAAATGATAACAATAAGAAGCCTATAAAAGCCTGTGATACTATAAGCAGCTAGCCTACCTGTCAGAGACATCACTGACATGTCATTCTAATATGTTTAATCTGGCCTGGTGCCAAGGCAAGAGTAATTCAGCAATGTAAAGGAAAGTAAAAATCTGTTGATAAGCTATTTTGCTTTACTGTTCACCTCAAACTCTCTGGACCCTCTAATTGGCAGTAGCACAAGCGCTACGGTTCATTGTGTCCCGTGGAAAGGGAGGAAGGGGTGATTTTAAGGAGATCAGTGTCCAGTGCCAATCAATATACAGTATTTGAAAGACTTGGTCATTGAGTAACTACTACTTACTAAAAAACTTTTTATAATGTATTTTGCTCTTTAGTGTCGTTCAGGTGATGAACGACAACCCATTAAAACAAATCACATGGCAGAACCGAGATGGAGATTATTAATAGCAAAGTTAAAGGTTCTGCATCCGTGAGCAACCACAAGCGCACTGGCTGAGGACAGGCTTGCCCTGGCCTGGAACACTACCACATACCACAGATTCCCCTCTGCAGGGTCCTACCTTCTTCCCCAGCACGACCTCATACTGATAAAACTTAGCTTTGCTCCCAGACAGTCAGCTGCTGTATAGCCTGAGTTTTATTGGACAGTAAAAAAAAGAGCATGTCACAACATGGAGACCTCTCTCCAGAATCACGCAACGTTGTTGTTCCGGACACTCACTGCACACCCTGCATCTCCCACACAAAACAGTGAGGCTGGTATTGATGCCTCTCTGAGGATATGTTACACTGGTTGTCTATTTTTCCTGAACACATATCACAAGGTAAATGTCTGTTGGTTTATCTCTACATTTTAAATACATATAAAATGTGTGTGCTCCATGTAGTTCATATAGGTAGCAGACCTGATTGCACAGAGCAGGTTTTCTTTTCCTTGCTGCACAGGTGCAAGAGGGTAAACAGAATGATGTTATTCCCATGGTGCTGCAGCCATCAAATGTTACTGAGATGGTATGGGTGGTAAATAAGACATAATTAGATTTTCCTTTCCAGGCGATAAAGTATTGCAAGGATGCAGTAGGTACAACCTACCAATTTGAAGCACTTCTCTAACAGCAGACTTGGACAGGGGTTTATTATGTCTGAAGGCTTCGCGGTTAGTGCATTACATCCTCGGCTGTTCCCGCATCACCAACTGCCAGGGGCACAGACATCGGGTATTTCTGGTCTGTGAGGTCACCGGCTATCTTTTGCGCATGGTACCGTCGCGTAGTCATCAGCGCTGACTCATATGTCAAAGAGGTAGAATTGTCTGTCACAGACTGTCTGCTGTATCCGCTGAGGCGCGCACAAAGTATGAGAAACTTCAGAGGCAAAGTGGTAAAGTTAACGCGTGTGCCGGTACCGGCAAACCTCAAAAAACTCACCCACCACACCCACCTGGACCCACCAAAAGGCCCCTGGTATTGACAGATTCACTGACTTTAAATAACTACCTAAGTTTATGTTGTTATTCCTATGATAAGTCATCTTGACACATGTTGTAATAGTGATCCTGCATCGTGAATCTCCAACGCGTCTAATCAACCGGTTTCACTTAACCTCAATGTTTGCCGAGTGCTTTTTGCGTAACGCCAACCCCAAACTGCCGACCAAATGGAAAATTGAAGTACCCCAACACCTGTTCCAACGCCTGGAGCAACGCTTGAGACACGTCCCGCAAAACTCGGTCACAACATAACGCTGTTCGTTCCAGTGCCATTGTATGATTCTGGCGACTGAAGAGTTATGCATTCAATCAGCTACACTGAAACAAACATTGGCAAATGAGGTAACGCATTTATTTCGTTTGCCTACAGTCACTAACCTGTTCCAGGTGTTTCTGGTACCCATTTCAGCGGTCCGATCTGTCGCACCTGGAAAGCCGTTTTAACTTCGTGACAGCTGTGACATCTCACACGGTAATTCTCTATCGTCAGAGAGACTACCAGAATAATCCACCAAAAGTTAACGCGTGTGAACAATCCCAGGGACATTGCAGCATCTCAAGATCGATATCCGTGTGATGTTTTAATTTTTTGTCGATACCTCAAAAAAGTAACAACACAAAAATAGTGGACAGAAATTACTGCATAAACATATAGCTTGATATAGCAAATCCGTTACACTCCTACATTCTTCACTGAGTTGTTGCAGTGGGCATTCTCAATCTACCGGTATACAGTCCTATCGGGACTGAGCGATCAGGAACTATAGAGTAGTGTTATCGGGCAGTCAGAGCGAAGACGTAGTGCAACATGCTTGCTTGCGTTCTCTCCCCCTCCTCCTTCTGTCACCCTCTTCTCTCTCTCTCTCTCTCTCTCTCTCTCTCTCTCTCACTCACTCACACACACACACACACACACACACACACACACACAAAGACAGTGCTTGAGCAAATGCTAATGGGATGGCCCGCGACAAGTTGTTCAGCCATATTTAGTAAAAGTGATCAAAATCCTGGCAAAATAGTGTCAAGCTCCACAGCCGCCTTTAGACTAATTAAAATGCTGGGCACCACAAAGTGCCGTCCACCGCAAACGTTGACCAGCTACGTAATGTTTTCAAAACATATGTAACTTATTTATAAGAGCTAATGGGAGGGCAATTTTATTGATAACAGCAGCAAAACATCTAATCGCAACACTTTGGCTATTATCTACAGCATGGATACAAACAGATTTGTTTATGTATTGGCATGTCATTCTGTGTGCAGCTAATTGTGTTATGGTATACTTAAACACAGAAGGCCTATATTCCAAGCACTTCTGTTTAATGTTTAGGCTTATGTTTGTATTTGCTTGGCAGCCGTTTATCTATCAACAAAGGCCTATACAAAATATTAAAAACAAAATGTTCTTGGCTACAATTAAATGTAAACGTTTTCATTTAAAACAAAAATAATACACAACTTACAAAGGTTACAACACAATGACAAGAACAAAAGAAAACTTTTTCTCAAATTGTCCAAAAAGGGACTGAAGCAGTCCTTCAACTAACAAGCTCTTTCACTTCTGATGTTCAGTTTGCCCCCTGCTGGACATATTAGCACAAGTCAGAATGGGTAGACTTTTTTTTTTACCTCTAAACTTTTAGTTTTACATACCGGTAAACAATTTACAACATTCCTGGACTATTGTTATTACATTATTCATTATACTGGGTGATTTTTACTTTTGGCGAAGTCAGTTAGGAATAATAAGTTAGGATATTTTTAATTGATTATTTGAATACATTTCACAAATATTTCACACTTACTCACTTTATAACAGTTTCTCTAAGACATTTTCTAAGATGCATGTATTTTGGATCATTCACTATTGCCACCTAGTGGACAAACTCCAATAATGCAAAATTCATAAATGCCTGTCTGTTGGTCATCTTGATGAAATTACATTCAGGAAATGTAATGCTTAAAATCCTAAATATCTGGATTTGCTTTGACAGAGCTGCATAACAATAAACAATGCAAAAACCTTACACAGTTGATTTCCATGAAAGGTGTGTTTAAAAAGTATGTTAAGAGGTATTAAAACAGTATTAGATGAGCCAAACTTTTATTTATTTGCCTTACATCATAGATAATTGAAGATGTACTATCTCAGAACCTGTCAATTTTTCGATATACTTTCCAAAATGTGGTAGTTGAGAATGTTGAATGAAAATTTTAAGGATTCTTTAGAGGGCCAGGTACTTATACTGAGGGAACCATACATCCAGAAATGTCATGTATAGGGGTTGTGAGTTTATGTCAACTTAACTAAATGTACACATTAACCAGACGCCTACATCCTGAGTGGAAAATAAAACCTCTGCTTTGGCCAAAGAACTCGGATCAACTGCTTGGAAGGCAGCTGTGCTAACTACAACACCACCAACATCTGAACTTCACACTTCCACTTTCAAAACATATTCAAAAATTGTCAAACTCAAAAACACTCAAACGCAGCCTCTGCAGTCCTGCTTAGTGTATTACATGAACATTTGGCTTACTGAAAGGTACAAAAAAGAACAAACTCACTCATTCAGAAAGTGAAATAAAAAGCACTGTCACTCGAAAAAAGAAAACTTTCAGTCAGTATTTCTAACATTCTCAAGTTTCTGCAAACCATACAGTCCCTCCTCCCTCCCAACCCCCGTGCCCTTCTACAGGAAACATCCCAGTGTTTGCTCACCACACCAGGCCTCTTTGCCACGTCTCCTGGACACCTTCAACAGACTCAGTCTCCTATAGTGGAACGCCTTTAATGGTTGAGGTTAACTGATACGAATAAGACTGGACACACTACTGGGTTGAAATTCTCCCCAGTACTGAAATGGAAACATCTTGTCAAGGGGACATTCTTTGTATAGTTTAATGGCAGTGTCCATCCTACATGTAGTTCATCCTAAGCATGTCATCATAAATATCTAAGTTAGCCAAAAGTTGATAAAGTTTTTGCCCAGGCTTTAAAAAAAAAAAAAAAAAATTAAACAATGTCCTGCGTTGGTTTAAGAACGCTTAAACTTCAATGTCACTAAAAAATACACTTCCTAGGAAAAGGTATTCTGCGTTGGCCGGGAATCGAACCCGGGTCAACTGCTTGGAAGGCAGCTATGCTAACCACTATACCACCAACGCACACAAAACTGTGTGGAAACAGCAGTGGAAACAGCAGTGAGCAGCTGTGGCTGCAGTTGTGTTGTTAAACCCCCTATGTGTAAGTTTTATTTTTTTCGTATGAGAATTTCTCCCATCTATTGGCGAAGTGGTATACTGCATGCGTTTGAATAAAATGTATTAACCCTCCCCTTCCCACGGTCCTCATTTCCACCCAGCCACATCTATATATAAATGGAAATTAACAAGTTTACGGGAACACTACAATTTATTCATGGAGGTAATTACCATCGTTTTACATTATATTTTTTAAATAAAAAATATATTTTTAATAAAAGACGAAGATAAATAGAAGATAAATCCTACACATAGAGGCTTTAAAGCACCCGTGTATAGGTTAAAGTATGTGTTTAGGTTAAAAAGAGATGAGAATTCTTACCTCTGCACTGTAAAATATATACAATCACTAGTGTGCAGGTGAATTTCTTTTGCATATGAGCACTCATTTATACTGCCTAATCCTGGTTTGTTGCTATTTTTAAACTTCAACAGTTAGAGCTCTAGTCTGCCTAGCTGAGAGCAGAGTTTGAGAGAGATGAAACAAAATAGAAATAAAATAAAAGTTTATTTTGTGAAGAGGGAAACAAAGCTACAATGAGATATTCCAGCATTGGCACATCTTTCAATCACCACATCTGAGCTAAGAAATGTTGTTGCACTCACACAGACTTTCTTCACCGTACTCCATCTTGGTTTCTTGTAATGAGTAAGAAGCACTCTACAGACCAATCACAAGACTAGCGTAATCCATTAGTTTGAGACAATGCAGTCAGATAGTTACAAAATTCAGGTAAGACACGAGGGGCTTTTCTGCAAGGGGGTATGTGCCTATGTAAAGAGCTGATGCAGTAGGAGATGTCGAGGCATAACATAAGAATCACAGAATTATAATGAAGCCTTAGTCTGCCATGGTATAGAAGAATGCTTAAACTAAAACAACTGCTGAAAAAGGCACATAAATGGAAAAGACATTCTGCGTTGGCCGGGAATCGAACCCGGGTCAACTGCTTGGAAGGCAGCTATGCTAACCACTATACCACCAACGCACACATGAAACATCTGGCTCACACCCCGTGACTGGTTTGGCTGCAGAACTAGGTCTGTGACGCGTCAAGACAGGTTTTAAGTTAATTACCCTATCCTGGAATCTCACTCAGAGTTTTAAGTTGAGTAGCTTCACTGTCCTGAATGAAATTTCCCGTCTGCATTGAACGCATCAAACCTTGCTAGGAAGTTAACATAAGGTGCACAAAGACACGTTGTTGGAGCTGTGAGCTGACGTCAAGCACACACACATTAGGAGTGCACATTCCCACGCATAGAACAGTGGGCAGTGAGTGTCACTTCCATCTAAAGCCTGAGCTGGGATTCTCCTGCAGCATCATTGCATAGCCACGCAGTCAGATTGCTGCAGACGCTTTTAATAAGAAGGTTCCAAAAGTTCAAAGAGAATGCTGATAGTTACAAAGTTCAAATGGATGTCCAGATATAGAAACATAACATGACAATCACCTTGTCATATAATAAAGCTATAAGATGTCTGCCATGGTAAAGACGAATGCTTAAACTTCAACGTCACTGAAAAATACACATCCTAGGAAAAGAAATTCTGCGTTGGCCGGGAATCAAACCCAGGTCAACTGCTTGGAAGGCAGCTATGCTAACCACTATACCACCAACACACACCAAAACATCTGGCACTCAGACAGCAGAGAAACCCTGCTGTCTACAGAGCCTACCTGAGTTCAGAGAAGACTGAACTTTGTGGAATGTGGAAGTCAAGAATTACACAAACCTAGGCCTGGACTGGACAAGTCAGCAAAAAACAAAAGGGTTTACTGATAGGACAGAATTTATCTTATTTTCTTATTTGCAAACCAACTAATGTTTACAGAATAGGGCATAACAAAATTAACCTGACAGTAAGCTACTTTGCCCTATTAACTTAACTGTTACGTTGCTTTGTTTAATTATTTGATCTATGTTGAATTTAATTTTTTATGACTACCTGAACCGGCCCTTGTGGCAATCCCCAATAGCGGTCATGTACACCAGCAGTTGTTCATAATGTACAACTTGAACAGCCTATATATTGGAATGCTCTACTAAGGTGTTTTCGAAAAATGTTGCCTTATTTAAAAAAAATCGCAATTGTGCCTAATTTGTCACAATATTTTAAATTAAACTAAAATTGTCAAATATTTGCTTTTATACACAATCATTATTTTACTTGTTTATTTAAACCATAAAATCAATGAATGAAATAGCCAGGGGCGACTTGTAACAGAAGCCAGGGGAATCCAGGCTTCCTCAGAATTAACACAAGTGCACAAGAAGAATCAAAAAAATATCATAAAACACCAAATCAATTTAAACATGTTATTCTATACCTTTGCTGATAATGTGCATTGTATTTTCAACCATAACTATGACACACAAGTATCGTTTTTAAATGTTAAATCAACCACATTTCAGCCTGCGAACAAAGCAGAAAAGAGCTGCAAAACCCTGTTCTCAGTGACGTAGTCAACGGAGGCCAGAGTCAGTCCGCACCTTTTGGGCTTCTGCCTATTTGGGCTTCTCTGCCTCTATCTATTGATCAAATCTGTGTAGAATTATCCAATCAGAATTGCCTGCTCTGTCTCTTCCATGGGCGAAATAGTTTCCTGTGGGCGAGTAGGGGAATTTGGCGAAAGCCGGCTTCCACAAATCAATAGTAAATCGCAACTGACAATGGTCAGAAGCCATTCTTCAATAAATAAGTGCAAAAAGGCTAAATAAGTCTGATTATTGGAGCATTATCTTGCTGTCTAGCAAGGCAAGAACAGCAAGTATACCTACTGCCGAAAACGTCATTTTCAACTGAGCAACTTCTTGTAGCGACACCTTAGAAGTCACGTGGTATTACGGGGAACATAGGCCTACATGATTTGTCTAAAATACGGATTAAAAAGATAGATCGATATCGGCCTGTTCAGAGGAAAATCAATTCAACCTTCCCGTTCAGATCCAATGCTACCACATCTTAAAAGTATTAGCATTATTTGAAGTTACAATTATAATAGACCTTCAACATGAAAATAGTTAAGAATAAATTATTTCATTTTACTCGTAAAGCTGCAATTACGCGTCATGTGGCGCCCATCTACAAAAGTTGAGCTAGTAAAGAATGTGAGGAAACGGCAACTAACACACAGATTGTAGACACCTCTCTATGTATTCAAGTCAACAGTATGGCAACGTTTTTGCTACCCACTGGAAAACAAGGACGGCACTCGTGTATTCGACACACACAATTTGCTGTGTTTTAAGAAGTGACCAGCAAAACGAACAAACATGCGGATGCACATTCTACCACACCATCCTGAAATCAATTTAGCTTACAACCCAATAGCACCAGCCTACACTACCATAACTTTTTGAAGCAAAGTTTCCAGCCAATTCAGAGCGAGCACAAAAATTGCTAATTGTAATTATTATGGCAATTGATATGCGCCCCTTTTCGATTTTTGAAAACGAGAGGTTTAAGTAGCTTATTTACTTGGGCTGGCGCGCCATTATCCATTACCAGCAGGTGCATTTCTCTCAAAATGAGCTACCAAAACAACTTCTAACTTCATCCAAACGCGCAGCGTATGAGAGCCTATGCAAGCAATTTGTCCGATATGGATTTCACAGCAACGTCAACGTCGTTGCACTGCGGAAGACCGGGGCAGAAAGCAGCATTTTCATATTGAAACTGTGGAGGAAAGCAACATATGACAAGAACTTGTGCATTGAGCTGTGCAAACAGAGTTGGAAATGGCATGAAAATGTTCAACATACCTAGGAACAGGCATCCATTTCAAGTAGCTTGCATCTTTAATGTCAAATATGTATATAGACAAAGGCTCAAATATGTAGAATTATGTTTGGGTATATGTTGAGTGGGTGTGTGCAACTCTTTTTGGTTACAGAAGAGGGATTAGTAGACTAACAACAGGTAATAAACAGTACATTTAAACTGGGCTTTCTCATGGTTATTCTATTACGATAGATGGCTTTCCGGCCACGCAGGCAGTTTGCGTACGCAGGCGCAGTGTTTGTAAACATGTAATCCATGTATTTAGGCCATTATATCGTTAATAATTTTTATAGTCAATATTTGTAGGCCTATATCGTTCTTTGGTGTTTATTGTTATTTGTTCTATTTAATGTTATTTCATTAAATAAATAATACCCATCACCACCACCACAAAAAAAGCAAGAAAAAAAATCATGACAGGAACTGAATTGTGGATTTGGTGTATCGTTACAGCCCTAGTCAAACTCTTTTGTGGTCTGCTGAACTTTCTTTGATTTTTCACACTTCTGTTTGGCTTGTTGTCTGTGGTCTGTGTCTGTTCTTCTGTGTTGTAGTGTGTGTACTCACTACTATGGTGCAATAAGGTTAAATCATTCATCCATCATCTGTTACACATTCCACATTTTCATTTATTTGAGAAATAAATGAAAGCAAATTCCAAGATTTTATTTTCCTTGCCGATAGGTCCATGTTGGCCGCTAGCCTGGGCCCGCCCATAATGACTGTGATGCTACGATGAACTCGCGAACGAGTCAGTCTGGCCAGGCTGCCATTTTAGAGCTCTTCTGTTTCCCCAAACAATGGGAACCAATGAGAAACGAGCTTACGCATACATGATTGGAATGAGTTTTCTGATTGGTTGTAGATTCGCCCAGTATAATACAGAGGCATCTGATGGACGTAGGTTAAGCCCGCCTCCCAGAAGGCGTGTAGTAAGGCAGCCTCGCCAGACTAAGCTCCTAAGAGCTTATCAGTCGCGTTAGCCAGGCTAGTAGGCCGCGCTATAGGTATTAAATTTTTACATACATGGTCTTAAAAAGGTCTTAAAAAGACTTGAATTTAACTTGAAGAAACCTGTAGGAACCCTGTAAAAATGATCATAACTTGATTATAACTTGATTAGGAGCCGTTTGTAGTTACCACTGGTCACACAAGCAGCCTGGATGAATGTAAAATGTATTTATCATGAGACAAACATGGTGTTTTGATTATTTTTTACACATTTATTTAGATAAAATACTTCAAATCTGAAGTTGACAATGCATTCTTGGAGTTGGAGGATGCGCATGATGCCAGGTAACATAAAAATAGACAGAACTGTGACTATATGCAAGCATTGAGCAGCACGCATTCTAGCTACCCTATGCTAATGGAAACGCTTCCAATTTATAAATTAATCCAAGAAGACATCATCCCAGTGTTTCGGTAGATAGCATATGGAGGAGCGAGTCTGGAACAACTTCTACTCTCCGCCACCGATTTTCAATATTGAAATATCCTTACCCTAACTTCGACAAGTTGGTCTATACTGTCTCGTCTCCGTGCACCGAATTGCTCTGGCATGCAATGCTACTTTGCAATGATTTAGCTTAGCCTTGTAGTTCTTTCAATAAAGTCCTAAGTGGGAAGAAGTTAGAAGGGACCACACACATCCACGTCTTTCTTATCCTCATGCCTAAAGTTAACCAATCTAATCAGTGAAAGCAGCGAGTACCGGCCAATTAGAGGCAGAGGAGGGTGGGTCATGGCTTCACCATCCTTGAAAAAAAAAATGGGCAATCTGGTTCATAAATATGACTGAAAGGTGGGGGATTTAGAAGTGGGTTTACGCGATGTTGACTGAAAAATAAGTGGGTATACGCTGTATACCTGCGTATACCCTGGACAACACCACTGACAATGACCATCTACACACCACATTGTCACAAACAGAAGAGCATGTTGTTCAAGACACCAGTGTCGATTTTCTGCCCTGACACTGGGCCTTTCGAGTATTCTAATGTAGAATATTAAAAGAAGGGGAAAAGGACAACCCATGGCCCGTACGGGGATCGAACCCGCGACCTTGGCGTTATTAGCACCACGCTCTAACCAACTGAGCTAACCGGCCACCGTACACCTACAATTTCGCTTCGGTTTTTGTAATCTGTCTAGTATCAACAAGAAACATTAAACCGTAATGAAAATGCCCAAACGTACAGAACGACCAGTTAATTGCGCTCTGGAAACAGTAATCATTGACTTATGTGTTGTACCAACCTCTGCATTACTGAAACAAAAGAGGCTGAGGTTGCCTTAATCAGAGACATTCATATGCGTCCTAAATAACTGGTATATTGTTATAATATAGCCTTTCTAACGTTGCTACATAGGCTACGTCTAAAAGGACATCGCTATATCGTTATATCGTCATATTTAAACTGCTATTTAAACACGTTGGCTAGGACCTCGTGGCGCAACGGTAGCGCGTCTGACTCCAGATCAGAAGGTTGCGTGTTCAAATCACGTCGGGGTCAATTCTTTTCTAAATCCGTGTGGTGTTGCTTCCAAACACTCCGCACACAAAAGTAGACCACCCAATATTCAATATAGTGTTGCTCATCACATAGACTGTATGCTCTTGTCGTGACATGTTGCAACCAGTAGACTGTGAATTCGAAATTCGCATGCGAAACCAACCAAATCCTTCTTGAAACTCTTGCACCCCCCTGTGGCACTAAAGTTCCACGGCAGGAATAGCCATGTAGACAGGACCAACCACAAAGCTCAATTTCACATTTGCCATTTGCCAAGACTTGCCGAGAATAAACGACTGACTACACATATTACAATAAACTTTAACTGTGGTATCAGGCACACTGGCAGCAATGCTGTTTTTTGTGGCGATGTCTGCATATTAAACACACAGTGTTTGTACCGTTTACCTCTATAACTGACTTGGCTGGCTTCTGATATATAGTTTTCGGACAGCTGAACTACGGTCTATATGACCTGTCGACAAATCAGTTTGTAAATTCGTCGCTTGTACCCTCCATAAAAGTAGGGCTCGTCCGGGATTTAAACCCGGGACCTCTCGCACCCTAAGCGAGAATCATACCCCTAGACCAACGAGCCACGATGCAGAACTATTTTATGACTACAGTAGAAACAAAAAGTTTGTACACTAATTGTACACTAAATCCGGTTAATCAAGCGCTCAGGCATGGCATAGTTTGCATCCGTTTTTATACAGTCTACGAGTTGCACCATCGCCTGAGCCTCTATGGTCTGCAGGAACTTGGGAACACAGTGCATTTAAAAAGATGCTTGTTAACAGAGCTCGTTTGTCATACGCTAGCCCAACAAAAAGCGTTCAGGCTCCAAAAGCTGTCTACAGATGTCTACAACACAACAACTCCCATCACCTGGATTAATGAGAATCTTAACAAGTCATTAACGGCAGTCTGAGATTTAGATACAAATGTATCTGTTAAAATTAATATTATTCAACAGCTAACTAAATATCCAGTGAACACTTTGAACTTGTATTTTCAACACAGGACGAAGTAACCTCTTTCATCAAACTGCTAACACAATGGTGTAGGTGATATCTAACGTGTGAACATCAGTTAGCAACATAAAATAAATAGGCTAAGTTTTACTCTGTGCTCTATTCATTATTCTATGCGTATTCATTTATGTCCTTTTATGCCCTAATAATTCCCTTGAAACAAATACATCTTTCTGAAAGTAAGATTATTTCTTTAGTCTTTGACCAAGCTAGTCATCACATGCTGCTACATGGCTTAACATTGGGCTAAAAGTTAATGTTAGTGTTTATCATACAACAAACTGGTTGATGTATAAACAGGATTAATAAAAGTCGAAGGATGTAAAACAAAAATAACTTACTAGTTAATTTGTTATCCTTGATGAAAGATGCGGAATTTTCAGCAAGTAGTCTACTGCTTCTGATCACACAAGATACGACTGTTACTCTTGTTTGCACATATGCATTGGCGGGAAGATGGCGTCTTTTAGAGTTATCACAGACTCAGAGCTATAAAGAAAGTTTACTCTACCGCTCTGCACAGAGTGCCTAGCCTATAACATGGTTCAATGATCTGATACCTGTGCATAGATGGTTTTGAGGATCAATCACTCGGATTCATAAGCATGGGATAAAAAAAATGGCGTTATCATTTTATTGTCATCACAGTTTTAAAGCTTCACCACCAGGGGGTGCTGCAACTGAACCATACATATATAGTGTGTGTGGGTAAGAGAGAACATTTGTGTTTGTGCACATGCCTAAATCTCTTAGCTTGTTGGAAAAGAAATATATATTCTGTCTGTGGTAGCATGTTAATATTTGAAAATAATCCTCTGATTTTAGCCTACAAAATAGCACTGCTTGACAGATAGGCTACAGGATCAGAAGCAGTTATTGCCTTGCTGGCCTGGTAGCTGGCGCTTGTTTTGAGAATGCTGGTGAGGCTAGTTTGGCAGGTAATGTTTGACCTCCTGCTTGGACATCGGAACAGATCCTGGTGAAATCCTACACGCCAGCTTTTTGATAAGGAAGACTTCACTATGCAAAGAAAATTAAGAGGAAACCAAGAGAATGATACCAGCAAAATTGAAATAAATCTGACAACTGAAAACTGAGAAACTCAAAAATGGCCAAGAAAATTGCCTAACCCCCAATTGGCAGTCATAGAAAAAAAAAAGTATTTTCCTTTTGAGATTTTTTAGAACCTGCATGATTGTGGTCAAAACACATACATGCAGGTTATTAATATTTACAAACCACAAAAAGATACAATCTAGACACTTACAAGAAATCTTCTTGAATACATGATCCCATAGGAACTTCTCAAAGCGGTTGGCGTAAAAGTCTGGTCGGTGCACTGACACAGTATCCTTAGGCCAAGGGTAAAATTATGAATATTTGAATGTTTATATATTATATATTGATATGAATAACTGGAATTGATTTTCTGTATTTAATTCTCTTACGGCATCCTGAAAAAGTGATTTCCAAGAATGCTCCAATTTCTTCACAAGCCTAAAACAAGAGAGGAAAATAGTATCATACACATTGTGTTGTACCAAGTATCATAAAATGTCTTTATTTGTCTGTAAATATTTGCTTTTTTACTTTTATAGGCCTATAATTGTATTTGTCTAAAATATGTAAGTCTTCATTCTATATTTTATGTGTTATATGCTTGTCTGATGAATGTTTATCCCTGCATGTTGAATGTTTTGAGATAACACCTATTCACTATTCACAGTTAATGTAAATGTCAAATTCCTTGTGTACGTAAGTATACTTGTCCAATAAAACTGATTTCGATGAAATTAAATGAAATATCAGCACACTAGATTTAAAAGGGCCACCTGTAGGATTGCAGGATGTCAATGATACCAGCAAAGACCAACATCTTCTCCCCCTTGCATGTGGTCACTGGAATGACACTAATACTGCAACCTCACAAAGGCCCACAGAATTAAACACACACACAATGAGAGACAAAAACACGTTATTATGACTCGTCTGTTTGATGATAAATACAAGCAGGATGCAAGCTAGAAGTTGATGTAGCTGTAAAAAAAAATATTAATAAAAAAAGGAAAAAAAGAAAGATGAAATTTCTCTAACAATTAATTCTACAAATCCACACCTTTGATCAGATATAAGTGTAGTGGACTCCTCCTTTCCCGGTTGTATTTTGTGTACTGCCACTAGCAAGCTGTAGTCCATGATTCTAAAGCTTTGCAGAAGCTAATAAGAAGAATGGAACTAGATAATCAGCAGGATAAATGTTGTGTCATACCCCTAACCCTTAAACGGGGGCTAAGTAACATTCTGTTTTTCTCTCTCACAAGCTCCCTCTAAAGACTCTGTATTGCATTGTATTGCACTGCATTCTATTGGAGGCGGGCCGCGCTGCTGAACATTGCAAGTGCTGTATCTACCGCTACCGCTTATTCTACACCGTTCGTTCGCCGTATAATGACTAATCTTAGCATCCTAAACAGTATGAAACGGATTAATTAAATGAAAAATGTTGCATAGTGGGCCTTTAACACTCAATCTGTGTTGTGTCATACCCCTACCCTAATGACAACATTACACCCAAAAGCAAAAGCTTCCAGCACTTTCACTTACAAGACAGTCCTCGTGTATAGTGCTCTTGAGGACATCGTAGTGGCCAGCCTCCATCAGCAGTCCATCAGGTAGGTCTCTCAAGAAGTCCAGGTCCTTGTAGGTGGGCAATGGCTTGGCGCACTCGTCCCGTGAGGCCTGCCGCCTGTAGGTGGAGCCCTTGAGGTCGTACTTGAGGTGAATTGGCACAGAGGTTGGCAAGAGGTTGTTCATCACCACAATGCGTATGTTCTTGCCACCGATGTTGACACAGTAGAGGCCATAGAACTTGGGAAGGAGGGTGTGTCCATTGCGCATCAGTGTCTAAAGGTGAAAGTCATAGAAGATAGAAAACCCTGCAATTTACTGCAGTGTCAATTAAGCATAAACCCCATTATACCACACCCGTCTCACATTGTAGTATCCAGGCAACAATCTCTGGAGAAATTCAGCTTCTTTGGACCCTACTGTTTTAATGATGAATTTGTCATCCAAGGACAGATAAAACAAAGACCCACTTGCTCCAGAATTGGGCAGCTCCAGCAGTGCTTTGCTATACAGAGATTCCTAAAACATAATCATAAGAACATAAAAATTGGACTTTGTACCAGAACTAGATCAATACAGAGGATCCTTACAAAGACGTAACCCCTTTAACCCCGTAACACTTTGAGATTGACTGTGACAAGGTTTCAAGGAAGTTGACTTGTTTTTGGATAAAAGCAAACCTTAAATTCTTCCTCTATCTTTAGTTTTACTGTTGGGACTTTTGTGTAACTACTGTTTACCTTATAGTCATTGGGATGAACACCAAATTTCTCTCTGAAATAGTAAAATCCAAAGGGTGCGTAAATTGTGAAATAGAAATCTTTGTAGTAGTGAGGTGGAGTCCATTTACTGCCTTTTCTGAAAGTCAAAAAGAATGACAAAAGGGGCTTTTTAAAATACCACCATAATGCTATATTAGTAATTTAAAATTCCAATTTCCAAAAACAAAGGGTGATGTACAAACCTAGGGAAAAATACAGTCTCCACCACCTCAAAGTCCTGGACAAGTACCTCTCTCTGGTCCATTTTACTTGCTGAAGTTACTGTGTAGGAAATACCCAAGTGAATCGCCCCCTCAAGGGCTGACGCTGTTGTCTGAGAAGAAAAGTTAGACTGTTTTAATAATATGTTGGATAATAAACATAGCTAGAAAGTGTCCACAGTGGGAAGGTCAAACCTCTTTATAGGTAGTTTCTCCTGTTACATCAACACCTCTGTGGCCAAGGATCTTCTTGATTGGTGCAGGTCTAGACAATCCCAAAGCCTGGGACATTTAAAAATATAAATATTTCCTAGGATAGGCCTATTATTAGCCCAACAGTGAAATGAGAATAAGTTGAAGCATAAAATGTGTTATATCTTACATCATGGAATACTTGCCACTGGCTTTTAAACTCATCTCTGAGTGTATTATTTTCACAGCGGAGCATATCAACCTCCATATGTAGTTCCTCAAGTCTTGACCAAAGTTTAGTATTTTCTGCTTGGAGAGCAGCAACCTCTAAAGTCATTTTGTCAAGTCTGTCTGAGGCCTTATCATTCTCTGTCTCCTCACCAGAGCGTTTGTCAGAGCCAGAACTGTAGTTTGTGGACTCTGACCGACTGGCCAAGTGTTCATATTGGTCAGTCTGGTCATTGCTTTGGATCTCCTCTAAATGCTTCAGTAGCTCTTCTGAAACTGAAGCATCTGGAATTTTCAGGCCTGATAACAGGTCATCCATTTCCTATGACAAAGGGGAAAGATAAAATGATCTTTCCAAAAACAAATCACACCTGTTCAGAATATATTTAAATAGCTGGTGTAAGCCATTGGCAGATAAACAAGTGTTTTTGTTGTTGTTGTTCTTTATGTATATGATTTATTAAAAAATAAGACGAAAATTCCAATGCATTTTAGATATCAAATGAAGACTCATACACATACAATAATTTTTATTTGTTTTTAATTATTATTTTTACACCAATATACTATAACTATAGACCTATTTTCTAATAATACATTTGCCACTACAATGGGTATTTTTACTGTAAGTATTTGAAAGTATAAAATATATTGTAAAGGTTATTGTGTGCCAGATCATGTGAACCAATTTAATTTCAATATGGATATGTATCAAATCAAATTACATGGCTTCACAACCTACATTCAGGGTATACCTAAAACTAGCCTACAACTTTATTTCAGAAAGCTACAAAATGTGGATACAAAGCTAAGCATCATAAGATAAATGTTACCAAGCATCTGATCTGACAGCATGTCAGCCAGTGGATGGCAGTGTTTAGTCAAGCTATGCGTCTTTGTCCGTCTTTGTCTGTCACTTTACCTCACTGCGCTCCTCTTCCATCTCCGTTTAGTTCAGGTCAGATGTATCCAACATTGCAGAAAGCCTACAAATGGACAGATATAGCAAGTTGAAAACTGCTGAATGTTCAGCTACTGCTGAATTGCCTGTTGGCTGTGGTTGCGACGTACTGGCTAAAAAGCAAACAAATCTCAACATTGTGATCCTTTTTCTATTTTTATACCTTTATTGCGTGTAGTCCTTGTACACAGTGACGTCACTCTAAAAGCATAGCAGAATATTAGAACACGTTACTAGGCAAAACAGGCTGTTTTGTCAGTGATAAGACCACTAAGGCAATGAACTGAATGTCTGTTGTAGCCTACTGCTAACCTGACACAGGATTGCTATTGCTAAAACAAACCACTGATGCATTTAGACATTTTATTAGAAGAGTTACAGTAGCCTATTCTATTTTACAGGCTATCATTGATGAGGAATCTCTTTTGTTGTCAGTTCTTGTTAAAAGGCGGAATCCAGATTACGCAGCATTGCGTAAGCAAGGCATAAAGTACGCCTGAATAGAACAACTGCCGCTGAAGCGTATTAGAGGTCAGTGCCCCTGCGCAGTAATGAACAGTAGCCTATGAGCGTGAGAAATAGTTATGTTGCCCTTCATTAACATATTTTACCACACACACATTATTTTTACAGTACATAAATGTATTCTTCTGTGCTCTCAGAGTGGCCCATGTGTTCTTGTTGTACAGAGTGCCTTCGCGGGAACTTCCTTTGAGATTTGCAGTGCTGTCCATTTGCCTGTGTCTCTGCAGTGTTGAGGCCCAGCTGTCCATCCACATTGGACCCAGAAATGGTTGTACGGTTGATAGATAGGGGAGGCAGGAAACTGCCAAGACAAGCTGTTTTTTTCACTCCAAAATGTTCTGGTAGGCCTAGTTGTTTATTGCCTAAATAATGGTCATTTGAGTTCATCTGAACACCATCCGGAACTAGCACTGATAACAAGCTTTCAGAGATGGCAGAGGAGAGTGGTCCGGATTCTGTCTGCTGACCAGGTTGGTTCTGAAGGTGAGAGTCTGAGCCGGAGTAGTTCAAAGTTAGTGGCGGCAATTGGAGCAGGGGAGGTGGGGCCAGCGAGGGCAAAGTGTTACGGCGACCACCACGTACCTGTGGTCCTGCTCTGACAGAAAGCTTCTCTGTGCTTGCTCTTTCAGATGACTTTGGAGAATTAGCTTTGCCATAAGCTGTCTGAGCAGAAGGTAGGTCAGACAGACTGCAGCCAGGAGAGAGGCTCATCTTTCGCAGTGAGGCTGCTACATCAATTGAGTGGCTGGAGACATCCTCCCTCTCCTCCTTGTCCTCCTCCTCCTCCCCCTGCATGCCATTCTGCCTGAGGCCCTCCTCATAGGCACGATTCAGGTGTGCCAGATGGTTGATGGCCAACCAGGGTTCAGAGCGCAGGCGCTGGTGTTTGGTGCACTCCCCCGCCGCACCGAGTGAGCTGGCGGTTCCTCGACTCCCTCTTTTGTTCCCGACAGGTCGAAAATTAAAGATGTTGCCGCCATCTGCCTCAGAGCCAGGGGAGCCTGTCTTCAGCTCAATGTCTGAGGGTGACATGCAGGAGACTGGCGAGGTGTCTGGTGATGGGGGTACGTTCAGGTAGCGCCGAGTCACACTGCCTCCCTCTGGGCTCAGGTCAGTAGCGATGATGATGATGTCACGGCCCTTGGCCCGGCACGCATCCAGTAGCACCCGCAACGTCTCTTGGTGCTGGGAGTTGATGGCGTAGACGAGCGCCGAGGCACCGGAATAGTCCTCCATGCTTGGGTCAGCCCCAGCCGCAAGGAGTGTGGAGGCCACCTCCACCCCTGTTCTTTCCATGCAGGCGTACATCAGGGCCGTGCGACCAGCCTTGTCCTGTGCATTGGGTTTGGCACCGTGTTTGAGCAGGAAGCTCACAAGCTTCAGCATGACGCTGTCGGCACCCTGGTCCCCCCGCATGGCCTTGCATGCTGCAAGGAGAGGGGTTTCGCCATGCTGGTTCCGTTCGTTTACCTGGGCACCGCCTTCCAGTAACAGCCTTGCCAGCCGCAATTTGCCAAGCCGGGCTGCCGTAATCAACGGACTCCCATCAGTCAGATACTCCTGAGGCTCTGCCATCTCTCAGAAAGAGTAGGCTACTTACTGGTTGGACTCAACTCTAATGTAACAGTTGTGTTGGTTGGTGGTTGTGGTTAGCCTTAGAAGTATACAAGTCTTGTGTCTGTGACATACAGGTCTCCAATCCATGGCCTGTATAGGTAAAAAAAAATATCATTACACATATACACATCACAGACTGTGGAAAGATCATGTGAAATGGCAAATTACTTATGACTAAAAAATACAGCCTTATGCCATGATTTAATATATGAAATTAGATTTTTTTCAAATGTAGGTAGCAGACGGACAGTGCTGAAATTGAACTCGAAGCTTAGAAATGTCAATTGTGGCCCTACCACAAAGGTCCTAGGTAGGCAAAGGGCGGCTATGACGGGCAGCTTTGAAATACTTTCATCTCTTCAGGACTGCAGCAACAGTTGAAAGGGACCGGGGGTGGGAGTGGAGCGCATGAGCGTCTCTATGTGTATGCTTTGACTGCACTGGCCTTTCAAAAAATATCTTCCTAAATAAGTAATACTCAATGCAACTATCAATATTTTTTTAATAATTCACAAATCACTTATAAATAAATTCCTTGGGTCACAGAAAGCCTACAGTTTTTTTTTATTATTCTTTTGAAATGTTAACATTTTTTTCTCTAAAATCTCATAGACGTGGTCATAGCCAGAAATATTTTAACATACCTTTGTAAATTAAAAAAAAATAATGTTATACATTCAATAAATTATTTTGTACCAAGACACTAAAGGTATATTTTTAGTGTTTCACAAAATATTTCTTGTGATTAACTTATTCTCTCTTTATTAAAACATAAATTATCATCAAGCTGTGTAGCACTCACCCTACTGCAGATCCATGCAAGTTGTATGTGGAATCACTGTGTCATTCCAGTGATGGTCTGATAGAATTTAAAAGACAGGTTTGACGGGCGATCCAGGAAGACACCATCCCCTGAGGTCATGCATTCAGGCTTTAAAAGAGCCTTGAGTGGAGCAGAGGCTTATGTGGTTGAAAACATGAGTCCTGATCGGGGCCAATGATACTGGTAGGGTGGAGTGGGTGGGGCAGAGGAGAAGAAAAGGGAACGTGTTAGTGGAGCTTGAATAAAAACAAACTCTTTGTTAAATATTTAGGCCTAATTAAGTATTTAAACATTTTTAGAAACAGATATTTAGATGTACCGTTTCAATGTTGACACTGAGCAAACGGAGGTGCTTTGCATAAAGCGTAAGCCATGGGCTTAATAGAGTCAGAGTGCACTCTCCACCACAAGGTTTTTTTTGCATGCTCTGGCTATGTTGAATGTGAATGTTCACAATAAAAAAAAAAGATTTGTACTATCAGTTTTGCTCATGACTATTGAAAACCTTTGTGTATAAAGCTATTGCATTCCTTTGAGATCCAATATAACCTATGGACATATCATGGAATGGACTAAGTTTGGACACGTCTCTATGCATGTTAAATTAATTTGTCGATTCCAAACATGTGGACAGATGTTGCATTTTGCTTTATGCACGTTTTAACAGTGTATATCTGTAGATGTCATTTAGCATACATTGAGATAGTCCTACTACTTGTCGATGTATTTCAGTTGAATTCATTGGCTTTGGACAAACATCCAGCTGGTAGCTACTCATAATCCACTCGTTGTGGAATATTTTGGATTATTGGCCGCCGTATTACTGCAGCATATTGTGCCATGAAGGAGTGCTTTTACAGATCCTTGACACAGCATTCAGTCAGTAGATGAAACCTATAGTTTCATTTCACTGATCATGACTATGGCGGAGGCATCATGAACAGGCCAGAAAAGAACAGGCAAGTGCACTTCTGCACTCTCATCACTAGATGTCATTTTAGTGTTTCCTTATTAAGCTGATTGAGGCTTTGAGACACGTTTTATTATTATGCAATAGATTGCCCATCTATAACATGCTGGTCATAGTCTGTTTTTGTTCACACACCATTGTATTTCATTATGAGACAAAGCATGATGCAAAGCAACTCAAATGAAATGACTGACTGCTTCCCCTTTTTTAACAAGCTGTCAAGTGTGACGTCCACACTGCTTTGTGATACACAGGAAAAGTCTACTGTTAACGGAAAGCCCAAAGATGTCATCTCTGACAGCCATCAATGTGAACTTGAGCGGGAATACTACAAGCTTGAATTCTTTATTCTTTATCTGGGTCTGAAGATTGGTTATATAATCATTGTGCTATGTTTGTACTTCCCCCACCTGACCTCTCAACTGAAATAGAAATAGGCTATGATATTCCAGTGTGAAGTGATCTTGTTTGACACACATGTTTTGTCCCTTTTTTGAATATTGGTATAAGGTAGAGGATCTCAGTCCTCATAAACATTATGCAACCTAATTTAATAGGATTATTTCATGACATCAAACTATAGTAAAACGTCTCTGACTATAGCCAAACAAGGATATGAAAAAAAACATCTTTGAAGTAAGTTCACAGGGATCTTTAAATTTGCAGCTTAGTGATTGGAAGCGTCACCTTAGCCAGCCCCACCCCCTGACGTCAAATACGTTTCTTTCTGCTTTATGAATATTCATTCCAGACCAATGAGGTTTTGTTGCTGTCTACTATCACGGTGTACGGCTGTGTATGCTATTAGCTAACACGGGTTTGTAGCAGAAATGTGAGAAAGATGGCGACGTTGAAAGAAGAACAGTCTTACGGGCTATCTTGTGGTAAACTCAACAACTGCAACAACACCTCGATATTTCACGTCAAATTCACTGACAGCGCAATCAGAGCCATCGAAAACTACCAAAGTAGCAAGGTAAATCGAGACTGATTTCATTAAGACTAGTTGTGTGTGTGTAAGTTAACTGTTACCACATGGAGAGGTAGTTTACTGACTAACTAACATAATGTTACAGCAGGAGAATATAACGTTAAAAGCAGCAAGCAAGCGAGCTACAGGTACTTTCAACTGTCGACATTTCTTGGAAATATGAGTGTCGTTTCCTCATTTATGTTATCTAAATGTTGAAGGGTAAACTACTAGTCTAGAGATAACCGTCATAAGGAGAGCAAATACTGATTAATTAATTTAAGACTTAAGAAGTTGATGACAGTTCGAAAAAGTCTTGTGTTAAGTGATGATTACACCTTTATAAGAGGGACTTGGTTAAGTGCACCTTTTGTAACGTTATGTTTTGTCAGGATAGTTTTATTTCAGGTTAACGTTAACGTTGTTACCACTTTTGTTGAGAACGTTATGCTTTCAAATTATGTGAATTACAGTGTTAATACTCACGTTTAAATGGGTTTTATGTTTGTTTATTTTATGATGAGAAAATTGTAACTGTGTGTGTGTGTGTGTGTGTGTGTGTGTGTGTGTGTGTTGGGGGGGGGGCTGTTCCTCAGTCCTGCAACAGGGTGGCTCTGTTCCAACTAGTGTTCACATGCTAGATCAACTATGCTCCCATGCGCGCTGTGTTTGTTGTGCCAGGTGAACTAGTTGTGTAAACCACCATAGCCCGTTTTAAACAGAGCGCGGCGGTTAATTGGATTGACGGAGTAAGAATAGACCAGACATAGGTAAAAATATCCCGACTAACGTTACCTGCAAAAAACGCGTTTGTTCCCTTGATGTAACGTTACTTGATTAGGTAACCAGGCAGAAAGGAGTTAAAACAACTTAGTAATTCAGTACATAGTAACGTTAATTCAGTGGCCCTTGTGTACCTTGCCCATGTGGTTAACCGTGGTTAGACTTGTGGAGCTATGTTCACTGGCACATTTCAGGGTGAGAGGAACATCATATGAATGTCCTGATTACTTTTCACGACGTGCTGTGGCCGGTTTAATGTCATCCCCAGACACACACTCATGCACACAAGCAGACGTCCACTATCCTTTCGTGTCATCCCGGTGATGTAATTGGGGAGCAGTTCTGCGATGACTCACATCCTTCATATGGTGCCAGTGACGTTAATTTAGAGGAGCAGAGAAGCGCCAAACTACCTCATAGGTCCGTCTGTGCTATCGTTCAGGAAACATTTAGGATAACGTTCCTGTCGACAGTGGCCTCCGGGTGTTTGGACATGTATATTAATGACATTTGTTCCCACTGGTGGAGAGCTTAGTGTTGACAGAGATGTAATTGTGATTGCAACTGTTTGGAGTACAAATTGATGCCTGGGGGTGCTTTATTGTACAGTGGGACTATTCCGTTTTTTTGCCTCTCTCAGACCTTCCATGTTTTGTATTTCCTAAAGCGTACTGAAGTTTAGGCCACATTATATTTTCTTTTCCCTAATTTGGCTTTTTTTTTTCAGCTTTTTCGGTTTTCTTTTAAACTGAGAATAAACCACAGGAACAGCAGCTTTATATGAAGTTTGCAACATGGTACAATGTAAACAAAAAAAACAAAACAATGAATCCTATACAAAAACAAATTAATTCCCACAGAGTGGTATGGCTGCATATAATGACAGGGTAAGATGGGTATCTAAGTAAAATGGGTTTCCATGTTATATGAGTGAAATTGACTTTTTGATGTGTAATGGCGTGTCAAGGTGTGAGAGCTAGTCAGCCTGTGTGGTGCAAAGATGCAGGGTGTGAGTGAGTGCACTGCTCACACAGAGATCAGGTCCGTCTCTCAGGATTATGCTGTGTGAGCGATGAGAGAGTGAGCTCTGACTGTGCAACGCTCACAAAGGAGGAAGGAAGTTGAAAGTCACAGACGACATACATCTGCTCCCGTTTCCTCCTCTCTGCCAGCCTCACGACCGCAGTATAAGTGACGAGAAATATTGCTGTGTAAAGGAAAGGACGTGTTTTTTTTTTTTTCTCTTACTTTTTTCACCATTCTCTCTTACAGATGATCATCGCTTTCTACCTCTCGGTCTTGGCCTGATAGTAAAACCACATCCTCACTAGCCCACCGCAGAGCCTCCTGCTTTGCATTTTCCTCACCTTCTTTGAGTACAGTTTCAGACAAATATGTGGGGAACTCCTTTTAAAAAAAAAAAAAAACACGTCATTTTTCCTGCTAAGTCAAGATTGTCCCTATTGCAAGTCAATTCCAGCAGTGATAGTGGAGCAGCTGAATCATTCATTCTCAGTTGTTCTGCTGTTGCTTGCCCTCTAGAGTCGAGCATTTCAAGACACTGGTGTTCCTCAGTGTTTTTGAGCAGAGGTGAAGTGGCTCTCGGTATGTGTCATGGGGTGGATTCAGACCTTGCTGTTTGCATAAAGTGGCCTAGCTGGCACTTAAACATAGGCTAGAAGTTAGCTACAGTCTTGTTCTCAGGATGTGTGGCTTCCCTGCCATTATGGTGCTACTTTTGTTTAGTGTCACTGATGGAATATTTCACTGTCCTCCCACATCTCTTTTAGAAACTGTTAATATTTTGTTGCCAGTCCTGTATTAATCTGCTCTGCTACCCCTGGAATGGGTACACTTTTGTGGTTTGGCAATTCTGATGAACATTAAACCAAAGAAAAGCTAAAAGCATAGCTTTTTTAGTAGTTTTACTCGGTAAGGTCTTCCATGACTCTCTCCCATTTCTCATTCAGCCGGGCCCCCCACAGAAGTTTTCTGGTGTCTGGTCTGATGTGACGGAGGCATGTTTGTTTTTTTTTATTAATCACCTAGGATGTTTTTTTTTTTTTTAACTGTCTGTCTTTGGCCAACATCTTAAATCAGATGGATGCCAATGATCATTTCCATTTCCATGGCACACCTGACCATTTTGTGGCTTTAAACCGGCACTAAGCAACATTCTGTTTTTCTCTCTCACGAGCTCCCTCTAAAGCCCGCTGTATTGCATTGTATTGCACTGCATTCTATTGGAGGTGGTCCGCGCTGCTGAACATTGCAAGTGCTGTATCTACCGCTATTGGCCACGGTGGCGCATTCTACACCGTTCATTCGCCGTGTAATGACTAATTTTAGCATCCTAAACAGTATGAAACGGATTAATTAAATGAAAAATGTTGCATAGTGGGCCTTTAAGGGGCATATGCCTTAACATATGCTTTGAATCAGCCTTCAAAGAAGTTTGAACTGATTAGTGAAATTCCAGGTTCAATTAGTCGTTTTTGGCTCTGTTTGTGGCTGACTTCAACAGCCCTCACTCCTTTGGTCTGGCTTGTGAACGTGTTGTCCAGAGCCACCACGTTTGATTCATTGAACTATTACACAACTGCAGTTTCCTAGCAACACCAGTGATCTTTCCTCAAAGGGATTTGAGAAAGGGCAAGGGTGATTCCTGAAGTTGGTCAGAGGGGCCAACTTTCACAGGTGATAACAGGAATCACATGTTGCCTACAATATTTGATTGCCATGGCATTGTCTTTTTAGCAGTTGAACGGTTGATATTTGAGACCGACTACTGTTAGCACAGACAGATACCGCTTGGTGGTTTAAAATGTGTTTGGCTGTGTGAGAGTAGCCAAATTTTTTTCACTCATTAATCAGCAACCAGGTAAGCACAATCAGATAACATCAATCATGCTTGCAAGGCTGTGAAGTTGCAGCATGTGTTTTGAATATCCCATCAAGACTCTGTTTGGCTTAACATAACAGGCTAACTAGTTTGTACTCTTTTGATTGAAAGCTCTAGCATTCTCCAGTACTTTAGAATATCACTCTCTTCCCTGGGGATGGGTGGCTGGCTTCAGTTGGTTTCAAAACCACATGTCTCTTATTGTGAAACTGCAAACCAGCTAAGCCTGCTCAGCAGAAGCCAAAGCCCGTGCAGACGGCACCGCCTTGATGCAATAGAATGCAGTCGAGGAGGCTGTCTGTCTCGCTTCACTCCACGTGTCTGAGCACAGCTGTATTATGTATTGTGTGCTTGAGTAAATCTGAACCTCACGATGTCTCAAGAGATGTCCTAGCCGTGAAAAGAGGAAGCTCGAGCAGCAGCATATACTGTGAATAGGGACACATGATGTGATAACAGTATGCCTCAGAATCACATGGATAGAACCTTGTACAGTATCCTGTCACCCACATCCTGGATGAGAAGCCTGAGAGTATTGGAATTGAGCAAGCTATACCTTATATATGTTACGTAGCAATTGTTTGAAGCTTGTTTATAATGCTGAGAAGACGGCTTAGAACATATGGAGCACATTAGAGCACTCTGCTGAACTGGCCGTGACTCTCCTGTTCTTTGGTCCTTCGCTGAGTAACGGTTGAGGTTAGGTGACAGTCTTATGCTGACCAGGGGTTTGACTCTGGGCCACCACCTCAGGAAAGCCCAGCAACACGAGATGGAAACGTAAGTCGGGCCTTGCACCTGTCTGCAGTGCTCTGGCAATGAACAGCAGCAGTTCTACATGCATACAGACACACACACACACACACACACACACACACACACACACACAGAGGCTGTCTGGGGATTGAAAAGCTGAGCCTGTCTATTCCTATTTGTTCCAGCTGCCTGCCATAATCCAGGCTGATCACACAGTGTTGATATCAGCAACAAACAAGCGCTTGTAATGTAAACAAATTGTCAAAAGCTTCCTTCTGCTTTCGTGTATGCTATTTCGTAGCTGTTGTCCCCTATGCTTTTGCTTAAGGGGTGGCATTACTCATGGGTGTGGTGGGCTGACCACAGTGATGCTGCTGCTTGGCCGTCTTTTCAGCCGGTTTCAACCAAACTCTCAGCTACATTTACTTAGCCAGATCTAGACTTCGGAAACAGATAAGGAGGGGCGGAATTTCAGGTAATGGCCTGAAGCTTCTCTGAAGTTTTATAAGTTTCCAGCTTGAGAATGGGAAAGTGACATCTGTGCAAGTTGTGTTTCATTAGGATGTGGGCCCAGTGTGCCTAGTAGACCTACTGTAGGTCCACTCTCTCCTCCGCTCCCTCTTCTATGTGTGAAGGAATTATTTAAATTACTTTCCCTTTAAAAACACTACAGCATGTGGAGTCACGTGACCTTGCTCTGTTGCGTTACGTTATTCCACCAAGTCAAGCACGGAGAGCTTAAACACTAAGATGACAGTTGAGTTTATTGAACGTTGATGTTCAATAAATAATCATAGATGGTAGATAGTGTGTTTCCTTAAAATCAAGTAATGCACCCTTCATTCAAAAATCTCTCACTTGTATTATGTGCATATTATGTAACATGTATAATGTGTAATATTATAATATGTAATATGTGTACAAAAGTTAGCAGTGAACTATGAGGGAAAAAAAAATTTAAAAATAACCGTTCATTAATCGTAATAGAGTAAAAATGTTCAATTAATCGAGATTTCAATTAAGTGTGATTTTGAATCGCCCAGCCCTAGCTAGGGTTGGGTATTGAGAATCGAGAATCGATTGGAACCGGGACTAGCTTTCCAATTCTCCCAGAATCGTTGCAGAGTTTAACTTTCGGTTCCTAGTTTCGATTCCTAGCCTGCCGACCGGAAGAAGCAGCTGTCAAACACTAACGAAGAAGCGTCCACTGGAAGTGTTTACATTTAACCGCGAGCTTAAATCAAACCAGAGCCTCTGGTCCGACATGGATGTGTGTCGGCAGCCCAAAGTGTGGCTTCACTTTACTAAACAAAACAGAACCTTTGCTAGATGCACAATTTGTGATAAGATTGTCTCGCGCAAGGAGGGTGCGATAAAGCACCTCCGAGGTCATCAAATAGAGATAAATGTGTGCCCCATATTTGTTGTGCTGCGCCGACCTGCAGTGCAGTCAGAATCCGGTGAGTAAAACAATACTACATCGGAACATCTTTTGTCGCCTTCTTACGTGTAGGCTATGTGTCATTTATATCCACCGTAAACCGTAAATCTGTCCGGTTTTCATCTTATGTTCATTCTGTTTACATAGCCTATAATAGCTTCGTGCATTCTCAGTAGCCTACTAACTAGAGTATGCTTCAACTTAGATTTCTTTCAACATGTTGACAATTCTGCACTCAGCATGGATATACTATACACTGTATAACCGATCTAAAATGTAATTAATGCGGAAGAAAAGCTCCCACGCCATAATTGTATCTAAATTAGCTATGTACTGCTGTAAGAACTACTGGCTACTGAAAAATGTAAGGTTCATGTATCAATTGACCACGACTGGAGATACCATCTGAACGGGCGCACATCCTGCCTGAGAAGGCAGACATGATAATTTTCTTGAACAAGAACTGTCTTTAATTTTATAGGCTACTGTTACCTCCTGCTGCTAATCTGGACTAGATTTTGTTTATTGGCTATTCTGCTCCAGATTAGCCCATCAGTGGAAGCATGTTAAAATGTTTCATGAGTTTTTCAAAAAATGAAGTTAAAAATAAAGTTAAAGTCTACCTCTGTGAAAATGTATTCAGCCTATTTATGATAGTTATATTCAAGTTCATAGATTTGATATTTGTATTGTAGTTTAAAACAGCCTGTGAGAAATTCATAGTAAATTTCATAAAAGGTTCATAGAATTAAAATTGATGAAGGTCAGACTATTTCATTCAGAAAGACCGTTGGATAGCTGGCTCATTTAAAGGCCCACTATGCAACATTTTTCATTTAATTAATCCGTTTCATACTGTTTAGGATGCTAAAATTAGTCATAACACGGCGAACGAACGGTGTAGAATGCGCCACCGTGGCCAATAGCGGTAGATACAGCACTTGCAATGTTCAGCAGCGCGGACCGCCTCCAATAGAATGCAGTGCAATACAATGCAATACAGCGGACTTTAGAGGGAGCTCGTGAGAGAGAAAAACAGAATGTTGCTTAGTGCCGGTTTAAAATATCCTTAACTTTTTTTGACCCTGCCTCTTAAAAGAATCGGAATCGAGAATCGTTAGGAACCGGAATCGAAACAAGGAATCGGAATCGGAATCGAAATCGTTCAAATTGAAACGATACCCAAGCCTAGCCCTAGCTAGGCGTGTGGCACTTTTGAGAGCCTTTACATGCAAAAGCAGTTATATACCGAGTACTGAGAAGCCAAACCAGGCCAGGCTCATTTCCACGCTTTAAATAGCTTTACAAGAGCCTCCCTCCTCTCTGTGTCCTGAACCAAAACAAATAGACCTAGCTGTGGGAATCCAATCCCCATTCCCCAGACCTCACTTATTCTGAGAAGATAGCTTCAGTGAATTCTCCGGTTCTGCAATGCTGTACTTATTTGTGTGTAATGTCTCAGAAAGACCCCAGATGAGTAAGATCATGACCATTCTGCACCACATAGGCCTACTGTAGTGATCTATTTGATTATGTTTGTTCTGTTCAAATGATGTCTAGCATAATAGAGAGTTGTATCCATGTAGTGTTATTTCTATTTCAACTGCTGCTTCTCTTTACTTGTTTTCCCTTCTTTCTCTGTAACTCTCTTTTCTTCCCCCTCCTCTGTCTGTTTTCTCCCTTTGTTCCTCCTCTCTGTCTTCCTCCCTGTGCGTGCATTCTCTCTTTCTCTCTTCCAGGGATCAACTGCACATCCATCAATTTGTTTCACCGGAAATCAAGGGGTAAGGTGCACTCATACTGACTTCTGATACTGATTTTCTTCTTATTTACTTTAATAAATTTAGTTTTTGTTGAACTGTATCCAAGTGTGGTCTTCCTTTATGTTGCCAGACCAAAACCGAGCCTTTGGTTGATAACATTATGTTTTGTTTTATGGTCCACTTTTCCTGGTTTCTATTGTAGAGGTAGGAGGATGGACTATATATTGGTTTAAGACATTAAAGGGGGAATAGATTGAAAAGAGAATCTGGCAAAACAGGAAAGTATCATTTCTTCATTTCAAAGGGAAAAAAATACTTCTAGTTAAAGCTTTTGAAATAACAGTTAAGGTTCCTCATTCAGTGGAAGGAGGGTGGGGGGCTGTGAAGTCATCCTCAGATCTGACACATTGGAAAGAAGGACCCTTCTGTGGTCGTCATCATTAAGATTCTTTTTAGTGGCTCTTGTTTCTTTATTTCATGAATTCATGTAACCGTGTTTTAGTGTGGGAAAGATACATGTGATCTGACCTGACAGAGACCTGAGATTACTCTCTGTTCCCTCTGTGTGTGTTCCCTCTTGAATGCTTCTCTTCAGTGGCAAAAGTATACAGAGTGTTACTGAAGCACATCTTTTTGAGAGGGCCCTCCTTATAACACACTCTCTGTCTCACACATGTGCGCGCACACACACACACACACGTGCACACACACATATGCTGTACTGTGCCATGAACACATCTCTCTTCCTTACATCCAGCTCTTTTTTTTTTTCCTTTTTACTGTAGAAAATCTCTATCCCTCGTGGCAGGACCTCCGAGGAGTATGTGACGTTCACCTTCTACCTGTCCCACGTGGGGCGGGACAACCCCCAGGGGAGCTTTGACTGTGTCCAGCAGTATTCTACATGGTGAGGAGGAAACAGGAAGTGTCCCCTGGATTGGCTGCTTGGCTGCTTCTCCTGGCTTATCTCATGATCACTCAGTCATCCAGTCATGCTGTACTTCTGTACTGTTACACATACACACACACACACATGCGCGCACACTGTCAAGGCCACTTGTGTTATTGATAAATCATTAGCAGAATGCTTTGCAAGCGAGGATGGGCTCCACAGTCAGCTGTAGTCCTGCAGCCCCACACACACACGCACGCTAGCAGAGAGAGCACGGCCGCCCCCGCAATCTACACTGAGCGCCCACAGCACCGAGCAGCGCTGCTAAGATTAGTGCGAATAGCACAGGACCATCTGCGGCTGAGCATCTTAGCATATGAGCACATTTCATTCATCCCAGGCCCTCCTTAGGAGAGAAATGGGCAAGGAAGGATCGTTATGAATTCCCAGTACTGTCATAATCCAGTTTATACAGTAGATTTAAATGTGGGGGTGGAGTACAGGCATTTGTTTTTTTTTCTTGCATACCTCTGCCCATGCATGCGTGCTATTTGTCACGGTAATCAGATGCTGTCAGCTACCTTCATGGTAAAAAGCCTTGTTTTTGTAGTCCTGTTAGTGTATATTAAATAGTATTCAAACCCATCCATCTCTGTTAACTGGCTTTTATTGATAAGTAGAACCGTACGACTATGCAGTCAGCAGTAAGACTGAAACCGTAGGACTGTGCACTTTGCAGTGACCGAGCTGTTGAGCTGGACTGCCTGGGCGTCATCCAGGACAAGATTACGGTGAACGCCACCGACGACTCGTACCAGAAGGCCCGGCAGAGCATGGCCCAGGCGGAGGAGGAGACGCGGCGGCGCGGGGCCATCGTCATCAAGCAGGGCGGCAGATACATCAGTGAGTGATGGAGCCTCTGTACTCCCTCTCAGTCTCTGAGCGAGCCACACGCTGTACTAGCACCACACACTGTGTCAAAGGCTAGTGAAAAATATAAATATAAACTGGTTAAGTGACTATTTAGTAGGTTATGTGGTGCAGTTACCAATTATGCATAATATGAAGCACAAAAAAGGAATAGCCTATACAATTCTTTGTAAAGCAACTTTAAAATACAAAATATTTATTTTGTCTGAGGGCCTAGTCAAGGTTGGAGGTGAACTCTAGAGTGCTGGAGGATACCCTGTCTACTTTCTTGTCTGTGTTGTGACAATGTTGTTTGTTTGTGTGTGTGTGTGTGTGTGTTGTGTTTCCATGTTGGGTGTCAGTGCTGCTGCTAGTTTGGTGTGGGTGAAAGAGAGAGAGACGGTCTGTCCTTTCGGTCTGTGGCAGCTTCCAGCCTAGTGCTTCTCCGTGGCAGTAGTGTTGTAATCTGAACCTGTGGCCTACCAGACAGCAGATGGAGTACTGTGTGTGTGTGGGCGCAAGTGTGTGCAAAATTTGGCTTGACTGTGCGCCAGGAGCAGTCTGTCCCTGTAAGCCATTTCCTTTCAGAGGCATTTGTTATGGAAGGGCCAGAACAAACCAGCATTGTCCCCCTGGGGCTGTCAGCCGAGGGCACCTACTGATGTCTCCAATCTTGTTTTTCGCACAGTGAGAACATAAGAGCATTGCAAAACGGAGAGAGTCTTGTCTACATTAATACACATTAGCTGAGAGTCTTAGTCCTCCTGTTTTGTAGGTTTTTTTTTTTTTAGATGAGCTGTGCCACGCTTTAGATGTAATCTCTTATCAGTCCACAGATCTAGTTTAACATGTTTTGAGCTGTGTGTGTGTATGTATGTATGTATGGATGTATCTGTCTATCTATCTATGTATTCGTCTATCTGTGTGTGTGTGTGTGTGTGTGTGTGTGTGTATGTATGTATCCATCTATCTGTGTGTGTGTGTGTGTGTGTGTGTGGTGGGAGGAGAGGCAGGGGTTATGGTGTAGGGGAGTTCCCCAGACTATGTATGCATACATGTATGCACTGCACGAGTGGTACAAAGCAAAGTTCAAACAGTGCGTACAACTGTCTCCACCCAGGCAAAAGAGTCCAGATCCGTAAGCCTCCGGCAGGCCTAACGGACGTGGTGGCCCCCTCCCGGTGCAAGTCTCGGCCTGTGCTCATCTCCTCCAGCGCCAGCAGTAGTAGCCCAAGACACCTGACGGCCAGCCAGCAGAAGGAGATGGTGGCGGGGCTGCCCCTGAGTGAACGCCTCACCCACCTCCTGGCCCTCAAGCCCTACCGCAAGGCCGAGCTGATCGTGCGTCTGCAGCGGGACGGCCTGACTCCACAGGAGAGGGACTCTGTGGACTCCCTGCTGCCACAGGTCAGAACACACACACACACACACACACTCACACACACACACAATTACTATTTCTCATCTGAGATGACGGCCTTTTGATAACCCCACCCCATTCATTCTGCACTCGCACACACTCACACATACACAAAGACTGAGGTGAATCATGGTGAACCATGATCATTCCACAAGCTCTCCCCCGTCAGTTAGATATCAGGAGCACCTTAAAGAGGCACTCAGTAAGTCTGTTTTTTAACCCTGCATTAAACGCCACAAACCTGTAGGGGGAGCTCTGTACAGTTAGCTGTAATGCTGTGGTGTACACTCCCTCAGAAGTTGCAAGTTCCGTATTCACTATACAGGGCTGTACAGCGGTGCGCTCAATCGCCGTTTGCTACACAACAGACCAGTCTAACAGAAAAAAACGATTTCTGACCACAAAAATGGTCGCATAAACTTACTGAGTGCCTCTTTAAATCACGCATCAGATTAGATAAGGATGTACTTTGTGACACCTGAGCATAATGGCACGAGCCACTAAGTCTGGTCTCGACGGAGCACTGAATGTGTCCAGCCTTGGAGACATCGGCCTAGAGAGAGATTTCCCAGATACTCTGATCCAACAGGAGAAGGGATCCCTAGCATTTTCAGAACACACATTAGAAGTCTTTTTCGTAAAACGCTGATCAGGCACATTGTACTGTATTGACATTGTGATTCTCTTTTATCACGTCAGTTCGCATCTCCACTGGCTGGAAGTTTTTCTGACCCTGCAAGGTTTTAGTGATGTTCAGGCGAGATTGTCATGACACATTTCAAGCCGCGAAACGCATCGCCATAGGCTAGCCAGTCATTTCAAACGAGCCCAAAGCAAGCAAATGTTGACCAAACATCTCCTGACGTCTGCTGTGTCATCGCACATGTGTGTGTGTGGGTGTGTGTGTGTGTAGGTGGCTCTCCTTAGCGAGAAGGACAACACGTTTACGCTGAAGGACGCCCTGCTGAGGGATGTGCAGAGGGATTGGCCTGGCTACACCGAGGGAGACCGCCAGCTCCTCAAGAGGATTCTCATCACCAAGAGCAGGTCAGGCTTTCTGGGCAGAGATAACGGCTGAAGTGGCTTTCTTCAGAATGCGGTCGTGCCTTCAGGGGTGGGTTGAGCAGGGTGTTCTGTGTAATGTCAAAGGGGCAAATGGAATGGGTTTCCATGGATTCCATGCGTCATGATTGATGGTTTACAGTTTTAGAATTAGAAATGTTCACAGAATGCTGATAAGTCAAGTCAAAACTGCTTAGTGTTTTAGCCCCAGAACTTGTGTAAGTCTTTAGAAATTCTCCAGAAACTTGACCTAGGGAATATACACTGTAGTATGTAAAAAAAAAAAAAAAATCAAGTGACAACAGTAAATGAATTAAAACAAAGGTCAGGAGGTAAGATGGGCTTGATCTCGTGTCTCCAATAACTCCCTTTAAGGAGTACAGTTTACTATTAAGGGCCCTGTCGGGTAATGGAAAAACAGCCTGTGTTTCACTAGATGCAGTATTATGGGACCAATGTGAGCAACCAATAGCCAATGCCGTGCTTTGTTGCAGTGTCAGTGTGAAGGTAGTGCTCTGTTGTGGACTATCTACACTTGGTAGTAGAGGTGCTTCTGTTGGTGGTGCTGTTAGAAGGTGCGAGGTGTGACAAATCCAGATTTCCTGTTAACTGACAAACACACACAGAGATTCATTCATATACATGCATACAGAAATACATACACACATGTATAGACTGATTATATGCCTGCAATCAGACACAAACCTTACAGGTTGTAATAAAAAAAAAACACGCACTTTTGCAAATCAGTAAATCACACACACACACACACATGCACACACGGTAAATCACTCGACTAAAGCACAGCTGGTGATGCAACTCTCACCCTAGCACATGTTCAGCCATGTGTACGTACTGCTTTCCTGGCAGTGCTCAGTGTCTCCAGGCCTCTGATCCAGGATCAGATTCTAGTGTCGTAAACGCCTCATCCACAGCACTATCACCTCCTTGGAGACACTGATCTGCTCTCAGCAGTGGAGGACACACGGTTCTTGAGCTATTGCTGTCTGGCAGGCAGCCAAGCTTTCTTCCTGCCAGTATTGTGTGTGTGTGTGTGTGTGTGTGTGTGTGAGAGAGAGAGAGAGAGAGTTACAGTAAATAAGAGGGAGAGAGTTACAGTCAGTAAAAAAAGAGAGAGAGAGAGTGTGTGTGTGTGTGTGTGTGTAAGGCAGTATGAGAGATGGAGAGTTGAGAGAGAAAAAGACAGAGAAAGAGTGTGTATGTGTGTGTGTGTTTCTGTTGATTACTCACTGCTGTTCTAGCGTAAGATTACCATGCGTGCGATTGTGCGTGCGCAGGGCCGAAATGTTCCGGTCAGACGGGAGGAGGGTGAGACCTTACGGGAAAGCTGAGGGGGCTGCCTGCCTCTCACACTTCCCAAAGCACAGCGCTAGGTTAAAGGTCCTGTCATAAACTCACACTGGCACGCAGCCTAGGGGGGCTCCCATTATATATGAGCCTGACTGGAACCTTTTAAAGTCTGTTTGCCCACTGGAAATATATGGGTTGGTAAATATGGATGACTTCTCGTTGATGAAGGCAGCCAAATTCATCTGGATGTGTGCATGCGCTACCGATCACTGACATATTGTGTTGACTTCTTCACAGCCAAATGTTATTCAAATAGATTTTAGAAAAGTCTTCCCATTAGGCATTTCTGGCCTGGCATATTGAGGGCATGAATGGCTTTGGCAATGCAGCAATAACGCTGTTATTGTTCCTTTCTGCAACAGGAAGTTGGGTCAGGTCCAGAGTCTCCTGTCGTCACCAGCAACAGTGGAAGTAACACGGAGCCCACAGAGAGAGCAGGTTAACTCCTCACCCTCACATGTGAGCACACCTCTCTCTCTCTCTCTCTCTCTCTCTCTCTCTCTCACCATTTTATCTTTTTTCTTTCTCTCTCTCCTCTTGTTGCTTAGCCATCTCAGGCTTTGCAACCATCTGTTCATTCTCTTTCTCTCTCTCTCTCTCTCTCTCTCTCTCTCTCTATTGTGTGGTTTATCTGTATCTTTCTTTAGTGTTTTCTTGTCTCCCTTAACCTTTGCTGATTTAGCTGCCCACTGTTGGTTTACCAGAGAGAATGAGTCTAATGCAGGAAATTATATGTTAGTCAAACCAGGTCATGACCATCACTGATTTCACATTTCTCCCTTTTATTTCCATGACCTCATTTCCTGTACCCTTTTCTGAATATCCCCCACGTGCAGAAACGGCCAGTGCCCGAGTACATCGATCCCTTGGCCAATAAGAAGCCCCGTATCTCCCACTTGCTTAGTCGGACTCCCGCACAAGCGAATGGCGGGCTGGCGCGGGAGAGAGAGGCCAGTCCTGTCTCCACGGCAACGGAGACCCGCGTGCCCAAGCTGGAGCTGCCGCAGCCATGCGAGCCTCTGTCAGACATGACCAGAGACGCAGCCCCCAGCCGTCGGGACGGCCAGGGCTCAGACGCCACCGTTGCCATGGGCGACAGGCTCGGGCACACGTTAGCCGTCCCTACAGTGACACGGCCCTCCTTGCCCCCGCCCCCTCCCCACCAGCCCGCTGTGGCCACCCCTGCCCCCGCACACAAGAGCAAGAGTCTTCACAAGTCCAAAAAGCACAAAGAGAGGGACCGGGAGAGTGGCCGGACGAAAGACCGAAATCGATTGAAGGAGAGAGAAAGACAGGTGAAAGACAGGGACTCCAGGCATCACAATCAGAGGAGAGACCCAGGTGAAGACACAACTGCACAAATGCACAACTTGTCTCCCAGAAATAAACTTGCGCTGTCTGACCTTCCCCTGGAGACTCAGACCAGTCATTTCCTGTTGTGGTTGGTAGATGGTGGATATTTTTTCCTAAAATAGTTTGTGGTCATCCAGTCAAGCACTCGGGTCCAAAATCCTGTTGTTGAGTGCTTGTATTTTGTGGTTAGCTGATGAGGTCAACTCTTTAGCAGTCTTGCTTTGATTCATGAAACCTCAGTAGTGGAGCTCTGACTCCCCCTTGTGGTTAGAATATTATATGCACAGTAAAAAAAAAATCTCATGGGAAAATTGTTGAAAGACAGATTCAGAATCATCAACCAGCGTAATCTTGCGCTTGTTAATCTTTTTATCATTCTCTTTTTTGTGTGTTTACAGAATATTTTATACACTTTTAAAAATTAGATAAGCATTTCCATTTCATAAGAGAAAAAATCTCCAGCTTTCAAAAGTTGAGCATATTTACAGCACTAATCTTGCCAATTAAATATGAGGAGGGCAAAAAAAACAATATATAAACATTCAATAGCTGTGTTTGAGGTAATATGTCCAACTAATGCATACACTTAATAACATTTTTTAATTTGAATCCTTAGAAAAATGACACAGAAGTAGCTATATCTTTCCAAGTTTTTTTACTGTCCAATGCTCTGTTCAAAATCAGTTTTGTTCATGACTGACAAGATGTTCTTCACCTCTGGCAGATGTCAACGGCACACAAGAACACTTGGATGGGGCCATAGCGACTTTGGACCCTGAAGACTATTTAGAGTAAGTTTAGATGAAGGTCCTTTACTTTTGCAGAATGCCTTTTTAGATCAGACGAATATGCCTGACATTTTGTGTTAAATGAATGGCTGACCCATTATTTCCATTTAAGATGGTAGTAAATCATATAAGCATGTGGTTCTCTGTAGGAGCTACACGCCGATTGTATCCCAGGAGCAGCGTCAGAGGTACAAGAACGACTTCAACCGGGAGTACAACGAGTACCGAGCGCTGCACGCCCGCATCGAGGGTGTGACGAGGCAGTTCACTGTGCTGGAGGCTCAGCTCAGGCAGCTGCAACAGGGAACTGACCAGTATCAGGTGAGTTCCTTCAGCTGATACACTCTAGAAAGTCTTCAGATAACTGGTCAGAACGTTGACTGACTGATGCTATCATTCTGAGTATACTGTGTTAATCAGAACATTTGCATCCATTTGCATATTTTACAATTTGCACATAGGCTACCCAGATCTGGCACTGTTAGATGTGATCTTATTGTTATCCTGAATATGGCTTGATCTTATACAGTGTGCAGACCTCATCGTTGACAGCATTTTAGAACAGCATTTTATTTTATAAGTAACAGTAAAAAAAAACGTTATCTCTCTGTTAGTCAGAATTACACATATCAAGGATCACAGAGCAAGCACACATATCACAGCATAACCTAGGCTTTTCAATGGAGTCACAGTACTCTCTAGTCGCTGTGATGAAGCTGTCTATAAATGTATGTAAAAATACATTGGGAGAGGTATTGGGGTGGCTTCACCTCTAAACAGAGACTCCACTCAGTCCACTGGCCAAACAGTGTTATCAGGCTTGACAGGCTCTGTGTGGCCTAGCCTAACCTCCTGTTGCCAATCAGATAAGTGTTATTATAAGTGGGGTGAGGACTTCAACACTGGACAACCTACTTCAGGCACAGCCTAATGCCATTCCTCACTGTTGCTTTCTGAGGGGCACGAGCTGATTGGAATACCTGACATTGCTAAGGAGGCTGTTATTTTGGACCTTAACATAATTTGAAGGTTTCCTATGCTTGCATCAGACATTCTTGACCGTCAGCTGCATGTATTCGGAGGTGATTCTGTAGAGTAGGGTTGTGTCAATAGAGCTCAGATAATCATGAATCTTCATACCTATAGGAACATTTAGTCAGACTAAATTTACTTTTGTTTTCCCCCTTCCCAGACAATTCACAACCAAATACTTCAAGAATATCGAAAAATTAAAAAGGTATGCTCCGATTTATCTTTGGCTCTCTAATTGTTTTTTTTTTGTAATTTTTCAAATTTGATAAAAAAAAGTATTTGTTTTTGTATTTGTAAATTGTTTTTTGTTTATCTCCTTGTCAGTCTAATCCAAACTACAGCAAGGATAAAAACCGCTGTGAATACCTACACAGCAAACTTGCACACATTAAGAAAGTCATCGGAGAGTATGATCACAAGCAGCTGTAAGCCATTAGCCATGAGGCATGAAGCAGACTGATCCCAAAGGAGCCAAGAAGTGAGACAGTCATCCAGTGTTTGTGTCTAGGCTTGTCCAGAAATGTCCTTCCTGACTGGAGTATGTTGGAGCACAGCCATTATAAAACTGGGGCCTGTTCCGCCCTGCGTGTTTCTTTGTTTTGTTTGTCTAAACAGATATCAAATGCCCCAAAGACACAAACAGACCTCTGATGCAAGCTCACTGTTTGATAACAGTGAAGTGCTGTTAGGCTGGCTACAGAACTAAACGTGGCATTACACTGTTACTCTCTCATATGCTGGATGACCAGAGATTTCCGGGCTCTTCCCGTCATATCACAATCAGTGATGGATCTTTGCACATGGATTCTACAAAAGTGCTAGAATATGAAGCTATTTAGCCAATTTCTGTCGTCAGACTGTGACTTCTGTGTATTACATTTCCGTTTAATTTATTGTTTTGTTTTGTAATTGCAGAATAAATTCTGCAGAAGTGTTCTTTGTTCTCACATGGGTCTCCATGCGTCCTGATGGTATTAAAAAAATGAATCAGTAAATGATATGCCAGTTGTATGTGAAGATTCTCATTCATCCAGGTCATGGTAGTCATAGCATTCAGTTATAAGCAATGGGCTTCTTTTAAAGATGGAAGACCTTTCACCTTCTTTCCAGAAAGCTTTATCACTTCTGGGAATAGTTCTGTTTACTAGTTGTATGATGGATATCCTGACTTGCTGCCCATGGTTGTTGCAGGGTTGCCGCGGGGTAGTAAAAGGTAGTAAAAGGTAGTAAAAAATAAAATTCAAAATAAGGCCCTTGAAAGGCAGTAAAACGTAGTAAATGTAATTTGACTTGGTAGTAAAAAAAAATGTCACCACCTCAATATAAGAGTGCTGCAATATTTAGCCTACTATTTGCTATACATTAAATAAATAAAAAAAATAATTAAATAAATAAATAAAAATAGGACGTCAACCGTGGGAGAATTCAATGGTTGCCATAGCGACGGCAACGCCTTTCGCACATATACCAAAGTTTAGAGCGAAGCAAGTGGTAACACTTGTTATTAGTAGAAATGGGGAGATGTAAATTCTCGCAAACGTGGATTGACAAATCAGTTTTTAAAGAATGGCTAAAACCTGTGATGGGAAACGACCGAGAAGGATTTTGCTTAGTCTGTAAGAAGACCCTCAATGTGACCTGGAATGGGATTACATTACAAGCACCATT
>JAGFZM010002007.1:0-38083 GCA_017657215.1 Limnothrissa miodon | reverse complement strand
GTGACCTGGAATGGGATTACATTTCAAGCACCATTCATTCGCTTCAAAAGAGGCTATTGAAGCATTATTCGCGAACATGTTTCCAGACTAGCATTTATTATAGCAGTTTTCCGTCCTATGATGGATTTCCGTCAACCGAATCGCTAGAGGTCAATCACGAAAGTGACGCGCATTAATTAGAAATCAATCAGTGGATTGTCATGAAATGTCTCATTTGCTAGTAGAAGCTCAAAGATCTAATAACGGTGCTTAATTGCCTACACACGTTGCTTAAATAAACAAAAGAGCGACTCCTAGGTTCAAAACTGCGGGGTCTGGTGTAGCTGTGTGAATAGGCTATTCTATGGCACCATAATTCCCAATCACAAATAATGAAATATAGCGTTGGAATAGGCTATAATCAAGGCTCTCAACCCTCATACATTGGCCACGAATTTCATTCGTCTCACGGTCTCGCACCCGATTTGTCACAGTTAGAAATTAGGCTATTCATAGTAAGAAGTTAGAAAGACGTTGACAGATTTGAACTTTGCGGCTCAATAAATCTTAAACAAAACAATCTTACGGGTGTTCGGGTAAGGTAGGAGCTACAACTGGATTTTCGTCCAAATAATAATGCATTTAAAGAAATACGGACGACATTGGTCCTAATGGCCAGCCGTAAGAAGAAAGCTTAGGGACTGTCTGCAAAGTGCAAAACACAAACGGATAATGTCAATAACTTTAATTCCAAAGAGTGAAGAGACAACAGAATCACCAAAGGCTTTTGGAATGTTTTAAAGGTCGTATCACACCCCATAGTTTGGTGAAATGTAGCTACCTTACTCTATATTTTGTTTTATTACGAATAACATTCTATAACTTTGCTTTTATAAACTGTTGCCTACTATACTACTACCACCAAAATCAAAACACACCACTAATTATGGTTGAACTACACAATTTACTTTGGTGGGAAAAAAAAAACATTATTTATTATTATAACTTTGCTCCTACCAATTGTAATGCTTTAATCCATGTATACAGTAGTCATAGAAGTTTTTTGCCCATCAGAAACTGTTATTTGAGGCTCAATAATAGCGTATGCAAATTTGTACATCTGAAGAAGGATGCGTTGTTTACAGGCTCATTTAAAAGGCTTAGAATGAAAATATTTGTATTTCCTGCCCCTCCCGGCAAATTCATGAAGCAACGGGATTGCCCAGAGACGTTTCTAAACTATCTTTTGTTGGGCCATGCGAATAAAAGTGGTGTATCCTAGCAAAATTACGTGTTATTGCACGTCTTTGAAGATTGGCTAGTTTTAGCGTTGTGAAATCTAGTTTGAAATTTACATGTAGAATGAGGCGGTAGACAGTATTGAAGTTTTGCTATGGTACATTGGATTTGGATACCTAAATTCAACAATAACAAGGTATGTGGTTTGACATTTTGACTGCGTTGTGTTGGTAGTAAAAAATATTTTGGTGGTAGTAAAAAAGGTAGTAAAAGGTAGTAAATTCATCTCTATGATTCCTGCAGATACCCTGTGTTGAGACTTGTTCTACTTAAAAAGCCTGGTTGATTCCTCAAATTTCACAGTAACAGTTATATAATATTCAGTTTAAATTTCAGCTTGAAGAAACGGCGTGCAGACCAATTCACTAAAAGATTTCAGCTACACAGAATGTGATGCGTGTAAACAATCCAAGGTGCCTGGGTACTATTGTATGCATGGCAGGGCATCATCTTGCGAACGACCACACAGCTTAAATCTCACACCGTTTCTCAGTGGTTTAGAAGACTAAATAGACACAACAGAGGCCTCCTGTTTTCTCATATGGCTGATCACTTGTTTATGGTGTTTTCTGTTGAGTTTATAATCGGTGCTTGAGCATGCCAATGAAATACTGGCAGTATCCAGGATTTGTAACGACACTCCTTCACAGCACAACGTATGCTGCCACAACAGCAAATTGCCTAAAATACTACTAACACACTACCAATGATCTGATCTATCTGGATTTTCTGCACATTTATTGGGAAATTTGGTTTCTGCATTAAAAATAATCGTGAATGAGTGAAATACACGTATCGGTAAGACGGAGCACACACTAACCTGGCATAGTGAGCTGCCTTCTACAGTGGCGTCTGGCGAGTAGTAAGGGGTTTGGTGCATTGCTCAAGGCACATTAGCCATAGTCTACTGGTTGGAGATCGAACCGGCAACCCCAGGGTGCCAAGGCCGAAGCCCTAACCAGTGGCAAAGTAACACATTCTGACCTACTGCATCACAATGGATGTAATTCTGCCATTCCAGTGTCTACTTGTCTACAGTGTAAAATGTATGTTTGCCAGCTGAGCATGGGGTTCATACTGTCCAGCACTTTCTGCGTTAACCAACTGCTGTCCAGTGTCTCAGGCCTGTGCAGTATCTACTGTACTAGTGGTTCTCTCAGACTAGTGTGACAGCATTAAGACCCAGTATTATATCATCTCAGTTCTCAAAACATTGTGTGCCATAACATGCATTCTTCTGTAGGAGTTTGTTGTGGAACCCAATCAATTTGATGTTTGCTTTTGCCGGACTGGCACATGTAAAGGACCGGTGTATTGCATGCTGAGTGCCCGCCATTTGAATTACTGGCTCAGCTGTTTCAATATGTTGAAATTAAACGTTGGCACTTTGGAAACGTTGGGATTTCTCTGGTCTGTACGATTCCTTGATTTGCATGGGAAGGAAGATTTCTTTAGGCTGATTTGTTTGGCTTTTCTCCCTTATATACCTCATGCTAGAGATAAAGTGCACTTATTGTGTTATAATGGAGGGGGGGGGGATCATTCTTATTATCCACTTCAATTTTAAAAGCACAAATACTTGATAATTCACTAGCCTAAAAAAGTGAAGACAAACAGGCTATACTGTGGTATGGTATACCATTGTATTGGAATTGTAATTGTGCTACAGTGTGTGTGTGAGTTGCTACCCAATGATGCTGAATGTGAAAGTTGGAGATCTTATTCCAGAGTCATATTTCAGATGCTGTTTACTAGTGTTCATCATTTTATCTGTATGAATGTTTTACCAAGGTTCTGTAGGTCAGTTTACCTTATTGCTTGGCATGAATATGAAAATGAGTGGTTGATGGAGGATGTATTGAAATGCATGATTTTCATTCAACAGGTGTTCATGGCTGCGGAAAGACAATGGAAATATGTGGTCAAAGAGTCCGTTTAGACTTATATAATTTCTTAAGATTTGTTTGTTTATTTATTTATTTATCTATCTATTTATTAAAATAGAAAATAAACTTCTTAGTTGGCCCACCATTAAACGTTTTTGTGAAGATTACCAACTTAGAGTGATCCTAAATTTTACATGTGGAATTGTAGGCTAATATTGTCGTGTCACAGTTGTAAACGTGTCCGGGCTCCTGTCTCTGCCGTTTTCATTCAATGATGTAATCTCTCCTAGAAATTATCATATTTGCATGGCCACGCCTGTAGCTCGCTGTCCGTTTATATTGAAAGGCGCTTCTTTAGACTACGGCAGACACACTGGTGGCTATCAGGATTGTCCATTCATCAGGTTTTGCCTACTAACTGGAGAGAGGGACACGCTTGAATCAGGCTCTTTGAAGACAGTGAGTCGGGTGGAAAGGTGGCGGTTTGTTTCTCAAGGTAGGCCCATAGCCAAAATAACATCGCACCTCAGTGTAAATGATGGATAATGAGGTGTTCGCTGAAGCTTTGGGTTCTTGATCATGGCCTGAACTTATGATCGAGGCAACATGAAGAGTAGATAATCTTCCAAGTAGGTTATTTGGCTATTTGTTTTCTGCCAGTGGACGAGATTAAGCATACGCAGCTTGCATAATGTATTCATATGATGGGAAACTTTAAGAGCTTAATTTGACTAGGATCTAGTAGCCTACTTCTGTTGAGGTAATACGTTCATCCAGCCAGTAATTTTCCTTGCTTTTGTCGTTATCACCTCTCTACTATTTCTAGGGTAAAGGTGAAAGGTCATATTGCATTGGCTTAGAATGTGAGTGTCATTATAGATGGTGGGGGCGGGGCGGCTTCAGTCTGGGACAGGAAGTCGGATTTTCTGCAGTATTGCAATATTCTGGTGTTTGGTGGATTTTTGCATCGTCCATTACAATACATTAAAGTGTATTTTTATAGTAGGCTAGGCTATTTTAATACAGCCGTTTACCAAAAAACGTGGGCCTACTGTTTTGATAAAGCGGTTATGAATAAAATAAGTGTTGCATCACGAAACTGGCTAATTTTAAGTTCTCTGATGTTTTTGTTGTTGAAGGGCTGTTGATGTCTGTTCAGTCTATTTATTTAGCTTCCAATGTGTGCTTGTATTTTAATGCAACATTTTGACAAATGCTGTCTAGACCTCAATGATGACGACCAAAATCCAAATCAGAAGCCCAAATGTGAAATACACAGAGAGCTACATTGAAGCTCATTATGCCTATCACACCACATCTGTGTCCAGTGAAGATGGCATGTATACAGTAAGTATACAAAATATCAACACCTTACCTTACCTTTCATACATGTGAACCTAGCTGTGTGCTTGTGGGTGATTGAGTGAGTGTACTCCTCGAGAGACATTTTAAAAGAAGGAGGAATAGCTGAATTCTGATGTACTGAAATGCCCAAAAACATTATTGTCCTCACCCATCTACTTGCATTTGCAGGGCCTGTCAGTACATGCCCACCAGTTCTTGTTTTCACTTCTATGTAAATGCCCTGGGATAAAATAGGTTCTAAACCAGTGACGTGTCAGCTAGTGATTTCATACGTTTTGTTACAGTATGCCGGCCCAGGAATAGAATCAAGAGATGTACGTAAACTAAATGTAAACGTTTTTGCCCATCAAGGTAACACCTTCAGCCACTGAGTTCCTCTTCCACACTGAACGAGCAGTGCCCAAGCTGGGGGTGATGTTGGTAGGCTGGGGAGGAAACAATGGCACCACCGTCACCGCAGCGGTTCTCGCCAACAAACTGGGAATGCAGTGGAGAACCAAGACTGGCATGAAGGTACTTGATTCATGGAGGTGTTATAGAGCCACTGTGAATTTTGTGCAGTAACCTTTTTGAGAGTTGCGAAAACAAGTAACTTGGTTTAAATAGTTCTTCCCTAATGACAAATATGTATAACTTTGATCGTCATATATGTGGCCAGGAAAATTACACTGTCTCTCCAAGAAGAACAGTTACAGCTACTGTGTCAGATGCAGTATAATACTGACAGAAACCCATATAGTGTGGTTGCCTTATAGGGTCATTCTGCTTTATAAGTAGCTCATTTTTTCCACTCACCCTTCACCCCCCACATGACTTGATGTCTATCTCTTGTCTTTTTTTCTCCGGTGCTATATTTAACCAATCCCAGTGTGCTAATTACTTTGGGTCATTACTACAAGCCTCCACGGTGTGTTTGGGGTCTGGCCCAGAGGGGGAGGTCAACATCCCTTTCTGTGACTTGCTTCCCATGGTACACCCTAATGACATCATTTTTGACGGTGAGTGTGAAATGCCTCCATGCTAAATTAAATCAGTCTTCAGAATTCTGATTGTTAGCATGCAATTCCAGTGATGTCATTGTTGTGTAGTACAGTAGCTATGAAGACCTTAACTGCAATGCATTCTGTAGCTTTAGACTCATTGTTTACCAAAAACAGTTGATCACCCTGACACTCTTCTTAAACAAAGGGAATTCCCATGACATTCTAATGTAAGTATTCATATATGTGTTGTCTAGGGTGGGACATCTCTTCCTTGGACTTGGGCCAAGCGATGGAGAGGGCTGAGGTGCTAGACTGGGATCTGCAAGAGCAACTAAGGCCACACATGAGTCAGCTGAAGCCCAGGCCCTCCATCTATATCCCAGACTTCATTGCTGCTAATCAGAGCCACAGAGCTGATAACCTGATTCAAGGAAGAAAGGCAGAACAGGTACAAAGTGGGGCCATAATACAATATTTTTTCTCCTAACATTTCTGACTGTCACATGAAGTTTTATATCTGTTGTTTAAATAATTTGTTTGTAGTAATAGTTTAATATGCATTTATTGAGTGATATTGAGTTATAAATTGAATAAATACTGTGTAGTGTAGATTGCTCGTGGATTGAGCATCAATGTCTTCATACAGGTAGCACAACTCCGCAGGGATATCCGTGATTTCAAGCAGAAGAGTGGTGTGGACAAAGTCATTGTACTTTGGACTGCCAACACAGAGCGATTCTGTGATGTTGTTACTGGCATCAATGACACTGCTGAGAATCTACTGGTAACTATCCAGGTACAATATTCCAGAATCCAAACAGTGCCATGCTTTATCCAATGCCTACACTTGTTTTATTAGTTCCTGATGAGTACTACGAATGGGTGTGCGGTACATCATTGCACATCTCTTATCACATAATATAATATAAACAAAATACATCAATATAACCATCTAGAGACATTAATAAATGATCTTCAAAAATCTTGTAATTTCAAATATTGTTACAGTGCACTTTTACTCTCCCTGGTTTGAGAGTGTTTTTTCTGTATACCTATGTATATTCTGGTGAAATATTCTATCTATCAATCTATGAATACATTAGAACATCTCAACACATATGGAGTGGTTTACATATTTTTGTGTTTGTTTCATCGACAATTTTTTTCTTCTTCAGAAAGGAGGAGAGGTTTCTCCTTCCACGCTTTTTTCAGTAGCCAGCATCCAGGAGGGCTGTGCATACATCAACGGTTCCCCACAGAATACCTTTGTTCCAGGGGTAGTGGAACTCGCCCAGCAGAGAGGTGTCTTCATCGGAGGAGACGACTTCAAGTCAGGCCAGACCAAAATTAAGTCCGTTCTTGTGGACTTTTTGGTCAGTGCAGGCATCAAGGTAGAAGAAGATTCTGTATTTTTAAGAATAGAGAAACCATTCTTAAAAAGTATAATATATATATATATATATATGAATTTAAAAAGTATAAGAACTCTGTGAGCTATTTTTCTTCCACTTTTCTTTCCTGTTGTAGCCAATGTCAATTGTCAGCTACAATCACCTTGGAAACAATGATGGAATGAATCTATCAGCTCCGCAGCAGTTCAGATCCAAGGAGATCTCCAAGAGTAATGTAGTGGATGACATGGTGCAGTCTAATCCTGTGTTGTACAGCCCTGGAGAGAAGCCTGATCACTGTGTAAGTCTGGGAAAAATATTAAAGTTTTAAGTATTTTATCTGAATTTATAAGATGTGCACCACACTGCTGGTGATTCTTAGCCTGGCTTCCGCAACAAAGCTCATTGGAGCTTAGTCTGGCCATCCTACATTACTAAACGTCTCCTGGGAGGCGGGCTTAACCTGCGTCCATCAGATACCTCTGGATACTACTTGACGAATCTACAACCAATCAGACCACTCATTCCGATGACGTATGCGTAAGCTCGTTTCTCATTGGTGCTCACAGATTTGGGAAAAATAATTCCTCTAAATCGGCACAATGGCCATACTGACTTGCTCGCGAAATTGAATGTAGCGTCACAGGAAGTTTGGGCGGGCCAAGGCTAGGTGATTCTGGGACCAGAAGAACAAATGCAAAACATTTGGAAAAACATTACCTCTCAAATAGATCTGCGCACTAGTACTTGTTTAACCAAGCTTACAGTCAGACAGCTTTCAGATGAAAAATATAACAAGGATGCACAGGATCATGCACATGAAGCACACAATCTGAAATTAACCAGTTTGTATTTTACATCCTACTTGTAAATAATTGTCCCTGGCTGTTTCTGTGCTTTTTAACTATAGGCAGTAGATTCATAAAGCCTTCTCCATTTGACTTGTTTACCACTGTTTGTTCGCTAGGTGGTGATCAAATATGTGCCTTATGTGGGCGACAGCAAGCGTGCCATGGATGAGTATGTGTCTGAGATCATGATGGGTGGCACAAACACTATCGCCATTCACAATACATGTGAGGTTAGCAACATCCAAGATTGTTCACCGTTTTGGAATGACTGTTTTGTTCACTGTTTTGGAATTGTGACATTTCAAAATTGCTTATTTTTTCTGTTTTTGTTCCAAGGATTCCTTACTGGCAAGTCCAATCATCTTGGATCTGGTCATCCTCACAGAGCTTTGCCAGAGGATCACCTTCTGCACAGAGAGTGATCCCAGCTTTCAGACCTTCCACAGCGTGCTGTCTCTGCTCAGCTTCCTGTGCAAGGCCCCTCTTGTCCCACAGGGGGCGCCAGTTGTTAACGCCTTTTTTCGCCAGAGAGCTTGCATTGAAAATGTCATGAGGTCAGTTCACAGCTGGCTGTTGCAATGGGAGTATCCCCATCTGTTTTAGAAGAAAAAAACACCTCCCTGTAGTATATCACTTTCATGCACATAGCCCACACACACAAACATAGAAAGAGAAAGTTTTTCATTTAATGTCAGTGGTCCCACTGTTTTATGAGGGCCTTGAATGTCTTCTACATGTGGTTACTGGCTATATCTAATAGTAAGCCTCTTCTTTCTTTGTGTTTAGGGCATGCCTTGGCCTGCAGCCACAGAATCACATGCAACTAGAGTACAAGATGCAGAGAAGTCTTCTGCTGAACCATGAGGATGATATCTGTGATGCTGTAGCCAATAAGAACAAAGGTGTCCACACCAATGGATTTCATTCATTCCATTGCATCAATGGGCACCAAAGGGACGAACCGAGCATTGAATTAGATCCAGACAAGCATAGGCCTATGTGTGAATAAGATTAGTTGGGCTACTTTGGCCAGGATTACAAATGCATTAAAAAGATTTTTATGACATTAAACTATATTCAAGTAACTTACTAAAGGTGCTGGTGGTCTTTCTGATAATACAACTTGATAATGTGTAGGCTAGGTCATAGCTGATGACAATGATGCAAGTTGATTTTCTTAATGGTCTGTAACTAATTATTAGTCCTAAATAGAAATAAAGCGTCAGAACAAATGCATACTTAGAAGAAGTAGAATCTAGCAATGCATTTCAAGGAATCAAGGAATTTTATTGTCACATACACTTTGTACAGTGTAAAAATGTAGTGAAATTACAGATGTTGCCTGTCTGTTGTGCAAAAACTTCTGAATGTTATATAGATGTGCTTGTATGTGCTGAGGTTTTTTACTTTTTTCCCCCTCTATCCCAGTGTATTCCAAGTTTTTCACTGTTCTTTTTTTTCTTGAAACTCTGTCTTCCTGCTCTGCCTAGCCCCATGTGATGTCTGTGTATGTTTGCAGGAGGATGGCCAACAATTTCACTCTGTCTGTACTTGTCTGTACTGATTTTGAGCGACAATGGATTATTGTGTAACAGCAATAAAGGTGTTCCTACTACACATTAACAAGGAGCACCCAAGAGCAACAGGGGCGAGGAAAAATAAGGGGAAATTTCTATTTGAGATTATTTTGCACTGTATTTAACGTAGAGAGATATATTGGTATGATATGTTTGGTAAAGTGCCATTATTCCACAGTCTAGGTGAACCCAATGGGCGTAATCACACGGAGCCTTTAGCCCAACAAATTAAGTTTCGTAGCCATCGCGCACTTGTCATGATCCCTGTCAGTTTGTTGCTGTTCGTTGTCAAGGTACAACGCATAGCGCACATGCGCAATCAGGTGCACTGTAATGTAGCCATCCCAGAAATGGTTCTGAACATAACATACCTCAAAGGACTCCTCGCCCAGAAGCACTTCAAGGATGTCCCGCACATCTGACGGACAGGGCTCTAAAGAGGACGACATGTCAGTCTATGGTTCTGAACATTGTTTGGTCTACGGTTTCGTTACAAGTTCCAAAAAAGCATAATATTTCAGCACTCTCTCAAGCGTCCCTAGCAACCGACTAAGCTTTGCAACCTCCTGTGGACAGCCCACGCTTGCTTTTCTTTGATGACGTGCCCTATGGCAAGCCTTTTTTATCATAATGATCGCTATTCGGAACTAGCATTATAGATATCAACAACATCATTTTGATTAGTCGAAATTACGTTCTGACTAGTCAAAATGACAGTTAGAGATATCTGTAATTCAGTTTTGACTAGAGGCAATGGCAGTTCGAGATATCTGTAATTCAGTTTTGACTAGTCAAAACTGAATTGTAGATATTCATCACTGAAAACGATATTCGCCTCGTCACACATCCTAAATGACAAGTTAAGATATCTGTAATCCAGAAAAGAAAAAAAAATATCTGTAATCCAGTCTGGTTTTAACTAGGCAGAATATCAGTTAAAAATATCACAAATGTAATTTTGACTCTCCAGAATTGTCATGCATGATGTTGATGCTTCCCATTGGATACAATCCCAAATCAACTGGAGGAAGATATTCGCCCAGCAAACAAAGTAGCCTATTTAAAATGTTTTATGGCATCGTTATCCACGTCAAAATAAAAAAAGGTCCTGCAAGAAAGGTCAACCTCACAGTGAACGGAAATTTTCAATGAGGTCACAGCTGACTCAACACTTTCGTTACTACCGAGAAACATGGCGGACAAGCGGCGCTCTGGTGTGATATCTGACTCAAAAACCACAACCAAAACAGAGACGGACCAAGAATTCTTATCGCAGGCAGGTGTTGGAGTTTTACTTCGAGGTGCTCTACTCAAACTCGTAGAAGGAAGATCGGAAGATCCAATTGGTTTCCTGGCCGAACACTTCAGCAATTTAGCATCCGAAACGGAAAACGGACCAGTAGGTGATGGAGAGCACCACAGCAACGTGCTGGAGCAACGGCAGCTTAGCCGAGCCCTGTGGCATATCAGTTTAGCGCATCACTCTCAAAGGTAAGGAGGATGAAGTTAGATGCAGCCCAGAATGAACAGAAACATGTGATTTACATAGTTGTATGCCTTTTATATAGGCTACAGTGTGTTAGTTGTGCATGACATTACAGTACAGTGGGCATAGATGGTGTAAAATTGACCATTGTATTAATGAAAGTAGGCTACTTTAACTTAATAGCCTAAACTCTTAATAATTTCAGTCAGTGTTTTAAATTGTGTTGCTTTATTGCATCTCTGTTCATTGTAATTTGTATGGTCTTTGGTTGCCAGGTCAGCATTCAACAGCAACACACGAGTAGCATATGATCTTCTGATGCAAAATGGATCTCGACGGCGCTGTATTGGTGGTGTCAAAGGTCGAGTCTACACAGAGCTGCTGCGCGGCTTATGTAGTGAGGGTGGCTTGTCTGTCACTGCCTCTGCCCCGCTTCTCCAGCGCATCCGTTGCCACGACCACGAGGCTGTGCCTTTTGAGCTTTTCCGGCAGGGCGTTCTGACCTGCGCTGTTTTTGCCGACTATATCCGCAAGTCCCAGTGCTTGTACGCTGCCGTTAGCAGCTGCCCTGAGCGGGCTGCTGACAGGGCGATGTGTCAAGCCGTGCTAGGGACCCTCCAGGAGGCTCTGGAGACCACATCAGCCTTGTCGGATGTGGCCCGCTATCTGGAGGCCAGCGTGAAGATCTCACCTGGCATGCTGGCCCAGGCTATGGCAGAGGCCCAGGGACCAGACAGAGCAGGAACTGGCCTCACTATGAATGCACAGGAGTTTGAGGACAGTGCTGCCAAGCTCTTCCTTGCCAGAGTGCGCATTGTATCATAGACCGTGTGCATTGTTTCTTCCCAGAGAGACTGTATGACTAAGTGCACAAAATATTGTAGCAACATGTAGTACTGCACAGTGTAAGGGAATAGAAGATATATCAAAGACTGAGCTATAATCTCTGGTTGCACAGTGAGTATGTCTCTACCTCTTTTGACTGTGTTTTGTAAACACTGTGACGAATGCAAGTTAATTATTTAGTTACCTGTTAATAATCTACTCATGTCAGCATGACCAAATATCGAGACTAGATGACACCTTTAGTATCACACACATTTTTTGTTCCACTGCTCCTAAATGTGACCTTGCACTTTCTTCAACTATTACATTTACGTCATTTTGATACAGCTGGAATCTGGAGAGCAACAGTGTAGCACTAAAGATTGGAGATGAAGCAGAAATTCATTTGAGGGGAGCAAATCCTACTGAAATGTTGTGACATGTAGGCTTGTACTGTAATATTTGAAGTGTTCTTAAACAAACTGCCCCATATCTCCAAGAGACTCTTTCTTGTAATTGCTTTACATGAGCCATTTGCACAGGTTTTATTTGATGAAGACCAACTGATGCAGATATTAAAAAATATATGTAAAAGTTAATGCTTCTTTCGCTGCCTTTTAAAAATTATGTATTTTAATTGTTTATGAATAACCAGATTTGAGTATGTCTGACTATTCAGTCTTCTAATTTGAAGTCCATGTCTTGAAAGCTATAGCTTTATATGATATAAAACAAATGCTTTCATATAAAAAGTTGTTTAAGTGAAACAGTGAACTCCTATTTGCAATGCTGTCCACTGCTGACACTCAGCTGAATGCAGAGTAAAACAAATATACATGTAACGTGTTTAACATTTTCAGAAGAGGAAGTCTCTTTGGTATGGTTAGAGGCACCCGTAGTATGTATAATTGCAGTTGTTGTTTAGCAGTTGTTGTTGCAGTTGTTAGGTTACCTGATGGAAATGGTCCAGATAGCTTTTTGGGCCTTGAAAATGCAATGCAAAGGCAGAGGAACTGATTTGCAAGTTGTTACTATTTAGTCTCTGAATGCATGAAAAAGGTTGGTTACAGAAGGTTTCACTTCTGTAATTATTTCTTCCACTTCGCTATTGACCCATATAAAACACCAGTGTGTATTATTGTGCGAGGGAGACAGATGAGACATCTTGAATGTTTAATTTGGGGGTTTATATGACAATAATAAACTTAAATGAAATTCCATAGTTGTACATATCTATGTGCATTTTCCTGAATTATATCGTTCTAACAAGAGAATTTTTCCAACAGGCATGGTCAGCCGAGCCTTTCTGTATGAGTGTCTTTCTTGATCATTTTCAAACATGTCCCTCTTGACTGTCCAGACAGTTTTTTAACATAATATAGGTCAGTTTAGTCTTAAAGAATATTTCAATAATATTTCAACTATTATAGAAGTGTATTTTTTTATATATATGTTGACACCAAGAATTAAAGGGAAAGTGTTCAAGACACAATCCTACCATTGACGCTGCTCATGTGACACAATGTTAGTCAAATCAGCTGCCAGGCAACGCTGTTATAGCAAGACTATTTCTGTCTCTTCCTGGATCAACTTCAACAGGCTTCACACTCTACCACTTGGCACACATCCTTTTCACTGTTTTGTCAGTTGACTATTGTTTCAATCCTGGTGTTTTGCTGATGTAGCTGAATTGTCGCAGTGGAAGCACTTCTATTTCATTATTTTGAGTTTGTGATTATCAGGGTTATCTTAGAGAATACTTCTGACCCATTGTCAAGGCTATAGTCTGTTGCTAAATTTTTTCTTGTTCTTGTTTACAACCGACTAGTCTGGTGGCAGACTAACCACGCGGTGTCCTCATTATCAATCTTAATGAGGCTCAGAGTGTAAATAATTTAGATGGGTGTTCATTACATTTCTTGTTTGAAGAGAGTCCGGGGGGAAATGCGGGCCATGACTTAACAATTGAGTTTATTATAGTGGGCAAATCAGATTCCCACAAGGAGTGGTGAGAGAATGGATGAAATCTGAAAACAGTTCATTCCACAGCTTCACAGACTTACTGCTGGATTACTGGAAAAAAGCATGCCATTGATTTTCAAGGCTGGCAAGGTCAAAAATGGTCTGAATACACAAGAACTAACCCAACATCTGGAGCAGCCCTCCATCTCCAGTGCAAACATGACCACCCCAAACAATAAGATGGACGGTCAGAAACTGATTCAGCTGATAGGCACTAAAGATATCTTGTTTATGCTCCTACTGTTCAATGACCTTCAGGGAGATGTGCTCTAAAGGACAGCACGAGATTAAGGGACTGAGAGTGTGAATGTGCAAAGGCCTACAGCAAGATATATTTATAGAAGTATGACATTTGGTTCACACATTTGCTTATTTGACATGCCACTCATGAATTTTGGCACCTCATGAGTGTATGATCCATATATTCTAATGTGATACAATATGGTCAAAACACAAATTCAACATAAGTTGTGAAAACATTTATTATAAAAATAGATGATTGTTATGAGTTATTACAGCCCAACTTCAATGTGTGTGGTAAAAAAAAAACAATGTGGAGATTATCATTTGAAAGGTCAATCACTTAAGTATTCCAATTAAACAAAGTAAACTTGGATCAAGGCAATTTACAATATTTTTTAACCACTTAGCTAAATCCTTACAGACACTTAGCTGAATTATTGTTAATAATTTTGTAGACGTTGTTCTGTTTTATAACATGATCCTGATCCTGTAAAGTACTTAAATTTACAATTTCACTCAAATATCCATTCAACAGTCATGTTAAAATCAGGTAAAAATACAGCTACTGTTAAAAATGTTTTGCACCTCTAGAATGCTTGGAAGTCAGAACTAAAATTAATTTGTTTGTTATACTGACCATTACAAAGTGTTTTTTTTTTTTTGATCAAATTATTCAAAAACTGATTGACCAAATTCCTATCTACCATACAATTCTAACAAAACTGACAAAAAAAAAAAGATTGCAAATGATGTGCAAATGATTGTGTGAATGATTGAGTGTGTTAATGTTCTTTCAGATTATGTTTTAAAAGGCACAAATTAAATTCAGAGTCGATACCTATTCTCTACACAGCAGTAGTAAAGAAAACAGTGTAATGAGGAAAACAAACATGTAACGTAGATAGTCAGTACAATACAATACACGTATCTCCCAACAGCCACTTAAAATGTAAAGTATATGGCTCAAACTCAGATGTTGCATAGGCTGCAAACGAAATGCCATCATAACCAGAAAGCCCAACATCTTAGTGTCCTTTCCATCACAGGACAAAATAACAGATGAGGGAAAATAAATAAATACAAAAACTGTGCAAATATTATAACAACATTCTGGGAGTCTGTAAAACATCTTCAGGTGATTATGCATTTTGGGGATTTTGTGAAAGGCTACCCCTCATGAAAGCTGCCTAACACTCCTCTGACTCCAGCAGAGGTAGAGTTCACTGAAGCTCACTACAGAAAGTAAAAGGCTACCGATAATGGTATTAGGTGATTAATGGTACCCGGTGGCAACATTAGCTTTATCTTTTGGGCTTAAGTTAAATCTTCTCCGTGTATGGGAAATGTTTAAGGTGCATAGGAATGTGTCAGAGAGTGTTTAAGTGGGTGGGGCAGGAAGAGGTGGAAGGCCACTGTTAACCTGGAAACGCGTCTCATCAGATATCCCATACTGTTCCAATGGATCCTGGTAAAGGACAGATGTGGTAAACAAGATCACTACACTGAATGCAACATTCAGTATGACTATGGTTGTTTCTCAAATGTTAACCTGAGTAAAAGATCTCTTTTACCTTGCCTGTAAGTCGATGGATCTCGGTACGGTAGAATATCAGGTTCTTGCGCATAAACTCATAGCTGTGATGGAAATTTACATTCCGGTATGTTAAAATGTCATGACTGCAATAAAACTTACTGAATATGACTCAATATGAACTACTGAGAGGATTTAACCTGGCTTTGATAATAGAATCTATCCAATCAAGGCACTGTTCCTGGGAGTCACACTCAAACAGGTACTTTCTGTCTGCCTCATCCAGAAAAGCTGGAATTGTTACAATGAACGAATTAGTTACATGTTTGCAATGAATGCATTCAATAAGTCACATGCCAAAATGTTAACTATTTAATTCACCTCACCTATAGAGAAGGCTAGATCATCCTCTCTCTCTACCCGACACTGCTCCAGCAAAAGAGCTCCAAGAGGCTATCAAAAGAAAAACTACAAAAAGTTAACTATTCAGCCTTTTGTAACAAAAGCAAGCCATGGTTTCTAAATTCTTTGTACCCCAAATCATGATGGCTCACCTCCTCCTCATCGGTGCGAAAGTAAAACAGGAAATTCACAACCAGTTTCACCAGTCTTTTTTTAACAACTGTCGAACAAAGGACAACCACGTTGTCAGGAAAGCAATTACAATACATTATATATCTGATATAATCTCTAATTGTATTTTATATTTTGGGTTCTCACCGTCTCCTTTCTTTGGTCCCCTCATGCCTAGCTCTGCAGCCCGTTCGGAGGGTTGACGGCTCAGAGAGACAAGCTCCTTCTCGTTGAAACGCATTGCGACAGACAGTGATCAACTCAGTCAACGACTCAACTTGGTCGTTTTCTAACTAATGTTATAGGAACACATCCATTTACTCATCAGAATTTGAAGTTTGTCTTGTGTGCTTGCATATTTGATTTTCAATAAATGTAACTGGCAGTCCCATCCAGTGGAGCCAATCGATTTCCTAGTTCCTACGATAACATTACCCTTGCTAGCTTCTTAACTTAGCAAGTTTTCTTTCAAAAGATCTTACAGTTTTGGTCGTCATTTACCAATTAAGTAATAGGGCATACCTTTCCGACCTGAAGATGACACTGGCAGATAAACTGTTCCTCATATAAAACAAAATAGAGGCGACATTTAATGATCTACCTGCAACCTTCACAGAGAATCGGACCATTTCACACACCCGTGAACTGTGAAACACCAACCCAACCCCAAAAGCTCCAAAACCATCACGCGGGGGCGTGTTCAACTTTTTTGCTCTCGTCAAACAAACCGGAACAGGAAGTGAAACGTTTCATGCGCACGCGTAATTCGACGTCCACGGTCAGCGGCAAACGTGAGTGAAACGGTGAGCCAAGTTTATTTACTTTCGCATGAAGTTTTATTGTTGCCTTCCTTAACAATATACACAGCTTTATTGGCTGTTGTTTGAATCCACATTTATACAGATTGTATTTGAGTTTTCGGCATACCTAGAGGGATTGTGATGTAGTGATGTGCCAACGTTAGCTGATTAGCTATATGTGCTATTCATAGTGTAACGTTAGCTTAGCATTACCGTATACTGGTGTTGATTATTTAGTTACACAAAGTTACACGTTTTTGTCTGCCTTTTACGCTCAAAGATGTTGGTACAGATGTTTAATATCTGCATGGCGTGATTGAAATGTAGTCTCATTAAAGGCTCTACTATTGACAGGCTTGTCTTGGCCAGACCTCTGCATTGTTTTGTAGAGGGGTGGTTTGTGTAGTTGAGGGTCCCTAAGCCTGCACCCAAGATGGATTTCCAGCACAGAGCAGGCGGTAAGACCGGCAGCGGTGGAGTGGCCTCCGCTTCGGAAAGCAACCGGGACCGTAGAGAGCGGTTGAGGCAGTTAGCATTGGAGACTATTGACATCAACAAGGATCCCTATTTCATGAAAAATCACTTGGGGTCTTATGAATGTAAGCTCTGTCTCACTCTACACAACAATGAGGTAAGAATGACAGTCTGTATTCTAGTAACGTTAGTATTTGTCTAGATTCGCCTGCAAAGTCTTGTTAGTAATTGCTTTTGCCATTTTTACATTCTAGGGCAGCTACCTTGCACACACACAAGGCAAAAAGCATCAGACCAATTTGTGAGTATATATGGTGATTTTTATTTAATATATGCATTTGTGTTTTGCTGTAACTATGTCTAAAGGGATTTCCGCAAATCTTCTCTGGTTTGTAACAGGGCCCGGAGAGCAGCCAAAGAAGCCAAGGAAGCCCCCGCTCAGCCAGCTCCTGAAAAGGTTAAGGTTGAGGTGAAGAAATTTGTCAAAATTGGTCGACCGGGATACAAAGGTACAAATTTATTTAGTTATAATGATCTTGTTTACATCTGGCTCTGGCTTTGGAATGTGTATCGTAAACATTTTTTTTCTTCAACAGTTACCAAGCAAAGGGATCCAGAAATCGGGCAGCAGTCTCTTCTCTTTCAGGTGCTTCTTTTATTCTACATTTACATTTTCACAATGGTGTCCTTTTCCTCTCAAAACAAAAACTTATGCTACAAGTAACATCAGACATCAGTAGATTCAGTGTAATGTTTTACATCGGTGTTTGTGTACATTCTTTTGTACAGACAGAATTGAAACAAGAATGAGTGCAGTATTGGTACTTGCACGTCTTTTGTCCCTATAAAGTCCCTATAAAGTAATCTCTGTTCCTTTGTTAGATTGATTATCCAGAGATTGCGGAGGGCATTGGGCCCCGGCACCGCTTCATGTCAGCCTATGAGCAGCGCATTGAGCCTCCAGACCGTCGCTGGCAGTACCTTCTACTGGCAGCAGAACCCTATGAAACCATCGCATTCAAGGTCGGTTTGTCCCTTACTGCATGAGCCCATATGAGATATTGGTAGTGGGAAACATCTCACCAAAAATATTACAATGATGCAATTATAGGTAAAGTGCTAAAGTGATTTAAAAAATTAATGACATTGAGGAACTGTCATGTGAATTAAAATAAAAATAAATATTCAAGTTCTTTTCATCTGCACTATTCATGACAGTAGCTTTAGAAGAATGCACTTTGAGAAAAGTACCCCTCAATAAAAGTCGCCAGTATTGGTGGTTGTGCAGGTGTTAATCAGTAATTGTGTTTTGACAGGTTCCTAGCAGAGAGATTGACAAAGCAGAGAGTAAGTTTTGGACACATTGGAATAAAGAGACAAAACAGGTATGTTTTTTTTTTTTTTGAATGGCTTGCCACCACCAGTTTGTTTTTGTCGTTATATCCTTTTTTCCACTCACCATTTTTCCACTGTTGCCTTTTTGCTTTAGTTCTTCCTGCAGTTCCACTTCAAGATGGAGAAGCTCACACCTATGCCCAGCGGACCAGTGCCGCCCATGGGCGTTAAGAGGCCACCCCCTCTCATGAGCAACATGGGACCGCGCCCACCCAATGATCCTATGCCCCCTCCACCACCAGGTGGCATGCCCATGCCTCCTTTACCACCTGGGGCCCCAGCGCCTCCACAAATGCCTCCTCAGATACCCATGCCTCCGATGATGAGACCACCCCTACCCACGGACGGACCAGGAGGAATGCCTCCACCCCCACCCAATGCCTAAAGACACTCAGGGGAGTCTTTCAGATGGCCCGTGCATTTAATATTACCTTTCCAGATTCCAGTGCTGTGGACAGCTATTCTTGTAGAAATGTGACAACAAAAATAAGACCCATTGTACATTTTTGTTTTTAATGTTTGTCAAGGCTGGCACACTTTGTGCAAACTTTTTTTTATTATTAAAATGGTGACGTGAAGTTGTGTGTGGTGATGCTGATTTGCCAATTCAGCTTAAGATCAGTGAGGCCTCTAAAGTTGTGTATCATTCAGGGATGATGGGTAACTTTTGAAATGAAATTAATTTGCAATGCAAGATAATATCCAGAGTGAAACGCTCCCAAGGAAAGACTGTGTAGAAGGCATTTGACGAAGCTAGCACATTACCCGGGATATCTCCTTATGCCATCTTAAAGTTAAAGTCTGTTTGGAGCGTATAGATCTAAGCAAATTAATGACATTTTAAAATCATTGCTCTGACTAAGCTTTTGGATGCAGCTTACATATTGCCAACTTGCAGAGCAATATGTTAGTTTGTCGGTTGAAATCCTCCTCTTACTACCAGAAGATTGAAATATTGTTTTGAGCCTTTCAGTGTTTTTGTAAATAGTGTTTTGACTCGGCAACCAATGAACCCTGTCATATAAAAGTGGGAGGCATTTCACATTGGAAATTATTTCATTTTAATTACTCATGCACCCCATTTTAGGTAGTGTTCAGCAACAGATTTTGGTAAGCTATATAAAATATGTGGTTTCATGCAAATGGTTGAAAGTCATTCTTCAGTTAGCTGGATCGAGTGGATTGCCTACTGAAAGTCAATTATAATTTTGAAAACAAAGCAATCAAAACGGGACGGTGCAAATCGCAAAGAAATTTATTGATACAGCCTCTATATATTCACATTTTCATTCGTTCACTTTTTGTTTTTGCTTAGCAATAGTTTAAAGGCTGTTTTTGTTCTAAAAGTGTACACATTCTAACTATTAAATCTTCTATACAGTCAGAGATGCTATGGATGAGAAGACAATAGATCTGTCTCATTCCCATGTTGAAAGTACTTCTCTGCTTATGCATAGCTCAGTCCACATGTTCCTTTGTGGACAGGAAAAAATGGTTTTTCACCATTAAGGTCTCATCACTATTCTGTTCTGTAAGCAAGATGGTGTGAAGAGCGCTTGGGAAGTTAGGTGTCAGATGCGGAAGGTTCTCTTAGTTGTGGTTAGAAGGTTGTTGAGTAACGTTTACTGTGGGTTCAGCTAACCAAAAATACCACAACTAAACTCAGATACTGAGGGACCCTGGAAGCAAGACTGAAACCCTCTGATGATAAAGAGCTTGAACAGCAGTATAGAACGTTCACAAGCTTAGAGCCTTTAGTTTATACTTTAGGTGTTTGAAGTCTATTATAGCAAGGTCGAGTTTGAGGCAGAAATACTGCTGTGCCTTTAAACTTCCTAACTTATCAGTTGCGTTTCTTTTTAACCTCCTTTCCTTTGGGAGAAGTCTGTTTTTCCTTTCCTTTTTTATCTGTTTTTTTCTTTGGTTTCTCCTCCTCCTCTTCTTCCTCCTCCTCATCTTCCTCATTCTCCAGCTCATCGTCATCATCTTCTTCCTCCTCTTCTTCTATCCTCTTCTTTTTTGCCGTCTTCGCTTGCTCTCGTTTTCCCTTCCCCCTCTCTTCTTCCTCTTCCCTCCTGCGTTTCTTGTCTCTTAGGCTGCCTTCGCCCTTGAGAAGGGACTTATCCGGCAGGGCTCTGTGTCTCTTGCTCTTGGAGGACCTTTCTCGGGCTCCTCTCTTCTTTCGACCACGACCTCCTTCTTCCTCCTCATCATCATCATCGTCATCATCATCCGCCACCCACCAGAACAACGTGTCCCACAGAGAGGTCTGAGTCTTAAGGGTAGCAAACAGAGACCCAGAGTAAAAGTCACTGTCAGTATTTCACTGTCAATTATTTATGTATTCTTGTTAAATTTATTTATTAACAATTATTTATTTATGAACTTTCCACTTAGGGAAAACTGAACGATACAAAAATGGCCTAAAAAGAAGAATATAATAAAAGCTAAAACCCCTCAAAACAAATGAAAGGGAACAGTAATCTTTAATTTTTAAGGGAATAGTAATTGCTTTTATTTGGGGAAAGGGAACAGTAATCTTTAAGGGAACAGTAATTGCTTTTATATGTCATTTGTATCTAAGCCAACTTTGATGAGTAGTTTTTATGTAGTGATTATGTACCTCTGACTCATGGTGATGCTTCTTTAGAGCACTGTGTCTCAGACTAAGACCATACTCCTCCTCTTCCTCATCAGCCACATCTCGATGGCCTCGCAGGGTCTCTGCGACCACATTAGAATCACAACATCCATTTAAACAATCTGTCTTTGTCTCCTGAGATACCAGTTTGCTAAACATCATGTCAAATATGACAAATATGAAAATTGACTTGTAACTTTGTGTTGTGATGTGTTTGTAGCCGTATACCGTTTAGCCTTTGCATCCCAGACGTGATGACCAGTATGGTGATGGCAATGAAGAGACAGCGGTTCAGCGTCACACCCTGGAATGGTACCTCCACCTGGGCCAGGCTCTGCATAGACAAAGCCTTCCGCAAGCCTGACACTGGACCACACACATATACATACATACGCACAGGTATGAAGAAGAATCAGTTCAGTATCTTTATCAGTAAATGTGAGAAATACAGGTGAATCTTTTTAAATTATGTATAAGTGGCTGATGACCTTATATATCGATACATTATCACATAAGTTAGCAGTTAATACTTTACTTAGCATTTTACTTTGCAGTAAACACTTTTGTGAAACCACACTTATAGCACATTTGCCACTGTAAAAATACATTTTCACTATAAGACTATGTGTACTTCATTTTACTGATTTTACTAGGTATGATCAGCAAATGTGAGGAGTCTCTGGGGTAAAAGTTAGATTAATTTCACAGAGCAGGACAGACTTGAATTGGCCCTGGAGGCCTGGGTCTCGCGGGGGACTGTTTTGGGGACTTGCTGAGGATTTTGAGCCTCCTGTGAATGAAGTAAAAAAAACAACCCAGAAAAATTACTTCAGCTTGGTTTGACAGCACAATTGCTTTGGAGTTATTCAGACAATCATGTTTTACTGAACTCTGGGTTAGTGTGTTCTTCACCTCACCAGGTGCTCACTGTGTGCTGTGTGTATTTCACTAATTCACCATTTAATTTCCCTTACAGGATCAAAACACTGTATAAACTATACCAGTTGTAACAGCAACTTTTTAAAATCTAAATCAGTTTAGAAAATGAAATGACCTACTTCTCTCAGTCGTCTCTGAGCAGCATACATTTCTGCAACAGAACAGAACAGTGCTAGATAAACATAAATTGGTTAAAGTTGGGCAAACATAAATGTGTGTGTGTGTGTGTGTGTGTGTGCGCGTGTGCGTGCATGTGCGTGAGAGAAAGCGTATTTGTGCATGCATGCATATTTGCTTGTGTGTGCGTGTGAATGAATGTGTCTTCATCTACCCACCCCCCTCCTCTTCCCTGTCTGTGTCTATATCCTTGAGAGACAGTGTGCTTTGCAGTGAGCAAGCATTAGCCTGTTGACAGGAGTGAGGCTCATATTTCTATTGCTGTGTGACTATACAAAGGTATGCAACCAATGTCAGCTCAGGCCATTCTGATGTATAATTAGACACCACTGCCGTTACCTCCTGAAATAGTGTCACTGCTGCGATCCTGTTCATATTTATGGCCAAGCCAGGCTTTGTTTGAAAGACACCTTGACCCATGGGGGCTAAGTTCAGTTCTCCACTCAGAGCAAAAGACTTGTCTCTAGATGTTTAACCAGTTGTGGCGTTGTTTGCACACAGTAACACATTAATGTTTTTCCGTGAGGCTGCTTTGCTGTACCTGATCTCCGTGCCTGTCTGATTGGTTTGGGAGGGGGCACTTCCTGCAGAGGGGCACCAAGTTCTTCCTCAAATGTCTCGAAGGTGCTCTCATCCATCCCTTCCCTAAGGAGTGAAGAGGTGTACCATGTCGTACATGCATAACTTAAGCCACAATGTAAATGTCCTGTGAGTAAATGAGTTCCAGTTGAGATCTGGTCAGTAGTTTTGCTAATCTCCTCCTCCCAACGATGTGATAAGTGTTTGGCATAAATGCTAGTATGAATGTAAACACCAACTAGTGCTGATTCATCACCTTGGAAATGCCATTTCATTACCACCACTGCTAATTTGGAGATCGGAAAAAACACAGCACCCAAAAATAAACCGACACCGACCTTTCACAGGACTGCACTCCTCAATGCAGTTGGCCAATACCATCTGGCAGACCTTTCAATGATCCAGACAATGATCAAAATAATGATTTTGCCAAATCAATTTCCTCTGTGCATACAACGCACACAGAGCATACTGGCTTATTCCCACTGCAGCCTGCTAATGTGTGACCTTCACTGTTGGAATGAATTAAAACATCAGATGTGATTCATCACGAGGCGGCGGAGTAGGGCTGTAGCCTGGGGCGCAAGGCGTGATTGAAGCGCTAGCTAATCTCATGCCACAAACGGCCCCGAAAATAGCATCATAAAGCCGAGAGAAGCGGAGAGACAAGCAGGGGGTTGCAGGCTATCAAGAGAGAGGCTCCTTATCTTTACTCTCAGACTCAATCACCCACACGCACAGACACACAGACAAACACACAGAGGTGCACTGCGAGATTGTACACAGGCACAATCACAACCTTTGACCTGTCACAACTCAAGGCTTACCTGGGTGGACATGAGGAGTCCTTCGACAGGGGATGAGGACTGTACCGTTGTCAGGCAGTGGTTGCTGCTTTCGGGGGGGTCACACTGCCTCTGGGATGCCTGATTGTCATGCACAGGTGCAACAAACAGAAGGGGTGGGGGTAGGAGAGGTGGAATAAAAAGCATTGACTGGTGACTTATTGAGTCAGACTGGATTGGAGAGTCAGTCATGTGTAGCTCGGGTAGGCTACTGATATATCCCCAAATATTGTATGGACAAGAGGCCAACAAACCAGCCATTAGTTTTATAATAAAAAAAAAAAAGAAAAAAAGAAAAGGAAGCCTGCACACTCTCTGCCTCTCTGTTTGTGTCTATGAGTGTACTTGTGTGGATGGTGTGTGTGTGTGTGTGTGTGTGTGTGTGTTTGGTAGGAGCAATTTATGCATTTATTATTATAAGTTGCAATCATAATATCTTGCTTACGAAGTTATTTGTAATTTTGTTAAACTGAAACACCACTAACAGAGGTTGAATAGTTAGCAATGCACTTCTTTTGTGGAAATAAACTGCACCGCTATCTGTCCACCACTAGAGAGCAAACGAGTGCCTTGTAAATCCCAGACGTGCAATTTTACCACAACAGATTCAGCGTTATTAAAAGCTTGTGTTGCAGTTACATTTTAATTTCACGTTTGAATGTGTTGTGTCCACATGCAAGACCGAGCTTACCAGCTGTGCCATGTTGCTAGGCAACATGAAAAATGATGGTGGAGATGTTTGTGCAAGCTGACAGGTTTCTCGCGTGTATCAGTCTGAATGGCTCTGTCTCGTGCTCCCAAGACGTGATGACTTCAGAGGAGAAAAGGCGGAAAAACAAATCTCACCCAAGGTAGACTGAGATGGACACATTGTTGCTGACTTTGCACGCGTTGTTCGAATGGCACGAATCATATTTCAGCAGAAAAAATGGTTGGATGAATCTATTAACTATTTGTATTTGGCGCTCTAAATGGGAAATCAAAGCAAGCAAAAGTAACACAGGCTGATAATTAAACAGTCTGAATTCTAGGCCCTGCAGATGAAGCCCAAGATAGGCCACTGCATGCAATGATATTTTCAAATGAGAATGGACCAGATAGATACGGAGAAAATGGATATTGGCAATAAATACAATGACTGCCATTGGCACTAGAGCCTTCTGTCTGTCTGTCTGTCAGCTGGGTTTTGTTAGCTTCATTGACCATTGCAAAATGCAGCATAAAAGACAAAGAGGTCATGGCTGTGACACTAGTGTAACAGTTAGATAATGAGTGAAATTGCTATGTTATAGGCCTAATGTGATATAATGTAATTTTCTTATAATTATCCTACAATAGGCTACGCTATTTATTTTGGAATAACATTATATTCATTTTGTAACATCACAAGGGGAATAGTTAAGTATAACAATGGCCAAAGAGGAAATATGTGCTTGACCAACCTGATTTTTTATCACAAGTTGTGTGGTAAGCTAGGTATTGAGATGTGGTACAGTACATAAAAGGTGGTAGAACAGTCATTATATATCAGTTGCCTGCAGGCTAATGTATAAAGTAGAACCTATAGGACCTGGTGATTATTATGCATTGTTTTGGTGCAGATGCTTTTATTAACATGGAGTGTTTTCCATTTAGGCTATTCATTTGGCAGCTACCCATTAGCATGAAGCAACCTGCAAATTGTGTGCTTTTGCATGCCTGTGAAATGCCAAGCTGTACGCGCTCTCCATTGTTGAAGTGCATAATTGTTTTTCATTTCGCTAGAAATTGCGACCTGGCTTAGTGCCATAATGTGTGATGCTGTTGGTAGTTCATACGCGTGACAACGTTGAGACTGTGTGTTGGCAGCATAATTTAACGCCTCATCTGTTTGAGAGAGAGAGGGGAAAACCCAGAGGAGAGGGGAGGGGAGTAGAATGGCAGGCTTAGCCCAGCCAGGTTGAGGGCTGTTAAATTCTTGGAAGGTTCTAGAACTCTAGTCTTGGCCCCCTGTGATTGGGCGGCACTGGGGTATGAAAATGGGCTAGTGGTGCCAGGGGCGTTCCTCCGCCCCACATAAAGCCAAGCATGCCAGTTCGTCAGTAAGGCAGAGTGTCACGCTGGCAGCAATAGAAACTTTTCTGTCTCTTCCTCCTAATAGTTTCTGACCTTGTTATTGGCAAAGGACACCCAAGACCTTGCCTGAGGCAGGAGGATAACACACATAGGCTTACTTGCCCTCAAAACGAATACTGTTATAGGCCAGGTATCATAAAAGCTGCCCATGTTAAGTGGAGAGGGCTCTTAATAGCATTGGCCTTGTTCTTAAAACTGTTGTAGTTGTGTGTGTGTGTGTGTGTGTGTAGAGGGAGGGGGGGGGATGTGCAAAATTTTGGATGCTGAAATATTTACTTACAGGATTTTCAGCTAAATCGTGCAGCTTAATAATAAAATTTGAGATACTAATAAATCTTCAAACACTTTAGTACTTAATTCTCTTATCACAAACACACAATGTGTGTTTAGGGCTAGCTAGAGTGCCCAAGCAAACATTAAGCCTGTTTTGTTTTTATTCCTATTTGTTTTCCAAAAGTCCTTGGCTGTCTTATATGACAATGTTTATGCCATTGATTGTGGAGATGTGTGGGAGACGCCAACTGTCTAGCTTAGTCCTTTAACACACCACTGAGTCGTTCATTTTAATACCTGGATGTTCTGTGATCTCCTCCCACCATCTCTATGCTGTTACCGTGTCAACACACAAAATCTAGCCTTCATATGTGTACTTACCAGAGCTAACAATATCGAATTGTAACATTTTCAGAGTAGTTATTTAATAGTTACTACATTTAAAATGTCGGTGTTACTGACATTATCTCATTCCCCTAGTTTAAATACATCAGGAACCTTTGCGTGTTTGTGTCCAGAGCAGCACTGAAGCTGCTATCAGACAGTCACCCCGCATCCACTGCCCCAGATCTTCATAGACAGCAAGACAGAGAAGAGAAATGGCAGCCTCCAATTCTGAGATCTATTGCTTATGTCCTAGGGATAGGATGCTTCCAGTTATGCAACCACAGAGGGGGATTATTTGGTGACCTTTGTTCGCTGGAGCACATTGTTTAGCAGCTTACTTGTCATGCTGGATTTTTGTCAGCCCTCAAGGACATTCTTATTGTGTTGGCGCCTTAAATCAACACATTTGAACAACAAATATGTCTACACAATTAACACAAACGTCTGGATGCTGTGAATGGCCTTATATAACCCTGTGTTTGTATCATTCTGATGACATGCAGGTTTGCGTGTGCCGCACGAGAGAGTTTTCAGTCAGTCTGTTTTGTGGCCGGGATGGTGCAACAACATGTAGCCAACAACAACAAGGTCATGCATTAATTTCTTAGTTTATTCTTTAGGATATGTTTTTGTTTTAGTTAACATAGAACACTGTGGTTTCCACACGTTTGGCTTATTTGTGGACAAAACAAAGCATTATGGAATTGTTGTTTTGTGCGTTTTGGTTAATCATGGTGATGGTATAGCATTGTTTTGTGTGTTTCCATTAATTATGGTACATATTTGTGTTGTTTTGTGTTGCGGGTGACGTCAGGAGACCAGCGAGGCTCGGGCTGTAGGGCAGGGTGCTGCTTGCTTGCTTGCTTGCTTGCTTCGCTTACACCCAGCGGGTGAGAGTTGTATACCAGCAGTCTTTGGAAGCACAGTTATGTGGGTAACGACACAAAAATATCCGACTCTTTTCATATTTATGAAAACAGCAACAAGGGTAGGGAGGGAGTGGTGGATGTAGTGGTGTGTGAGTAAGAACAAGAGAGCAAAAGAGAGGTAGGGAGAGAGAGAGAGAGAGATGGCAGGAGCGAACTAGAGAGAGAGTGTAGAAAGAAAGCGTGTGGTTCTATTCACTCAGGCAGATAAGCAATGAGAGAGATGCTTCTAGCAATAATGAATCATCCTGATGGATCACCTTTTCAAAGGCTCACAAAGGAAGCAGGCCCTAAAATCCTTACCAGGTTGCACACACACATGCACATGTACACGTCCTCAAGAAAGATTCACAAATAAACTGTAAAATGCCAAACATATCAAACTCATATTTGCATTCAGTGTTAGTAAGTGTGTTAGTGTGTGCTAATTTGTCCAACACCCTCCCCCCCTCCATATCTTCCATAGCTTATTGACATGAGATAAATATAGAATGACAGGTATGACAGGTAAAATAATTGAATATAAAATATGATAACAGCACCAAGGACAAATAATGTGCATTTTTCTTCTACTGACCAGGCTTGTGTAGTTTTGCATGCCTGGTATAGCGACCTAGCATAAAATTTTGCATGTCTGATCTGTCTATACCAAAATGAAGCTTTAAAAGACCCAGAATAGCAACTGCTCAAGAATACATAAATTCTTCATTATCTAGATACAATATGACATTAGCCAGGTTTTCTATGATACTTTATACCACTACATATGCCCACTGTGTCAAAAATAATGCAAATAAATACATTCAAGATGACTTAAAACCAAATGTATGCCTTAAAACTTCCACGTAGCAGCTTTAAAATGTTAGATGGCCAGATTGAGTAGATTGGCAGGTTTTTGCACACTCAATCCAGATGCACTCTGTGATGTTCAAGTATGTTTTAAGCATACGTTCAAGCATAAACGTGCATGCATTTTACTCACAGTCAGCGGGTTCACTTATGTTTACTTACATTATTAGACAGGTGTGGACACACACAGACACACAGATGCAGACATCCACAGACACCTGTGTATGTGTGTATAGCCTAGATGTTGAGCGTGAGAGGCAGTTCCCCCTCAGGCAGTCAATCACTCGTGTGTCTGCTTCTGTGTGAAGATCCATCCATCACCAACCAGCCCAAGCCAACACACACACCACTCCACTAGAGGATCGAGAGAACACAGGAGATAGAAAGAGAAAGAGTAAGTGAGAGATGTGAAGACATATAGGCGTACATTATCTTTTTTTTTTTATTTATAAAATAAATGCTCGCAGACCAAAGGCATTCCCTGTCAGTCTCCATCAAGCCTGAGTGCTGTCAGAGAGATCCTGTTACAGTTAGTGTGTGTTTGTGTGAGTGTGTCATTAGAAAAAACAGGAGGAATGGTATCAACATCCAGTGTGTGTGTGTGTGTGAGTGTTAAGGAAAAACAGGAGAAATGGTACTGTCTACATTAAAGATCCTGTTAGAGTGTTGTGTGTGTGTGTGTCTTTGTGTTAAGCGCTTGGAGACATGCCTTTTGTAAAAATGCTATATAAATAAAATGAAATTGAATAGGAAAGACAGGAGGAATGGTAACATTTAAAGAATCGTCTGTTCCCACAGTTGGCGGTCTGTCAACAGATATCTGGATCTAAATCTGGACTTGTCAATCTGCCATTAGTTCTTTCATAAACTTGCAACTGTATCAGGATGACACACTGAAGTCCCTGATTCATTTGCTTTGACAAAAAATTTAATTAGTTAATAATTAGTAACCATTATATTAATGAACTAGGGTGAACTGCATGAGGTGTGAGGTTTTGTGTGTTGGCATTCTACATAAAAAGGGCAGAAAGTCAGGAGATCAGGATAGAGATGAGAAGCGGTAGTAAATGAGTCGTGATGTGGAAGTGTGTGTGTGCGCGCGTTTGGGTGTCTATGTGCGTGTGCCTTTCAGTGACTCACTCTGAGGCCTCAGGACGGCCCATTTATGATTTTGTATGTGTGTGTGTGTGTGTGTGTGCATTCTCACACATTTGGCCTTGATGTGATGCGATCGTCTGTGTTGTAAACCTTTTGTGGGTGCGATGAATCTGCACTCTCAGTTGTGTGAAAGGCAAAAATACTGAGGCTAGTGTGATGCTTAGATAACAGAGACATTGTTGCATGTACTGTACATTTGCACAAGGTGCATGTGTATGTTTATGCATACATATGTGCATGTGTAGACTGTGTGTGTGTGCATTCTTGTGCATTGATATACTGTGTTTGTGTGTGTGGGTGTAGCCTTTGTTTCTCTGCAATGTAGAGCCCCTGTTTTCTATGTCAAGAAAGAGAGAGAGAGAGAGAGAGAGAGAGGGCTGCTCAGATAGGGGGAGATAGGAGGATGAACAGTAGCCGGTAATGAAAACAGAAAGCAGTTATTGTGCAGGAGGAGAGCACTAATGAAAGCTGAAGCTGGCGATAAGAGACTGATATGAGATCAGTTATCTGTGAGGCATATGAGCCCCGGCCTCAGCTCCGCTCCCCTGGGTCTGCAGCTGCAACCAATCAATACCTAATTTCAACACATCACAGGTTCGCTGTGTGTGTGTGTGTGTGTGTGTGTGTGTGTGTGTGTGTTTGTGTGTGTGTGTGTGTGTGCGCATAAGTAAGAGAGAAAGAGTATGTCTGTGTGACAGAGAAAGGGCATGATATTGTGGGAAGGTCTGTGTGTGTTTACACAGGTTTAGAGCACAGTCAAGCAGATAAAACACCATTCTTGTGCTCTTCAAGTGAGTTTTCAGTTCAGTAAGGCCACAGAAGAAAGGTTTTACTTGTGTGTGTATGTGTTTAGTATGTTTATTTGTGTGTTTGTCCAAGAAGTAGTCTGAACCTTAACAATTCCTTATGCAAAAGATAATGTATTGTCCACCATTTCAGGAAAATAGCAAAATATCCTAGACAGGAAAAGCATGACTCTGACGAAGGCAGACAATACATAATCCTGCTTATGATACAGCTATTTGCCAAAAAGACAACAAAAAACATCACACAAAAGTCTTTTCATGTGTTGCCATTTTGTGACTTCCACAGATAAACAGTTTGCAACGCAGCTTGAACTTGAAACATTCTTCAGAATGCAGCTGATCTCCTTTCACTTTCAGCAGAGTTCCACTGTGACAAGTGAATGATTGCTACACGGAAAGATATGCAGATGTGATCAGATGTGAAGCAGAAAACCTGTTTCCATTAATAGTAAATGGAACCTCCTACTGGAGAGCTGTATAATGTAGTCATCTTACCCATTCATTTCCATAAAGACAGATCATGTACGCCCCCAAATGTTGGCTTCAATTTCTGTTCATCAATATCATCACTCCACCGATCAACCATCTTTAAAGACATTTTGCCCCAGAAACAGAATCGGTAGGGTGGTTATTCTTTTCTTTCACAATGACTCAAGGCAAAATGTCAATCATAGCTCTGCGTGGTTTGAAAGATGGCTTCTCCGAGGGGACACAACCTTTTGCCGTGGCCCTGTGGACAAGAGGCCTTTGTTCCACTGTACCCAAATAAAGTTCACTTGGCATTTATGTGACAGAACAGAATGAAGATCTTCAAGTCAATATTGAAAGTGCCCCAAGCTTTTAGGGCAGCAGCCTGTCGCCTGAATCATAGAATAGGAAGATTGCCCTGAGGTTTGGCACTATAAAACAAAATGAGGAAATGGCTATAATACCCATGTCATATGTTGATATGTGTATGATATGTTTAGCATCTAAGCTTTAGAGAGGTGTTAGATACACACTACAGGTGGAAAACTGTTATCTTAAATCCTGTTTTTTTTTTTTTTTTTTTGTAAAGCTGCACACAGTCTGTCTCCCAATCCAAAATAAAATCACATAAACATTACACAATACTGAAGTCGATTAGTCAAATTCTTCTGTATTCGCCGACCACAGACAAATTAGCAAAGAATTCCTAATTTTCCACTAGCAAGTGATCCATCCATGGCACCATCATCACAGAGTCATTACTTACCCCACCGCCAACCCGGCACTGCCCGATGTGCAAATCATTCCATTAAAGCGTGTTATATTTACTGAGCTGCCACAAAGCTTTAATCAGTCGTTCAGTCGGAGTGCCCTGTAGTGGCTGTAAACCTTGGCTGTGAATGGGTGGTCTCTCTGGGCCCGCACTCAATCTCACATCAGAAAGTGAGATTGCTAGTGTGTGTGTGTGTGTATGTGTAAATTGACGTGAGAATGTGTGGGGGAACAGTGAAATTTTGTGCTGCTAGAACAAAAAGTTGAGTGAACTTTTAAGATTTGTAAGATTTTGTGACCTTATTCAAGCCTAAAAAACTTAGACACAGATTAGCGGCAGCAAGCGTTTTTCTATTTTTCTATGCTAGCAAGTCTGAAAACAAACCACCTCAGTAGCTGTTCTTCCATGTTCTGTCAGACCTCAACCTTGCCCACAAATGAGCCCTAAACCCAGGCGCTGGCATGCATATTCAAATAGCGAGAGGAGGACGGAGGCAAACGGCGGACAGCGGCAGGCTTTGTCCAGCCCTCTTATCTGAGTCAATTATGAGTATTAGCGGCCTGACAGCACGGTGATGCATGGAGCGCAGCCTGGCTGGCCCGGCTCCTGAGCTGAATACTCACAGATGAATAGATGCTAATTAATATATATAGCTCCCCAAAGGCTGCAGCACAATCTCTTGGCAAATAGACCCCATCAATAGGACTTTCCTTCTGCTCTGCTCTTCTCTTCCCCCATCCCCCACTCCCCATTTCCCCAACACGGTCATCGTCACTGTCACCACCCCACCCCACCCAACCCCCTAACCCCCAACTCCCTCTTCTGTCTTGGTTGGCTTTGTCCTTTCTAGTGGGCTAGAGTGCTTTGCTGTGACTGTGAGAGACTCACAAAGAGCCACCCTCATGCCACCACCCTCCCACACTCGCCTCCACCCACTCCTGCGCTTGAGATGGCTAAATGATATTCAATGAAGGTGGCTGACGGGAGAAGCATGGAGGAAGAAGAGGAGAAAAAAAAAAAACGAGAGTCAGACAGCCATTGTATCAGATGAAACGATTTTATGAAACTTTAATGCAACGGATATTAAATCTGCTTTGCCTTCACAAGGCACCGTGTGAAGGAAATTTCCTTCTGAACGCATTAAAATGCAATCCAACACTCTCACAGACGTGTATTTCCGCCCTGAGATATGTGAGCAAAGCCCGTTGAGGAGCAGGACTCAAGATCTATCTGGATTCAAATTTCTTCTAAAACTACAAGCAATTATTTAGGAAACAGAAAACTTCTCTTTGGGAGGAGCCCTAGTGTTAACTGTGAGGTGACTGCCAATGATATCTCGTGGCCCATCCCCACCACATTACCACACACACACACATCATGATCAATAATGCATTTTAAACAGTCAGAGCTCTGGGTATTGATGAAGTCGTCAATGAAATTGTTCTGTCAGGACCTGTCAATCTGAACGGGTGTCTCAGCAGAGAAGCCCTAGGCTGATCAAAGTGGGCGGGATTAATGCTTGCAATCAATAGCTAAAATAGAAATGAAATCACTGCATTGTGAGCACATCAAAACTGACAGTTTTATTACATTCAGTTGAGACGTCTTAATATGCCTTTATTACCCGCATAGTGAATAATGCCGTACCCCCAGCAAGTATTTATGCTGACATTTTTTGCACCCTTTCGAATAAGATGGGAAATAGCCTAGTTTGACTATACTGTGTTTGCCCTAGTTCTGAAGTATATCATACTTTTTCTTTATATATTGTACAGTATGTATACAGCTGCATGTTTTTCCCCCCCTAAGGATCGTGTCATTTGTATTGTCTTCAAAGGAGTTAGTTTGTCTCACTCCCCACACAGTCGCTCAAAGCTATTGGCGAAACCGTTCCAACAGTTTGTGCCGTTTCGACAGCTGGAGCAACTAGCTCCAACAGTTTCAAAAGGAGTCGGTCCATAAAATATAGATTTAGCTCTTTGTGGCCAAGCAAAGGAAGATCAAAGCGAGGCATCATTGGCTAGTGCCTGTCTTCAGCCGACTGGTGGTGGGAGACAGTAATGGCTCAGTGGCTCTGTGCCACGCTCCCTGCGACTCCACTGATACTCACAGAGGGTTCATTAGCCCAGATGCAGCCATAACAAAGGACAACACTCTGAGGCGGTTTGTCCAATGGAAAACAAAGAAGTAACTGTAGTAACTAGGCTAGAAATTGGGTTTACACTCCAGAACTAGAACTAGAACTAAATACATAGTGTAGAATGTCAAAAGTGTCACATTTGTAGAAAGTGTTTGTATTTAAAACTAAGGCCCCATCCAGACGTAGCCTGCTATATGGAAGATATTTTTTTCTTCGTTTTGACCTGTCATCCACATGAAAATGCATCAAAAACGAATATTTATAAAATCTCCGGGGAAAGTGACGATTTCCGTTAATGCGTTTGTATAACCAAAGTTAGATAACCAAAGTTTTGCGTTTTCAAACGTCGCAATATGCGCCAAAACCACAAAAAATCTTCTCTGAAGTCTAACGTGCAACCTTTGTTATCTGCCGTTTGAAATGCTTATGAATGTGATTGAAAACGCAGATGTGTGTGGACGTTTTTTTTTTTTTTTTTCAGAAAACAAGGTATTGTGGATACACATTTTTTTCATAAATGGAGTGGGGGGGATATTCATTTTAAAAATACCCGGCTATGTGTGTACATAGCCTAAAACTAAACTAAATATATTGTGTAGAATGTAGAATGTCAAAAGTGTTACATTTAAAGAAAGTGTTTGTATTTAAAACTAGAACTACATACATTGTGTAAAATGTCAAGTGTTACATTCTATAGATTGTAGACTGTGTTTGTATGTCAAGCTTGTCCTCTAAACTCCCCACACTCTCATTTCCCTGAAGTGTTTGTATTCTGCTCACAGAGTGGTAATTAATCCAACCACCACAGCAATTAAAGAAAAAATGGTACTGTAGTCAACTTGTCCTATTCACACCTACAGGATATGTGGTAGTGTGATACAATGTGTTAATTGTACGTTAGACAGAAAGACACACACTGCATACAAATGCATATGCGCATTCAAGGAGAGAGTGCAACCTGCATTATGGAGTAGGAATGCACATTAACATCCAAATATGCACACACACACACACACACACACACACACACACCAATAAGAAACCCATTCAGTGGAAACGGTGACCTACTTTATTGGAAGAGGACCTAGAATTTGAGTCATGCTTCAGAGAACTCAATTTACCCCGTCAAACATTAAGCATTCAGTCTATTTTCACACTATTTTTGGGATTTAATAACTTTCAGTGCTTGATGCTGCAGCGAGATATTGGAACGATGATGGCTTTCCTTGTCAGCCCTAAATGTGACAAACAAACCCCAAGAATACCTGAGATATGCTCCACAAATACCACAGCTTTTTCACCCTTTATAGTTGGACTGAATAAATTGAACGAAAATGGAAATGAAATTAAATGGAAATTATCAATGTATGAAGAAAGGAGTTTGGGACATGCAGTCTTTGATTATTTTGATATGTGGACTAGTATATAGTTAGCATCTATATTAGTTTGAGCCAATTTGAAGAGTGGTGTGTGTGTGTGTGTGGCACAGACAGAGACTGTATGTCTGAACAGCATTCGTCTTTCACATGGGCCATAGGGTCTGGTCTACCATTTTTTTTTTAAAGATATTTTTTGCCTTTATTTCGATAGGACAGTGGAGATCGACAGGAAGTAAGTGGGAGAGAGAGATAGGGTAGGATCGGCAAAGGACCTCGGGTCGGACTCGAACCGGGGTTGCCAGATTCACGGTATGACACCTTAGCTCACTGAGCCACAGCACCCCCTGGTCTACCATTTTGACTGGACCTTGGCACCATGCATAAACATGAGGTGCCATGCTTGTGGGTGTGGCATGCTGTTACACCTGCACACTAAACACCTACAGCACCAACACACACACACACACACACGCACACACCTATACACCTATATTGAACACCCTATTGAACTATGCATATGCACACACAAAAACATTTAGACACATAAACACACACACTCACACTCATGATTGTATGTTTTTGTTCATGAAAGCTCTTACCAGCACTTGAAGCATGGCAGCTGCCAATGAGGAGATGGGGATGAGGAGATGGGGATGATGCGACGTGTCTCTGGGCATGTTTTTCATGTGACCTTGTGCATGGGGAGAGAGTGTGTGTGGTGCTTGCTGGTTTGGTAGCACAGATAGGGGGTGATAGGCAGAGGGAGAAGGGATGAGGAACATACTGCAGACTCCAAAGCTGACAAAACCGATATATATATATATATATATATATATGTGTGTGTGTGTGTGTGTGTGTGTGTGTGTGTGTGTATATATATATATTTGCGTCTTAAATGCATGCCTTCATGCATACTATGCAACATACACACACGCAAAGATATTCACAAAAACAATTAGCCAACCATAGCAAGCAATCTATAATTACTACCCCACACCTATAAGCCTCCCAGTGTCCATCCTCCTTAAGCTCTATTGACTCATGCTTTTGCCAAAGCTACATCCTTGATTTCACAGCCAGTCAAGCAACCCCCCCCTCCCCCCCACACACACACACACACACACGCACACACACAATCATCATCTTGCAGGCTGGTCATGTCCTACCTCTGCACCCTTCCTCCAGCTCTACAAGCGCTGTGTTCATCCACCCATCTCACATTAGGGGCTACAATTTGTGGATTTTTCTGAACGGAGGAAATTATCGGTGACTAGTGAGCTGATGGATATTGTGCGGCCTGCTGTCCGCGTTGGCATTCCGATCGCCACTGGTCCAATTTTTCATCTCATTAGGTTGGATGTCAGCAGCTCTCTGTTCTGTTTTTTGTTTGTTCCCCTTCCCTCTGCCCTTTTTATCTCCAAGATGTGATGATATACATGAGTGTATCAATAGAGTAGTCAGTGTGATGACAGAAACAAGAAGATACATTATATGTAATGGGTACTCAAAGATACATCAACATTCTGTTTATTGTATGCATGTTAAACACAATGCATAATCTCTTCTTATACTCTCAGACTCTTTTTCAGCCTCTCTCTCTCTCTCTCTCTCTCTCTCTCTCTCTCTCTCTCTCTCTCTTGTCCTCTGTCGCTTTTCTGAAGTGGTGTTCAGGAGGCTTTCAGCTCTCCGCTGTCTCTTCACAGCCATAATTACACTTACTTGATGGCAGCATTTTAGTTGTGGTTGCTAAAGAACCCCCTACCCTCACCCACAGAGATTTCATTTTATGGCCCCTCTCAGATCAACTCTGTAACCGTGCCTTGGAACAGTATGTACCGCTTCCAGATTTTGGGTGATTATTTATTATGGATCAGTCTGGAATAAATGCACTAGTATTTCTACAGTGTAAGTGAAAGTGTAGTCAAATGCAAATTTTCATTCTGACCTGATTATGTACTCGCCCATGGAGGTATTATAAAACCTGAAGAAAGTGACCAAGTCCCACCCCCATTCATTTCAATGAGAAATGCTAGGCTAGGGAATTCAGCCAAAATTGAACGATTTTTTAATTGAACGAGTCGTGAAGCCTATTTCCGGTACCATTTTACTTGGCCAATTATATAATGCATTACTGATTGACATAATTGACATGATTTCTTGTCCTGCCTTTAACAGCACTCCCATGAACTTAATGCCCACCCCAAATGTGTATGTTAATATGATTGGTTGGCTTAATTTACCTTTTCTGGTGCCGTTTGCAAACATGCATGGTGAGAGCGCATATTATGTGAGGTTTGTTTTTAACGTGCTGTTCGTCTTGAACTTGTGGGTCTAAATCCAATGGGCGTCTCTTGATAGGTGTCTACTATGGAAAAATTATTATCAACATGCACACACAATGGAGCTCGTGCCAAACACTAAACTTGTGCATGAGCCGAGTTTTGGTCACCCACCAATCAGCATTTGGAAAATGGTACCGGATTCGATGTAATTTATGGAAAATGGCGACGAGGGAGTGGCATGCTAATTGGCTGAAGCTAACCACACAAATCCTGACCCCCTGTGCTCGCCTCCTAATGTGTTTTGAGCTCTGTGTCCTTGATTTCTATAAACCATTTTAAGGCTGTTAGTCCCCGGCCATTTGACACTCAGAAGCTGTTAGGGAAAATGAAGTGAGAAGGGTTATTAGAGGGCATGGGGAAGTGTGTGTGTGTGTGTGTGTGTGTGTGTGTGTGTGTGTGTGTGTGCTGTAATGTTTTGTGTATTGGTGTATATTTTGCTGCTGTGCTGTGCTGTGTGGTGTTTTGTGGTGGCAGTGTGGGTTATGGATCAGTGCATTTACCTGGAGTCCCTCACAGTCTCTAAGCACCCACCTTTCAATGCCACATCCAAACACATCATAACAGGCATTCATCTTTCTCCCTCCCTCTCTCTCTCTCTCTCTCTCTC
>JAGFZM010002006.1:0-15975 GCA_017657215.1 Limnothrissa miodon | reverse complement strand
GTTGCAGGGCCTGAGCCGCCGACCTCGTCTTCTCTAAGCGATCGCGCCGAACAGAGCGTCAACGGAGATCGGAGCGTTCATAAGATGCCTCTTCTCCTTCTCTGGCATGGACGAGAGGTTCAGCCAGAGATGTCTGTCGATGACGACCAAAGAGCCAAGGGAGCGCCCGTCGGCTTTAATGGCCGCCCTGATGGCCAGTGAGGTGAGAGCGGTGGCCCTGCTCAGCTGGTGGAGGGTAAGATCCGAAGGCTGCACTGAGAGATCCGCCACCAGTTTCTCAGATAGAGAGCTAATCGCCCTAATCGCCTGGCCTGTACAAATGAAGGCCTTAGACACAAGCTTTTCTGTGCGTTGGCACAGATTGGAAGGGAGCTCAGGAGGCGATGTCCAGGTGGCGGCGGAAGATGGAGCTAAGCATCCAGCGACTGCATCTTCAACGCGAGGGAGCTGTACGAGGCCAATGGCGCCCGCTCCGTCCATTGCGTAAAACACTGCGTGTCCCTGAATAGGGGCAATGGCAGCGAAGGGAGCCTCCCAGGAGGCCTGCGCATCCGCCACGACCGTGGGGTGAGCAGGGAAGGGGAGGGCATCAGGTGAAGGCAGCGCGCCGGAGAAAAGGGTCAAAACGCTCCCCCGGACAGCGCTGAGGCGGGGGCAGGCCTGTTAGCCGCCTGGGTAGCCATCGTGGCTAGCTCTGAAGCTAGCTGGGCGGCGTGGGTCGTTTGGATCGGTGGCAGATCTTCAACATTGGCGCATCCCTTTGCGGAGAGAAAGGAGGCGAGCTCTTCCTCATCAACAGCCTCGATGACCGGGTCGTCAGAGTCGTCGACATGGAGCAGCGAAGTAGCCGCGTGAGCAAAGGCAGCGCCAATGGAGCTAGCAGGGCTAGCCAGATGGGCCGCGGTTAGCTGGCTAGCTGGTAGCTGACTAGCCGCTGAGAAGCTAACCGACGGCCGAGTAGCCACCGAAGACCGGCCGAGTAGCCCATCCGGGTACGAGGACGCCGGGGGAAGCTCGGCCAACTGGTGGGCAGGAGGAGCACTCATGCCAACGGGGGTGGAAGCCGCCCCTGGACTGCCTGTGGAACCCACGAAAAATGCAGCTCGATTGGCAATAGTAGCGGGGGAGAGGCGTTCACAGGCTGAGCATGCTCACTCCCCATGCAAATGAAGCAGACAGCATGGCGGTCGGAGAGCGCCATGGGACGATCACAGTCGGTACAGCGACGAGTAGCCATCTTGCATCTCGAGGTACCAGAAGTAAGGGACCGGCGTGAGCACTTTGAGCAAGACGGAATCCCTCGGAGAGCTTTTTCAAAAAAGCTGTTGTGGTGGGCTTTGACAAAAGCCGTTGGTTTTTAGAATTATTTGCGAAAGCAAACGAAAAGCGACTCACACAGTAGGCGAGGTGAAAGAGGCAAAGAGGACCTGAAGCGTAAGCGCAGTCAATATATAGACTTTCTGACGTCACGCAGGGCTGTCTAAGTAGTTGCCTGCGTGCGTCAGAGCGCTTACTGCCCTTTTTTCAAAGGGTTGGTTAAAATTGACTTCAGAAAAAGTAGGAGATGATAGGCATCATCCATTCGTACGTTTCGGCTTCGAAACGAAAGAGAACACATTACATTTCCCAAGTAACTTTCCCAACACTGGTTGTTGAGCATATTGTATGTACATGCATAACATATTACATATATTACACACAAATCCATGTAACAGAAGTAAATACATGTACACCAACCACTGACAGATAAATCATTTTGTTGTATTCTCACAAAACAAGCTTTCAAATTATACCTGTATAAGACATTGGCAAACTATGGAGAGAAGATTTATACATTGTAAAAATATATACATGTAAAAATGAAGGAATGTAGCTGGGAACAGGGTGCGGTTATTTGTTCTTTTGTTTAAGTGCTGTATGAGTTATGAACTCAGCATGAACTATGTGAATACTTCCTGTGATATTATTTTTGCAGCCCCTAGCAATAAATCTCTTAGCTAAGCAATTTGCTGCTCTGTAGCCCATGTCTATATGACTGAAATACTACTTAACGCGAACGTAGGTTATTAAGAAAACTGGATCATGCAAAGTAAGCCGTTTATTGTTTACTGCAGAAGATGGTGGCAATAGATGCTGTGTTGTTAGCCAATGTTATGTGTGCCAGCTGTATGCACTTGATATATGGATGCATGTCAAATCCCTCTGGTTGCAAGTTAAAGAAGCACCCCGGAACTCCGGTTTCCTTTTTGTGTTGTTGTTGCATTAGCCTACCCAAAAGCTTTAGGGAGAGAAAGAACGTGACAAGATTCCAGGATCCCAAGACCCCTCCCCTCACCACAATAACTACACATGTTTTGTTCTAAAAAATGTTAGAAAACAGACAGGGTCAAAGTTTACAATCAACAAGTTATTTTTTACTTCAGATCATTTTGCATAATTTCTGTTTTTTAACATAAGTATTTCAACAGAAGAAGGTGAATGCATCTTTATTGTGCACTCTTAATTTCCCATTTTGCGTTTTATGTCTTAGTGCAGCTTCCGTAGGCTCACTCTGGGAATGTAAACTCACAGTTCAAATCACACACATAAGGTTAACGTCTCCCTATTCTGCAGCTATATTGTTATTTTCTTATGCCTGAGGCAGCACTGTCGGTATGTATCGTTTGTTTATGTCTTTCTTTGCCGACATGAATTCTTAGTTTAACTTGATTCAGCGCCATTCTATGTTTACCTGAAGTTTCTATGATGCTTGAGTTGAGTTAACAAGGCTAATATGCTAAACATGAACGTACACTGTAAACTTCATGTCTTCATGTCAGCTTCACGTCTAGTCTAACTAGTATTTTGTTTTGTATGTTTCAGTTTCACACTGTCCTGAAATTATTAAACCTGTGGACGGCAAAATAGTCTTCAGAGTCGTAATTTGGGAGAGAGTTTAGCTGGCTGTTAGTGTAGACAGCACAACACATATGCATTTACTTTCGAAACAGCGGGCAACCATGCTGTTTAATTTTTTTCAGTCAACACAACATGAGCTTTAATGATATAAGGTATGAAAATGTGCAAGTGCAAGTATTTTTAAACTTCACTACAGGACATGGTAGAGTACTTCTAGATGTGATTTAACATAGTCCATAGGCTAGCTCCAGTGAATATTTAGGGTGAAAATTAAACTTGTGTGCTGCAGTGTGCAGCCAACTGACTCCTTATATGAGTCACACGAGTCAGTATCGTGCCAATGATGGCTATGAGTCAGATTGAATGGTTCTTAGTTTGAATCAGTGATGTGCTTTTCTGAGTCCATGTTGGTGAGTCTTTTGAGTCAGAACTGCCCTATTGTTAATTTATGGTTCTGGATACTTGATCCAAGTGAGTCAGAAATGGCTTCGCTCCTGCCTCGAACCACCTAAGTGAACAGATTATGACGATTAGTGAGTGAGTGTAAAATGAGTTAACAGACTGGAATAAATTAGTGAGTGAGTGAATGAGTGAACAGAGGAAATCAGCACAGAGAAGTGAGTGGAATGATAAGATATAGTAATAATTATTTAAAGCTTTTGGATCACAAATGGTGGTTTGTCTCTATATGAGCTCCATCATTTCCATCTGGTAGGACCGTATGCTTGGTCTGGTGGCTGTGCTGGAGCGGCCCTCTCCCACAACCCACAGACTAAATCTGGTGTAACCATGTGAGACCGTGACCCTGTTCCATTTTAGAACATGTAAATAGATCAGTGCAAGTGAGTCAAGATTCTCTGCTTGGCCTACGAATGTTGTCACAGAAACCAAGACAGGGAAGGATCCATCTGAGAATTCACTGCAGGGAAATTAGATATTATTTTGGTGTTATTTTAAATCAGCTGGCTGGCTAAAGAGCGCTGTGGGTATGCGGATGACATACTGTATGGGAGGATGGTGTGCAGATGTCAATACCGCGTGAATGCCAAATTACCATAGTAACAGGACCGGCTTGGTTATTGACTCCTGACGGTGAATCATGTTGGCAGCAACATTCATTAGCTTCATTAGCTCCAAAGATAGAAGTATAGGCATCAAAGAAATTGTAAAACATCCTTGTTAAATAAGAATAAATGACAAACTAGTGTGTGCTTGTCTGTGTAATTTTTTACATAGGACCAGGAGAATGTGTATTGTTCACAAAGTATGGTCTGCCATTGACAGGTATGAATATAAATTTGGTAGATAACAAACATGCAAACACACACACACACACACACACACACACACACACACACACACACAATCCTTCTTTTTTCAACAGCACATGTGATAGCACATTCCTATATCAGGCAGATCTGCTTTGGGCTGGGCCCCGAGCTTTGTGAGTGACGCAGACATAAACCATTTTTCTCATTCATGAATCACGGATCCGAGAACCAACATGGAGAAGGGTTAGAAAAATGGAGAGCGCGAAGAGGAGTCTGGAGGGAAAAAGAGAAAAAGAAAAAAAGAGACAGAAATTGCTCAGGGACGAGTATCATTCATTGCCGCCTGTGTATGTCTGTGAGTGCGTGGACAGAGTGCCTCTGTTTCTGCACGGCTCGGACAAAATCGAGACTGAAGATGCCATTCTTCTCTCGGATTAATTTATCTTTTGTCTCGGGCAATTCGTAGACGGACCTGTTTATGAGGGCAATAAGGCTGGTGGAGTTGATTTGGGAATAGGTGGGAACCATGGCTCATCTTAGGACTCATTTTCTGCACATGCCCAGTGGCCGTTAGTGTTTAGGAGGATGGACGCATGCGAGAGCCTGGAGAGGGGACGTTAGCTGACACGTCGCTTAGCCTAGACAGGACCCCACCCAGTCCCTGTCCCAACCTCCTCCACCTTTACCCCTCATTGCTTTGTCTTTATCTCTCTCGTTCCCTCTCTGTCTCCCTCGCTCTTTCTCTCACTGTGCTTTTTCATTTTGTTTCTCTTTCTTCTTCCATCCCCCACCTGCCCACAGCTGTTCAATCATTCAAATCTTTTTTTTCTTGCTCTGTCCCATGTGAACTCTTCCTACCTACATGTCATATCTATTATTTTTTCTTTCTCTACACACACACAAACACTCTCTCTCTCTCTCTCTCTCTCACATACAAACACAAATTTGCAATACCTAATGAGTACCATGTGTACTACATACCATAATATTCACCTTTAAACTAATATGTTTGGAATTCATTGGCTCCACCCAGTACAGCATGTATACGGTCTTGACTCTGAGAGTCAGATCATCTGTGTCCTGGAAGCTCCAGCCAAAACCCTCACTGTCCCAGCCCCCCACACCCCTCCACCATCATGAACTCCTGGAGCGAAGACTCCAATCCCATGATGCAACGCTCTCCCACAGGTGCATCATTTACAGCACCCAGCGGCGCGGCCTTCGTCTCGGCAGGTAATTGGCATGCTGCTGATGCCACGGGGCCTGACTGCTAACGGCAGCGGGAGAAGAAGCTGCTTCGCTTGGCCGGGTGAGCAAGCTGCATTCCAAGTAAGGATCGGTGCGTGCGATGGTCTCCTCGCGCTGACAGCAACGCACGGCCTCATGGGGAGACATGCCTGGCCAGCATTACAATCAGCAGACCACAGGGGGTTTATCCTGTGCTTGGCTTGTCTTCAGTAGCTCGCGTGCACACACACACACACACACACACACACACACACACACACACACACACACACAGACACACACACACACACTCCACTGAACATCCTCACAGGCATCTTTCAACTTTGCCAACACAGCATTTTCATAATCACCTCTTATTTGTATGCATTGAAGGTGGATGGTCAGTATGTGATCCACATTTAGCGGTTCATAAATAAAATCTTGAGCAGGTTTTTACAAGCACACGCACACACACACACATTTTCACATACACAAGCACATGCACACCATTACACATACATTCACATATGTGCTAAATGATTATATTGGCAGATTCTTGGTGTCAATGGCAACTTAGTGTGCAAGAGACTGCTATGCAAAATATCTATAGATCAACAGTCAACACCTTTCCAGTAACAAGCTATTTGATTAGGTGGTTTTCACCCATTCCATCAGACATGTATGAGCTCACTGACTGCGCACGGACAATGGCTGCCTGTTAGCAGCTCTCACATTGTGCTGGATCATATCACATTTTTCTGTAATATGTTATCTTTTTGTTTGGTTTTTCGACAGTCTCCGTCAATTTTACCTCGTTTTCCTATTTGAATAAAAAAGAAGGGTCGTGTAAACTCACTATTAACACTTTAACTTTGATGTATGTATGTATGTGAAAGAGAGATAGAGAGAGGGAGAGAGAGAAAGAGAGAGAGAGGGAGCAGAGTAGAAATAATATAAACCCAAGCAGAGGAGAAGAAGACTCTTACTACATCAGACGCTGGAGGTGTGCGGAGCTATCAGCGCCTGCTCGGATGAGGGATTGATTCGGCCGAGGGATAGAGGCTGCGTCTGCATGCTGCCAGCATTGATTGTGTCCCATGGGCAGTCCAGTGACATGCACTACAATGTAATCACACCACTACCCAGGGCCACCAGCAGTCACAGACGATGAATGGGCCCTGTCCAGTCAAGCCACATATGTGTGTCTGTGTGTGTGTCCCTTAATATGTATGTGTGTGTGTCTGTGTGTGTGAGGGAGAGAAGGACAGAGGAGAGTGGTTTATGTGAGCTTAGCTGTGGGTTGCTACAATACTAATAGTGTTACAGTACACAAGGCCAATTGTTGTGGTTGTCTAAAGGCGGATGGGTATACACACCAGTGTTTCCCCTAGGATGTCTTTGAAGGTGCGGGGGCCAGGACCCAGACACCATAAGGGTACAGGGTAGTTGAAGTGAAAATGTATAAAAAATAAACTTAGGCCGTTTCTCAATACCAAGAACGCCAAGAACGGACTTGTGTACTTGCAAGTTTAAACTTGTGAAGTCAAGAACGGGAGTGCAAACTTACAAGAAGGGGAGGAAACAGTAAGCCCAAAGAGCAGTTTGAGACAGTTGCGTTCTTGATAAACATAATTACATTCAGGTGTGCAGAAGCTGCTGAATAGCCGTGATGGTTAAGCTTGTTGCAGGAAAGAAGATTGTTGATCCAAACAATTTAACAGTCACCATTTCTCGTCCCATTTTACAAAATAGGCCACACAGCCATGAATTCCAAACGTATTAGTTTAAAACATAAATTGTTATCGTTGCATTAGCTCCATTTTTATTTTTTTGATTCACGTTCTGTTTGGATGCAGAAATGCATTGAGGGGCGGAATGGTCCATAAGATAACAGAAGTCACCATCCGATGCGTTCTTGATAAAATGGCTGAATCAAGAAAACATCCAGGAACGAACTTGTGCGAACTTGTGAATTGGAACGGTACTTCGGCTGTGTTTAATGACGTTTCATGACGTTTCACAAGTTCACGAGAAAGCAAGAACACAAAAGAACGGATATTGAGAAACAGCTCTAGCCTTATAAACCTAGTCTTAAAATACCCGTAACAAGCATAACTTGCGGAGCCAGGCAGTTTACAAGACAGTGAGGGAGACTAAATCAACCAACCAACCAACACCCCCAGCAACCACAAAGTGACCCCTGACCCCTGAACATATACAGTAAATTTCACACCATCAGAACCCACAGCCAGACCTGAGAGTGAGTTGGGGAATACGCAAGTGGAACTGCGCTCCGGACACAAAGACTTGGGGATGAGCGGAGAAATGCGTTGACAGAGTTGAATATAGGCAATGAATGAGTAGAGTCGGATACATAGGCAAATTCTGGAGGTTCGGCGGCAAAAAATTAAGGTGCGGCCGACCCGCCGCAGTAAAATGTACATAGGGGAAACCCTGCACACACGTACTCAAACAGGTTGTAATTGCCTTCTCCTACCATGTCTCCGTCTGCCTCTTGCTATCATTCTCAGGAAGTCCAATTTCCAAAGCCCTAACGAAAAAAATTGTCCCATGAAATCATTCCAAATAAAGATTTCAATTTAATTTTTTTCTGCAATATGTGAGATGGAAATTCACCACACGTGCATAATTTCACAATTCAGGAAATGCTTTAAACATTATGGAGTGCACATGTTAGGAGAGCATTTTAACATGCAATAAAACACGCAATACAGGAAATGCAATAAAATATGTGCAACACGTGCTAAGAGTTATTTCATGCCCCTGAGGACAAGGGGGGGTTGCCTATATCACAGCTCCATTAATCTAATAGATATTTGGCCTGTATCACTAAATGAAAAGTAGGCAAGCCGGCTCACACACATGCTCTACACACATGCACATGTAGGCATCAGACACCCAATCCATCCCCATATGCATTCACTTCCATTCAAAGTCAGTCTTGCCCGCTTGCTACACCTTCACATGTGTAAGCATATGTGAGCACACACACACACTCATTCACACGCACCACTTACATACACACTCTCTCTCTCACACACACACTCACACACTCACACCACACACACACAAGAAAGGGTGTGAGGACCAGAGAGGTGTGATATCCAACTCTGCTGAGGGGAGGCGGTGTTGATGTCAGAAGACAGATGCAAAGAGATGGGAGAAAGGGTGGAGAACTGAGTGCAAGAAAGAAGACAGTAAAGGCAGCCATGTATGTCTTCACTGGAGGCCAACAGGATTCATGCAGTTTGGTTATTACTACCCTTGTGTACGTAAAATGCTTGCTTACATATCCTTACTTGCATGAAATATTTGTGGAATACGTAACAGTGTTGCACATTATTGGATGCATTGTATGTAGACAGAATGCTGTTGTTGGAGAGGAAGGCTTTTCCATTAGTTCAAAAACTCAGCAACATGGCAGTTTTCTAACAGTGTATCGTTGATTTATAGATTCAAAGGTATCAGTGTATAACATATACTGAATAAGAATAATAATTATAATGAAATGGGATTACATTTATGATGTCCAAGGTCATTTAATAAGTTCCCTATTGTGTTATAAAGAGGGATGACTGTGTAATTAACAACACATGGCTGCATTGTAATATAATTAAGTCCACCTGCTAGAAATGGTAATTAATTGAGTCTAAGTGTTTATAAAGGCATATATCATATAATTAGGGTAACACTTAATATTAGCAAACACACAATCACTGTTAACCTGATAATATGCCTCTCATTTCAAACCATTTACTATAATGACCTTATCCTGCATTAATTTTTTCTACCCATAGTAGAACTTTAACTAGGTATTTTTTCAATCTATACTGTTTATTTGTGGTAAGAATCACACCTGTACCGCACCTGTGTGTGAGTGCTCACAAATGCTTCCACATGTGAACGTGTGAACTGTTGTATGAATTATGTGCTTTGGTTATGGGACGGAAATACAACGACAGTTCTCGACAGATTTCTTCATCCCAGTTATTCACATCTTCCCTCTTTTGTCTCTTTGTATTACTCTTTGATTCTCTCTCTCTCTCTTTCTTTCTCTCTCTCTCTCTCTCTCTCACACACACACACAGAAGGTAACAGTAGTCCAAGCAGGGATTATACTATTCTACTAGTGTTCTATTATGTCAGCACTTCAGTACATCCCTGTCAGATCAAGTGGATGATTTTTTGTCTGTCAGCAAAAAAAAAAAAGTTCTCCTGAACTCAGCACATCTGAGGAAAAGAAAGATGAGAGAGAGAGAGATGAGAGAAAAAAAAGAGAGAGAAAGAGTGTGTGTGTGAGAGAGAAAGAGAGAGAGAGAGAGAGATGAGAGACAGAGAGAGAGCGAGTGTGTGTGTGTGATCTACAGTACATGCATTTCAATGTGATAGAACTGGTGAAAAACAGTGAATACATGTACACGACAAGGACAGTTCAGTATATACAAGCTCTGACAGTCACCATTGTTCTCTTTCACTTCTAGCCGAAAATGGATAGTATAGAATGGATAATGCATGCTTCATGCTTTATTCTGCTGAATGTAACTAACACCTACCCTTTGAAAAAAGGGCAGTAAGCGTCTGCGTCACGCGCGTGAGCTGGCATTTGGTTATAATAACCTCTGCTTACTTCCGCTCTGCCTCTTTTGCGATTTCATGCGCACATTTCTCGTGATTATTGCTGATTTCTCAAATAGACGTCGTCATCGAATAGGCGTCATCATCGAATAGACGCCGTCATCGAGGGAGTCGACGACAAGGAGATGGCGCCATTCCTCTCGGAGCCTGGGATCGGCGAGGAGATGTCCCCTGAGCGCAGACGGTGCGGGCCCTGAACACTGGATTCCTCCTCTCCTCCCTCATGGAGCAGCTAGTGGAGGATATGGCGACGGTGTCAGAGAGGTCTCACCTCACCCTCCACCAGATGAGACGGGCGGCCAACCTCATCTCCCTCTCCATCAGGGCGGCGGTCAAGGCACAGGGACGCTCTTTGGGCTCCTTGATTGCTCTTGATCGCCACCTATGGCTGAACCTGACCAGCATGAACGACAGGGACAAGTGCCATCTTCTGGATGCGCCTGTGGCTGTGAGCGCACTGTTCGGCCAGGCGATGGAGCATCGTCGCCTCTGTCTGGAGCAGATGAAGACTGCTTCCAAAGCCATCCAGCCAGTTCTGCCCAAGAGGCCACCCACTCCTCCGGCCGCTCCATCCCAAACGCGCAGACCCGTTCGCCCGGCGGCGAAGAACAAGCCTGAGCCCCCCGTGCCTGCAGCTCAGCCGAGCTTGGTACGTCAGGGATCTCAGTGGCAATGCGCACGCTCTCTCCCACGCACGCAGCCCGTCCCGCGCGCCTCCTACAAGGACCTCTGTCCCCAGAGGTCAACGACTCTGCCTCCGTGTGCTGCCCCCTCAACGAGTCTCTGCCCCGCGTTTTCCCGCTTCGGTGGTCCTCTCTGATCCCATCGCCCCAAAACACGTTGGACACAACGTGTTTACCACAAGTACTTGTACAAGCACAATGCACACACTCCCCCATGATAAGCCCTACCAGGGCTATGAGCCCCGGTGGACACCATTTCAACCCATCAGCCCGCAGAGGCTTCTGCAGGGGGGGAGGGGGGGCGTATGCTTGCAGACTCCCTTACCTCACAGAGCGGGCACGTTTGCCGCACCGTCTGCACGTTACCACATTCGTCCCACATTCACCTGGTTCTAGGCCACCTGCACTCCCTGGGGTTAATGGTGAACACCCCTAAGTGCATGCTCCCCCCCCCCTCAGGAGGTCGAGTTCTTGGGCGTGAGGCTCAACTCTTGCTCTGTGAGGGCGACACTCACCGACAAGAGGCTCACGAATGTGGTGAAATGTCTCCGATCGTTCAGACTGGGTGCCCATGTCGCGGCCAGGCAATGCTTACGCCTGACGGGGCTCTTATGCGCAGCCGGAGGCGCAGTGCCTCTCGGCATTCTCCATCTACGCCCGCTACAGCACAGCTTGGTCCAGGTCAGACCCCAAGCGTGTCTTCACCGTCTCCAGGCGCATGTGGCTAGCCCTGGCGCACTGGCGAAAACTGACGGCTTTCTCCAAAGCCGGCACATTCGCCGCTGTGATCCACAGACACGTGGTTACCATGGATGGACGTCACATCAACTTTCTGGAACTTGTAGCAGTTTTTCATGCACTGAAAGAATTTGTCATGTTCTTGTGCGTACGGACAACACCATGGTTGTCGCCTAACTGAATCGCCAGGGGGGCGTTCGGTCTGTGGACCTGTCACAGCTGGCATTCAAAATACTCAGATGGTCATCCCAGCATTTTCTCTCGGTCAGAGCGTCTCACCTGCCGGGAATGTGCAATGCAGGCGCGGATCTCCTCTCCAGGGGCGCTCCGCGCGCAACGGAATGGTGCCTCTGTCCAGCAATAGTGCGCCGGTTATGGACTCGGTTCGGCCAGGCCCAAGTAGACCTGTTCGCCTCGAGGGAGAACTCTCACTGCCCCCTGTGGTACTCACTGGGGTCAGACAGCCCGCCTCTGGGCATGGACGCGCTGGTGCACCGCTGGCCCCGCATCCTGCTGTATGCCTTTCCCCGCTTCCCCTCCTGCGTCAGGTCCTGACCAGGATCAGATTGGGGGCGCACAGGGCGATTCTGATCGCTCCTCATTGGCCATCGCTGAGCTGGTTTGCGGACCTGATCTCGATTGTAGACGGCCAACCGTGGACCCTACCGGTGAGGGCTCCCAAGTGTTCTTACTCCATACATAGTTCTCCTTGTTATCTGCTTAGAAAATTGCTACGTTTTATTTTGTGTCACCACAACCATCTTTAATAACTATTCGAGTATCCGCATGTAAATAGGAAAGACGTGGATTTCCTTGGTGGCTTCTAACTTCAAGGCTATTTGGTGTACATTGAAAGAACTGGATTAAGCTAAATGCTAAGAAAGTAGCATCGCGCACCAGAACGATTGCGTGCACGCACAGAGACAAAACAGGTATGTATCAACTCGTCTAAGTTAGGGGACGAACATATTTCAATACTGAAGTAAGGTGGCGTGTTGCTTTAAGCTGGATTTATGCTTCTGACACCGTCGCAGACACCTGCGCCGACGTTTTTGATTTATACTTCCGTGGTCGATTTATACCTCTGCGTCCGCATAATTGCTAGGCGTGGCAGTTCACCGCCACAACGCAAGGGGGTTGTCGACTTTAGAATAGGTCCTTTGTGAGTGTGCTTTCCAGTCGCGGTCTGTGGAGACTGTGGACTCTTTGCTGTGGAGACTGCAGTGAGTGAACCATGGCAACCAAGTGAGAGAGAATACTTTTGGAGTTAGAGCTGATCAATATTGAACAGCAAATGATTCTGATACAGATGATGAAGCGGAACAAGAAGATTAATAAAAAAAAAAAGACATTTGGTCAAGATTTCACATAGTATCAGCAGCACAACAAATGAAAAGGCACTGGGGTGACAGCCCATCTCGAAAGCACAGTCCATCTCAAAAGCACAGCTCCTTATATATTTTATGTGCATAGGGCTGTTCGTCACAAGTTTGTTTACAGGGTCATAACTCCGGCTATTCCTGTGGTTACGGGCCATGCTTCCCTGCGAAGACGTCTCCAACGCAAACCACGCCCACCACCTGCCAATCTCCGGACATTGGCCTGCGTGGACAGCTCGGCACCCACACACAGGATAGCCTCATTCATGTTACAGAACATCAGATCCATAAACAATAAAGCGTTACTTATCCATGACATTATCACAGAGAAAAAAAATGACTTTTTATGTTTAACTGAAACATGGCAGAGCCAGCAGGACTTTGTCAGTCAATCAAGTTACCCCACCTGGCTACACATACATACAAAAGCCTCATTGCCTGGGTCGTGGTGGTGGACTTGCTGTCATACACAATTCTGATATCTTGGTCAAAGAACATCCTGTCAATGTTTCATCCTTTGAGTGTCTCCATCTTGCTCTGACTGATTGCACAGCTACAAGTGGTCCTTATATATCAACCACCCAAAGCCTCCACCTGCTTCCTCCCTGAGCTCTCGGAGCTGCTTGCCACCGTGTGCCCCATGTCCCCATCTACCATTCTACTTGGTGACTTTAACATCCATGTGGACTCTGGCAGCTGCTCTCTTGCGGCCGATTTTCTGTCACTTTTGGATTGCTTTAACATCACCCAACATGTGCCTGGCCCCACCCACACCAAAGGACATACCCTGGACCTGGTGTGCACCACTGGCACACCACCACTACACCTCCAGTGCACCGACCTGGCCATATCAGACTACCATGATGTTATGTTCTCTGTTCCTCTGCCCCTACTCAGGAAACGCAAAGTACAGACCATCACCTTCGGAAAGACCAAAGAGGTGTGCCTGCCCCTGCTCTCCAGTGCCTTAGAAACTCACCTTGGTGCTCCCGTCTCTGGCTTCTCAGTGGCCACCCTGGTGGAACACTACAATACTGCTCTCTCCAAGTCTGGACTCTGTGGCCCCTCTTGTCACGCGTTCAGTCTCTTTCTCCCGACCTGCTCCCTGGTTTACTCCCGAGCTCCGGCTCATGAAGTCAACTGGTCGCCGGCTGGAGCGACTCCACAAAAATCCGGCCTCACTGTCCATCTCGAGGCGTACAAGGACCATGTTAGGAACTACAAAGACGCCCTCTCCAAGGCTAAAACTCACTACTACTCCATGCTCATCAATAACCAACAACATGATCCAAGAAAGCTTTTCTCTACTATCAACCGCCTTCTCCGTCTACCTGACACCCCCCAGCCATCTGATGCTGCTGAACTGTGCCCTAGGTTCCAGGACTTTTAAAAATAAGGTTGACGCCATCCACCAGCAGCTCCTGTCTACAACTTTCTCTCCCACTCCACAACGGCAGGGAGCTCAACCTCCTGGTGCCCACCAGCTAGTGCAGGACATCTCCACCCCTGCTGCCAGCCCACCACAGCACAACCTCTCCTCCTTCAGCTCACTGGACATTGACCAGGTCACTAACCTGGTGTCCAAAGCCAAGTCATCAACCTGTAAGATAGACCCCATGCCTACCTCGCTAGTTAAATCACGTCTTCCTGTTCTCAGCCACACTATGATGACAATCATCAACACGTCCCTGGAGTCTGGTGAGGTGCCGTCAAGCCTCAAGACTGCTGCTGTCATCCCCACCCTGAAAAAGCCTGGTCTGGACCCTGATGACCCAAATAACTAACTCCCATCTCCAACCTTCCCTTCCTGAGCAAAATCTTGGAAAGAGTAGTGGCTGCCCAACTCCAACAGCATATGTCCCACCATGAGCTCTTTGAACCTCCACAATCCGGTTTCAGAGCCCACCACAGTACAGAGACTGCCCTTGTCAAAATCACAAACGACCTCCTCACTGCTGCTGACAATGGCCTCATTACCATCCTCATCTTACTGGACCTCTCAGCAGCCTTTGATACAGTCTCACACACCATCCTCTTAACACGGCTCTCAGAGTTCACTGGACTATCCGATACAGCACTTTCTTGGTTTCAGTCATATTTATCAAACCGACAACAATACGTCACCCTGAAAGATTCACAATCCACAACAACAACAATCAACCATGGGGTCCCCCAGGGATCTGTGCTTGGCCCCCTTCTCTTTACCATATACATGCTCCCCCTAGGACAAATTATCCACTCTCATGGACTCAGTTTTCATTGTTACGCTGATGACACACAACTGTACATCAGCACCAAACCCTCTGCCCAACTCCCCTCAATGCCTCTTGTCCACTGCTTGCAAGATATTAAAACATGGACGACCACCAATCTTCTCAAATTAAACAGCAGCAAAACGGGGCTCATGGTGGTTGCACCGGCGCCACTGCTCAGGAAGGTTGGGGACCTCCACCTGGATGTGGATGGCTGTTCCATCATTCCATCCCCCGAAGTCCGCAATCTGGGCGTCATCCTGGATCCTACTCTATCATTTCAGTCTCACATCAAAAGAATTACCAAATCTGCTTTCTATCACCTAAGGAACATCTCCAGACTCAGGCCCTCATTATCTGTTTCAGTAACAGAGACCCTCATTCACTCTTTCATCTCCTCCCATCTGGACTATTGCAATGCCATCCTGTCAGGTCTGCCAAAAAAAAACCCTGGATAGGCTGCAATATGTCCAGAACGCTGCTGCAAGGGTTCTAACAGGCACTAAGCCCTGGCACCACATCACTCCCATACTCAAACAGCTTCACTGGCTCCCCATCAAATCCCGCATCAACTACAAAGTCCTCCTCCTCACCTACAAGTCTCTCCATGGACTGGCTCCCCACTACCTTACTGACCTTCTCCATCCCTACACCCCTCTGAGATCCCTGCGGTCCTCTTCCAAGGGCCAGCTGACCGTCCCCCGCAGCAGACTAAAGACCTTTGGCGACAGAGCCTTTAATGTAGCTGCCCCCACTCTCTGGAACAAGCTACCCCCTCATGTCCAATGTGCCCCCTCACTACCCCTGTTTAAAAAGTACCTCAAAGCACATCTCTTCACAGAGGCCTTTGGCCTCTAGTCCCCCCCTCCCC
>JAGFZM010002005.1:1446-13138 GCA_017657215.1 Limnothrissa miodon | reverse complement strand
AGTGTTACTAGCATAGCTTAGCATAGCATAGTTTTACTAGCATAGCTGTGAACCCAGACTACCAGGGGGTGAGTGTTACTAGCATAGCTTAGCATCGCATAGTTTTACTAGCATAGCTGTGAACCCAGACTACCAGGGTGAGTGTTACTAGCATAGCTTAGCATAGTTTTACTAGCATAGCTGTAAGCCCAGACTACCAGGGGTGAGTGTTATTAGCATAGCATAGTTTTATTAGCATAGCTGTGAGCCCAGACTACCAGGAGGTGCGTGTTACCTCAGGGGCAAGTCATGAGTTAGGCCCCTGCCCTGCTCTGCCCTGCTTGCTGGGGGTTAACATACCGCCTCCGTGCTGGGACTCAAGAGTAGGATTCATCAATCCATCCTAATCGGTATTCTCTGACTGTGTGGGTGTGTGTATCTTTTTATGGATGTGCGTGTGTGCACGTGTGCATATCTATGGTTGTACGTGTGTGTGTGTGTGTGTGTGTGTGTGTGTGTGTGTGTGTGTGCTCAGATGGGCTATGGTTCACGGGCCCTGCAGCTTCTGCAGCAGTACTATGAGGGACAGTTCCCCCTGCTGGACGAGAAGGAGAACAGCAACCACACTCAGATCACCTCAGTCAGCAGTGAGGTAGGTTGTCATTCATACACTCCTGTGTTTGTGTGTGTGTGTGTGTGTGTGTGTCCTGAGGTGTCTTTAAGCACACACACACAGGCTGTCACACACTCGTCGTTTTGTGTGTGCTCTTTAAGACCTGTGGTGTGTTTTATGGGATGTTTGACACTGTTTATAAATCCACACACACACTTGTGTGTATTCTCATTGAGTCCTGTGGTGTTTTGCATGGGGATGTTTGACGCGGGTTAAACCCACACACTCGTGTCTATGCTTTTAGAGGGGGGTGGTGTGTTGGGATGTTTGACACTGTTTAAAAACACACACACAGACAGGCTGTCACACACTCTTGTATGTTATATAGCATATTATGCTCGCTATATAGAAATGTTTGACACACACACACACACACACACACACATTATGTTCAGTCCTGTATGGGGATTGTTGACACTGTTTATAAACCCACACCCAGGCTGTCACACACTTGTATGCTCCTTGAGTCCTGTGGTGTGTTTTCTGATGATGTCACAGTTCATAATCCCACACACACACACACACACACACCCAGGCTGTGAGTCTGCTGGAGGAGGTGGTGTCCCCGCGCAAGAACCTGCCGCCACTGCTGCTGAAGCTGAGTGAGAGGAGAGCCGAGAGACTAGACTACCTCGGGGTGTCCTACGGCCTCACCTCCCAGCTGCTCAAGTAAGGGACACACACACACACACACACTACCTCGGGGTGTCCTACAGCCTCACCTCCCAGCTGCTCAAGTGAGGGACACACACACACACACACACACACACACATATATATACAGTATATACACACACACACACTACCTCGGAGTGTCCTACGCCCTCACCTCCCAGCTGCTTAAGTATGACAGACACGCATGCATGCACACACACACACACACACACACACACACACACACACATACATACACACGCTTCTTTCTGGTGGTGAGGGTGGTTGTTAATGGAATTATGTATCTCTCATTTTTCAGGTTTTGGAAGAAGGCAGGATTTGTTCCAGTCTATTTAAGGCAAACACCGGTAAGCATGTGACCTTTTGAACTCTCTCGTTTGCTACAGCAAGAATATGTTCCATTCTGCTTTGAATGTGGACAGATGTCGGCGGTGAAGTATTACAGTCCTGGTGATTATTGCACTGTTGTAATTCCCAGAACGACCTGACGGGGGAGCACTCGTGCGTGATGCTGAAGGAGCTGAACTCTGAGGAGTCTCCAGAGCAGGGCCAGTGGCTCTCAGCCTTCTGGAAAGGTCAGTCCCTTTCTCACCGTATCTACCGCCATTAATACTCACCGTACTTTATTTGCACACCCTGGATGGGACAGACAGACGCGTCTGTGTCCATGACAGGTTTTAACTCAGGCGTCCATTGTCCCCTTCTGTCCTTATTGTCTGCAGATAAGTGACAGAATTGTTTCTCATCCGTCTCTCTCCCTGTGGTCTGTAGATTTCCGGAGACGTTTCCTGTCGCTGCTGTCCTACCAGTTCCGGAACTTCTCCCCCAGCCTGGCTCTGAATGTCCTGCAGAACAGGAACGCTAAGGAGGGAGATATGACAGGTGTGTGTGTGTGTGTGTGTGTGTGTGTGTGTGTTGTATGTGTACACATCTCTCGTTCTATTTTAGCAGCCCATCAGCTGATCAGTGTCTACTGTGTCTGTCTAAAGGTCAGTGTGCGCTGGATGTCTTGTGAAGACTTATTAAACGAGTCTCATCCATTTTTTTTCCTCCCGTAATGGATTTCACCCTCAGTGTGTGAAGCCTCACATGAAGATGTGTGAAGAGTTCTTCTCACCTGTGTTATTTTGAGCGAAGAAGCACACACACACACACACTCTGTGTAGTACACACACACTGACCTCTCCGTCCACTGTGTCTGGTGTCTGCAGCCCTGTCCAGTGCACAGCTGAGTGCCCTCTTTAGTCCCTACGACCTCAAGCGCCTGGAGATGTACTCCCGCAGCATGGTGGACTACCACCTCATCATGGACATGATCCCCGCCATCGGACGCACATACTTCCTCAAACAGCTGGGCGACGTGTCCTTCTCCGCCGCGCAGAGTGTGAGTTTGTGTGTGTGTGTGTGTGTGTGTGTGTGTCCAGCACAGCAAATAAAGAACACTAGGAAATATAACAGAGTGCTAGGAATGTGATGATCGTTGAACAGTTAATAATCAGTTCTGTGTGTGTGTGTGTGTGTGTGTGTGTGTGTGTGTGTGTGTGTAGGCTCTGCTGCTGGGTGTTGGCCTACAGCACAAGTCAGTGGACGAGCTGGAGAAGGAGATTGAGTTGCCAAGTTCCCAGCTCCTGGGTCTGTTCAACCGCCTCATACGCAAGGTCGTACAGGTGAGTTTTAACTAGCCTCGTACGCAAGGTCGTACAGGTGAGTTTAACTAGCCTCGTACGCAAGGTCGTACAGGTGAGTTTAACTAGCCTCGTACGCAAGGTCGTACAGGTGAGCTCAAGTACACGGTCATCACCGTTTTACACACTATATAAATGTCTACCATGGTTTGACCAAAATATTCCGAAATGTTTGTCACATCAATTGAAGGCGCTCTGTGAGATTCTGCAGGATTTTAGGCATCTCCCCGTGATTGGCTTGCTTTCTGTCTCCTCAATACAATGTCTTGCAACAACACGGGCTGTAATCCTCAAACAAACACAACAAAACATAACAAACAGTCAACTTCTCTACCACAAGATGGTTGGGACGCGCATTAACCCCCGTCCCTGATTGTTTGAGGATGTCGGTCTCTGCGTTGTCTTGCAAGACCAGCTGTTTTCACAATGATTCAGGCATCAGAAAGCAAGCTGAGAGTACAACTGATGCCTACAATTTGAGACAAAAACAATATTTTGCTAAAACATTTTGTAACGACACTGAATTTTATCATTCATGCATCCATGATGTGTTATTAAGACATTACCCTAATTTTTCCCACAATGCAGTTTTGCAACAGCATCCAGGAGAAAGCAGTTGAAGCTGAGATGGTTGCCACGAAAGACATCACTATGGAGCCCACCAGTCAGACGCTGAATGCCGATCTGGTGAGATTTGGTTTCTTCCACAGGACTCCTCAGATACTAAGTTTGAATTATTATGATTGTGAAGCTGTGGATCCTTGTTGCCCATTAACACCAGGCCAACAATAACCCCTAAATCACCCTGTGATCTTAATGACCCAATCAACACTAATCTCACGCATTGACTAATTATGTTAATGGGTTAATTATGTGACCCTTTAAGAGAAGGGGTGTGGTCTATAGTTCATGTTACATCCACAGGCCAGGAGATATAAACTCCTGATATTCCCATCTCCAGTTAGAACTCCTGATATTCCCATCTCCAGTTAGAACTCCTGATATTCCCATCTCCAGTTAGAACTCCTGATATTCCCATCTCCAGTTAGAACTTATGAAGCTTTCTGGATAGAAAGTGAAATGTCTTCAATCTCCAAAAGGAATGTAGTTGCCTATAAACAAAAATTATGACTATTGTGAAGCTTTAATTGTTTCTATTGTTAGATTTAGATCAGGTAAAAAAAAGTTTTGGTTTTTTTTTTGTTACTGAAACCTTTTTTTTTCTTTATCAGGATGAAGCTGCAAAAGAGTTTCAGGAGAGACAAAAACAAGACTTGGAGAAAATAAAGACCATGGATCTCTCTCAGTAAGTGTTGGAAGTGTTACCTGGCAACATTCCTCTCACTTCGATGGTGAAACAGCCATGGTGTACCGCTTAGGGGCTTTGGACTTAAAATCAAAGGGTTGGCGGGTGGATCTCTGGTCAGTTGAACCCTTGAGAGAGGCCCATAACCCCTCACTGCACCCCGGCCATTGCTGTAGTAGGTAGCCCACTGCCCTGGGTCAGTGTGTGTGTGTGTGTGTGTGTGTGTGTGTGTGTGTGCGCCCTCCTACTGCCTTGGGTTAGTGTGTGTGTGTCACCTCACCGTGTGTACATTCTTTGTGTGCATTTCACCATTTCACCATTGGGATAAATGTAGAGGCTACATTTTTAGATGAATTTATATACTTAAGTGGCTGATTACAGGGTGAAATAAAGGCTCTTTCAACACAGTTAAACGCACTTGCAGTTTAAAAACACAGATTGTGTTAAACAAAACCAACACTAAAAGAAACTGATATCCGGATTCCGGAGTATTATCTTGTCAGTCAGATAACTCCCTGGCAATTCTCATTACTGGTTCCTGTGCTTTAGTTTGCAAACACATCCACACAGATGGGTGAGGAAGTACATATGTGTTTATAAATCTGTGCCTGTAGAGGGAGCTCTGGAGCTAAAAAATAGTCCCAGTCTGGTTGTGTACTGCAAGTGTACGGAGACAACCAAAATGTTGATGCTGAAATAATAACATAAGCTGTAATATGGCATGAAGTAGGTCAACTGAACTAAGATAAAAATACTTCCAAATGAAATCTGTAGGTACATGATCCGCGGAGAGGACGAGGAGTGGGACCAGGTGTTGAAGAAGGCGGGAAAATCGGCCATCGTCAGCATCAAAACGTTAGTATGGAACACTGATCAAGCGTGAGGTTCTAGAATGTGTAGTTGCTAACACCTGTCATCATTTGGGCCATTAGAACGTTTCACTCAGGGTGCTTTCACACTGGGTCCGTTTAACTGGACCGGACCCGAGTCCGGTTACTCCCCAAGACCCCTACCGCAGTTGGTCTCTGTTCACATTACACGTTTGTCTCCGCACCCTGGTCAGTTTATGTCATAAGCAGACACAAGCTTCCAGAATATCTCGCGTAAAAACGATGATAAAAAGTAAAGATTCTTTACATTCTTTAGAATATTTGCTTATCAACCTACTTCAGCGTTCTAGCGAACCGTACCCCAGACCACCTCTTTCAGGCGGACTCGGGTCCGGTCCCGGGTCCGCACCCAGGTTCGGTACGGTTGCGTTCACATTATCAAAAAGAACCCAACCATCGGACCAAACGAACCCGGGTCCGGTCCAAGGGATCTAGTGTGAAGGCACCCTTAATGACAAATCCTCCAAGATGATGCAGTGATAAAAAGTACTTGCTTTTGGGTTTAGTTTGAGTTTAGATTTCCCTGTGAGAGAAACAATTTTCTTCTGCAAGTATTCATCTAGCTATGTGTTGATTTGAATCTTGAAATGTCTGTGGTGTGTTTGTGTGTGTGTGTGTTTTTAGCGACAAGAAAAGGAAGTTGGAAGGTGGAAACCAAAAAGAAGAACTTCACGGAAAGAAGAAAAAGAACATGAAAAAGTTTGACAAAAAAGGCAAATTTGGAAAGAAAGTTTAATACTCTGTAGAAAAAACAATCATGATGGATCATTGATGTGGACTTGAAGAACAATGGACCGTTTTTTTATATATATAGATACATTTTCAAAAAAAGAATGTCTGTAAAAATCGTGTTTACAGTTCTTGATTATTTAATGTATTGTAAATGACCTGTTGTTTTATGCAGCCAGAGAGGCGTTTGTGTTGTGGGAGATGGAGTAGGTTGACTTTTCCTTCAATAACAGTTTTTGTATTTCATCACACAGAGCTTGTTTCCACAACTTCCAATAAAAGAGAAGGTCTATTCTGTAGACTCATTTCAAACTGTCGTCCACTGATTCAGTTCTGTGCATCATACAGAAGTATTGTCTCACCACAAATATATATATATATATATATATATATATATATATATATATATATATATATAGGCTCCTGCTGCTTCAGAAACACCACACATCTGTCAACAAATATGTAGTAGAAGCAACTGGGGCCTATTGCACAAAACTAGGATGAGGGATTAAGCCAGCATATCTTGGTTATCCTGGCTGAACTAACCAATCATTTATCAGTATAACCAAGATATCCCGGCTTAATCCCTTATCCTAGTTTTGTGCAATAGGCCCCTGATCTAGAAATGTGAAAATGTGAACACAAATGGTAATTTGACCTAATCATGGCCTGCCCAACATGGATGGATGGATCCATCTTCATTTATACTAATTTGGAACCCAGTAAAGTAAAGCATCCATTGTTTATTCCATGTGTGTTCAAGTAAACTGGACTTTTGATTTTTTTTGTATAGGCTAACTTGAGTTAAACTTATTAGATTTTAGTCAGCAAACTTGGCACCCGAACTGGAGTTACACAGTTTAATGGCCTAGAAATGTTCCTTTCACAAAATAACCTTTCACCTTTGCCTGATGCCATGCTGATGAGTTTGAACAAAAGATAGATTTCTGCAGCTGGTTACACTGCATAAGACACATTTATCTGTCAGTAGCGTGGGAAGGTGAAAATCAGATGAATCCCCAGCAACTAGTAGTTCTGTTGACCACAATGGCTTATTTCATTGTTTATCTTTCATGAATATACAGAATTGATATCAACATAATACATATTAATATAATACATAAAATGTGTTTTGTAATGTTTTATAATTGTTTAGCATGGTTTGAGTTGGTATATTGTTCCATAGGGTGCCCGATGAGCTTCTGATAGCATAAAGCTTAGGAAAAATGTGTGTGTGTGTGCACGCGCGCTGGCTGCTTGTTTGATGGTAGCAGTTGTTGGTACACAGAAATAAGGATGTCAGACTCAGTATGTCACATCCCTCAGCACATCAGTGAAAAGAAAAATGAAAATGTCGTCTGTTCATTTCCAGGTTTTGAGACACCATTCACAGCAGCCTCAATTACAGATTATATACAAACATGAATTGAGACCTTCAGAAGAAAATCTATCAGGAATGACTTGTGGTGAAAAGGTTGTAAAAGATTCAATGCATAGCTTGGTTATGCTCATGTTGGGTGCCTGGTGTGTAATCCAACAGGGAACCTAGAGAATAAAGATTTTATTATTTCATTTTATTGACGAATAGTGAGAATACACTGTGAGATTCAAGCCAAGAGGATCACTGGGCTCATACAGAAGAAAATGGAGCTAAATTATTTTCTGAAGCATTTTGTCACAAACATGGATCAACTGCAAAGGTAAATTATTTTTCATTTAATTCTGGTCAGCCAGCAATAGGTCCGAGTCTAAATATGATTTAACATTCAAATTTCAGAAGGCACCCTTCTCCCCAAAGACCTGGAGCTGTTTGCAAAAAAATGATGATAAAATAGGGAGTGTTTCCATGCCCCTGTTGCTCACGGGTGCTGTCTGCTGTGAAGCGCAATGAGACATGACTTGTATAATCTGCTGTATAAATGAAATTAAACTGAATGATGGAAGCTGAAATAGGCACCGTGTGGAGGAGAATAGCCTACAACAGGAGTCGTGACATTTACTGCCCCTCTGTGGAGATAGATGGTACTACATCTGCCTTGCATGTCTTCTGCTATAGCACAAAACATTGTTGTTGACTGGCTAGACTGAGCCCCTTGAACTGTCCTATATATGCTATTGTTTTTGTCCTGAGGTCAAACTCTAGCGAGCTGCCAATGTCTCTGTCTTTTTTATTTGTTTTCTTTTTGTAACAGACGTGTGTAGCTCTGGTTCTGAATTCTTGTCCACAGGGCAGTGAGCTGAACTGCCATGTTGTGTTTCTGTGAAGATTCTCATTGATCTACAGTAGTCAAAATGTTATGTTTAGAGTTTGGCAGTTGGACTTCTTTTTGAGAAGTGACAGGCTTTTGGACATTGTTAGGAATAGCAGTAGCCTAGTTTTCAGCTGTTTTCTAAGCTCTCTTTTTAATTTTTTTTTTTTTGCATTTATGTATTGCTTCTCTAACTTCTTTTTTATACATACACTATTTCATGGTGTCCTTCTGCACATTCCGAGACCCCTTCCTTACTAATTGTTCTCTTATTTGTGACCCTGAGACTCCTGTTCCCAGAGGAGTGCTTAGGGGTCATTATTGGGTGGGCTTTGGGCTGGCTTAGGAGGAGCAAATAAGGGATCTCTAAACGAGCGTAAAATGGGACTGAGTGAGCATATATTATGTAGACAACATACTGCTGATGTTAATGCTACTGCTATGGCTAATAACCTATGCTAATACAGGCTGATCCAGCACTTGCAGCTCAACCAGTACAAGACCATTGCAAGCTTCTGTAATGTGTTTGTGCACATGCATCTACTTAGGGGGACCTAAAATTCCTCCTATAGAAATGAAAGGTGCAAACTTATTTTACTGTAATTAATTCAATGGCTTTATCCTTATGGCTATTTCTCATTGATATTGCACTGCACTAGAGTAGCAGATATGGTAACAAGGAATAGAATACAGCGCTCTTGTAAGCAACATTATAGGCAGACACTAACTCATCCTGGCAAGAAAGTAGAACACAGGGAATGCACCGGTAGGCTCTTTCATTTAGTGGGAAAACACAGTAAACAATCATATAAAATAGTATTTAGTATTATTCCCAAAAATATGCCTGCATGCCTGAATGATATTTGATATTTGTGAACCAGCAATACAAAAAGAAGATAAAAATATAATATATATGCCAAAACTAGTAGTAGTTTATTACTTAGAGTTACTAGGGTCTGCACTCTTCCTGCATGTCCACTGGCAGTTGGGTGAGCTGCATGAGCTGTGGATCTGCCCAAGGTTTCTTCCTAATATAACTACCAAAGGAGTGTGTTTCCTTGTCCCTGTTGATTGTGGATTCTCCTTGTTTATGCATGTAAGGCACCTGAGACAATTCGAATGTAAATGATGCTGAATTAATATAATTGAATTGAATTGAATTGAATGAAATGACATAACTATAACAAACACAATCAGGAAATGCTGTGAGGATTCAAATCAGCATTGTAGAGATGTAATGTTTGTTTCATGAAACTAGACCCTCAAGGAAGGATTTAAAGCATTCAAAGCCTAACTAGGCCCTTGTGAGGATTCAAAGCATTGTATTGTATTCTATTGTATTGTATTGTAGAGATTTGAAGCTTTTTGTTTATTTTTGTTATGTAATAGGCCCTCAATAAAGACGTCTACATGTTGGTTCTCTGTTGGAGAGCACCATTGCATTTTAGGATGATGGGGAGATTACTTTGCATTAATGAGGAATATCATGCAAATTTATTTAGAGATTGTATTTGGAAACTCTATTACTTACTAATAGAAAACATCACTTTTAACTTTTTTACACAGTGCAATCACTACTGCATTGCAGGTCAAGATTATAATAAGAAATTTATTCTGCACATCATGAAACAAAACAGTTAAAATTGTATCCAGTAACTGTTGTTTACTTCAAAAAAGTTTTGAACTTGTAATGCAAATGAGGTTTGCATGAAAAGCTTTATATGTATTGTGGAGATTTGCAGCAAGTAGTGTGTGTGTGTTTTCTGCCTTAAAGTTACCGTGCTTTTAAAGGGGAAAGCGGTTGTTTAAAAAAACGACTTGGCTGTGATTGGTGCGCTGAAGAAGTCTAGATATTGTGGCTTGTCTGTTGAAAAGCCCTGGCGTAGCTGAATGGCATTCACTGCCGCAAGAATAAGGCCGAGATTAAGAGTGGCCCCTAATTATTTTGGCTTTAGTTCTGGATTAACCCTCTGTACTGTCGACTTCAATTCACACTCTCCATTTGATGAAATGTGAACTGACATAAATTCCGTGGCTCACTTACAATCCGATTATGCAGTTAATTCACCCCGATGCTGGCCCAGGCGAAGGACGCTGGCAGTTCCTTTTTCTGCCACTCCTACGAACAAGTGAAAGCCCCTCCCTAGAACACAGGGACCCACGCCGGCCCTTCACAGACCCACGCTACACCCTTCACCCCGTATCAATGGGCCCCATTGAGGAAGGTGACGCTCACATTGCACCGTTTCAACCTAAATATTGTTATATGACTAGCAAATAGGTGGCTCCCTCCTGAAAGAAGGTCCGCGTCCCCGGAGCTGCTGGGATTCGCGGCGCTCCCAGGCTAGGGAGAGAATGGAGCGCTGCCACAATGCTACAATGACCGCGCTTGTGTTCGCCCCCATTTAAAGTGATATCATTGGAGAGCTCACAACGGAGACATCTGAGCAGGGGGAAACGGGGAGAGAGCTTTGCAGAATTAAAATGCATTTAGCTGTAATGTGTGTCAGCTTCCAACACACAATAGCATTTCAGGATAAAGTGTTCACCAACTGACAAGTGTCTCTTTCTTCTCCTTTTTCGCCAGCAACCATTTGTCAGCATAGCCCGTGCATTTTTATGTTTCATTTCTTAATGTAGTGATAGTCAATGTTCTCTTGAGTCGGCTTTTAAGAAATTGTATGCTTTTTGTTATGACATAAGTCTTTTTGATAGTTCTGAATGTGAAACCTTCTCTTTTGGACCTTTTTCCACAGACAACGTGGTATGAATACAAATTTAATCTTTTAAATCTATGATTTTTTCTTGTATTAGAAAAAGGGTTTGTCAAAAAAGGTGTTTGTTGTCTTGACTATTCGACTATTTGTTGTCTATTTTGTTTAACCTCTTAAGGCACACCCCTATTTTTCCTTTTTTTCAAAACAACGGCATACCCAAATTGAAAGCTTGACAGTTCCTACATAGTTTTAGACTCAGGGATGTGCCTCATACCATTGGAAAGGTGACACCCTCAAGTTTTTTCTAGAGGAATATGTATGTTTCTGTGACATATGGACACAGAGTTATAGAGGTTGGAACTAAGTTTTTTTTTTCCGCTCATTTCAAATGTCTATGAACTAACTAAGATATGAAGGTACCATCCATATGATACCCCCAAATAAAAAATTCAAAGTCCTAACTCCATCTCTCAACCTGTTACACAAAAAAATTGAAGTAAAAAGACCAAAAATATGATTTTTTAATATACATTTTTGAAAAATATGTTTATGCGTTTTGATTGATTTGTAAATTCCCATAGAGACTTTTTGTAAACAAGAGGGCCTACTGACATTCAAAAGTTTATAACTTGAAAACCCCTTTGCCTAGAAACATAAAATTGGTTTCAAATGAAAGCCAAGACCCTGGGCTTTCATGTCAGTTTGCTTGATTTGAAGTTACTCCTTCTGGCATTGAATGACACAAGCATAACCATCAAAAAAACAAAAAAGCGGGGGGGGGGGGGGGGG
>JAGFZM010002004.1:126880-155677 GCA_017657215.1 Limnothrissa miodon | reverse complement strand
CACACACACACACACACACACACACACACACACACACATACACACACAACCATCCATCCCTCATCCCTTCATTTAGTGCTGACCAACATGTTTGCCACTCTAGCAACCATCAGTTTCTCATCATGAAAAGGGTCAGCGTCCCTGCCCAGAGGGGCGTCAGGTCGTCAATCAAAACCAGATCTTTTATGTTGCAGCGAGCCTCTCCTGCCAATCAGTCGCTCCTCTGTCGTCCCCATAACCCAGTCCTGATTGGAAGAGCAGTTGAGCATAGCTGATTGCTGCAATGTCTGCAATGCGAATGGCACCATTACTAGCCTGGCTGAACTCAAAGAAGCTAAGATCATCTCTGGTGGAGCTGAACATTGCTCAGCTCAGCTCAACTCCAGCAGACAGACAGGCAGAAAGACACACAGGAGGTCCAGGGTCCACTAAAACCACAAACTTTTTCCTCTCCTCTGTCTCTTTCTCTTTTCTCTCTCATTTTCTCTCTCTGCACCCCCTCTCCCAACCTCTTACCCACTTTCTGCCTGCCTGCCTGCTACTTGAAGAAGAACTTTGATCATGTACTCTTTAATCAAAGGGCTCTTTAATCAACACTTCTTCTGTGTTAGTGTTTACGCTATGTCCTTTTCTGGGGGCAACAACACAGATGTCTTTCTCTGTAAACACACAGGCATGGATAGCCATCAGGCTGCTAGGAAACTAAGCAAATTGTTTACCTAAAGAACTCCTGTTGACAAAAAAAAAAAAAAAAAGCAGGAACAACAAATGGAACGTTCAATATGGCAGTTCATGTAAGCAGAGTACTTTAATGGGATTCCACTGGATCAAAACAGGAAATCACCACAGCAGGGCAGGAAGTTGTTGAGCAGAAATGGACAGCAATTATATTGGCCTTCTCCAAACAATAATGTCAGAGCTGTGTATGTGTGTGTGTGTGTGTGTTTATGTGTGTGTGTGTGTGTGTGTGTGTGTGTGTGTGTGTGCGGAAGAGCGTCTGTTCAGACACTGTTTTCACATTGTAGTACGCCAATAAAAAGTAACTAGTGAGAATAGGATGACCTCTCTCATGACACACTCTCTCATGCTCGGCATGAGCGAACTACAGTCATCCACACAGAATATGAGGGGCCCAAAAGTGGGGACAAAATGTGTCACTGACATCTGTTCTTATGCATCAGTGTCACCATCAGGATTGTGGCGTTTGTGTGTGAGCAAGAAGCAAACGCCCGTCAAACTTGACTGATTTATTCGCGGAACTCCAGACTCCAGTCACACGTCCAAAACAAACAAACAAAGCGGCTCCACGCTGCTATGGCGACGAGAAGTTGACTAGCACTATGACAGCAACTAGTGAAAAGGTGGAGCACTATCGGAGGAAATCATACTCTATAAGACAATCACCAATGCAAGGCGATGCCAGCCACACACACACACACACACACACACACACACACACACACACAGATAATGAGGTGAATGACCTGATGGTACCTCACAGGAGAGTACACTATGGTTGAGTTGCGTACTGTTCATGCTCCATTCCCCTGCGTTCAATAATAACCATCACACCCACAATTACATCACCATTACATCACACGGGCCCAATCCCAAGCAAGCAGGCAAGTAATTTAGATCTGCATCTAGATAATCTATAGATCAGGGTGAGAAGTCCTCCAAACAGTAAATCCTCTGCATCTTGGGGTTAGACAATGATTAATACATACTATGCAACAACAACTTCACTAACTTCACTCTGTAACGGTTCACTGTATACTACATACAGTACATGCAATGCATTCATACATTCACTATCTGAAGTGAAAGCTGAACGAAGTAATTGACTGAACTGAATAACTTACAATGGACTTCCTTAGTATTGTATTATTAGTAATTAAGTGTTGGTTCCTTCACTTTTTCACTGTGATTTACAGCAGTATATTGTTTTTACCTCCATAGCTCCCCCTACAGGCGCTAATGGGCAACACTGTACATTCCTACCAGCCCATGTGGTTTTGTTAGCAGACCAAAGTATAGGAACCAGCGATGACCATTCTCATGGAGTTATGTTGACTGACTGACTGTTTTTCTTAAACATCAGCTGACTTTTTAAACTGCAAATGTTTGTACTGTAACTGTGTGATTAGGTGATAAAGGAGGTCCACAGAGGCTTCATTCAACCATATGAACCTTATGAAGCTGGCCGACGAACCTAGAAACAGCATCAAATGTTGTCTGGAGTTGTGTGTCATCTTTACGAGCAGCCTTGTGACTGTCTCTCAAGATGAAGCATTTGAGATGAACACGATTTATTCTGTTGTCTTTTGTTAAGAGGCATCATCTTCTAACTGTCAAGAGTTCTGTCTGTGCAATAAAGCAAGCTATTCAGAATAAGTTGACCGATTCACACATGTAGTACACACACACACACACACACACAGTTTCTCTTTCTCTCCCCTCTTTCTCCCTCTCAGGGCCAGACTCTATGTCTGGCCAGCCCTGTAGAATGGGCCCATATTTTCAAGCGAAGCAGCCGTCTGTATCCGATCCCTCCATTATGCCATGCTGTAATAGCAGAGTTGTCAATCAAACTGAGCCCAAGTGGAGCAGACACTTTCCCACTCCCAGTCTTGCACATGCACACTCACACACATTGTACACCCTTTGCACACAACACAAACACTTACAAGCACAGACTCACAATGCGTGTGCACACACGCACACACACACACACACAGACACACTCAAAACCCAAATCCTTATCACAGTCTTATCTATCCAGGAGCTCAGGCACACCTGTGAATAAACACCTCAGATCGAGATAGCGTAATGCAGATGGAGCCTCTATCGTGCCAATCGCCCCAGAGTTCCTGCCTGTGCCACCACACCCCCCACCGCCCCTGGCTGGCGAGGTTGGCAGGAGCGAGGGAGGGAGAGAAAGAGAGAAAGAAGGGTGGCGGAGCACCTCTCTGTCCTCTTGTTCTTCTCAGGGCTGCAGTGACTGAAGCTTGAGCGGCAACCCTGCTTGTCCCCCAGTTGTTTAAAAAGGCGTATTTGACCCAGATCTGCTCTCGGCACACGGGCTTACGCCCAAACCAAACTGCTCATATGAGCTCTGGCTTGCTGGACTCCCTAAGCCAGAGAAAGAGAGAGTGAGAGAGAGAGAGAGAGAGAGAGAGAGAGAGAGAGCAAGCTCATAGCCAGGCCAAGTTTCCATAAAGATGTCAGGAGAAAGCACACTCTCTCTCTCTCTCTCTTTTCCCTCTCGCTTTCTCTTCATCTCTCTCTTCCTCTCTGTCTCTTGCTTTTCTTTTACTCTCTTTTTTTCTCTGCACTCTTCTCTATGATTTCTCACTGGCTCTCCTCGCCACTCAGTGTTGTGCAGCATTTTTGTTTCTCCTCATTCTTAGTCTAGCTTTTGCTCCCCTGATATACCCCTGATATAGGCCCTCCTTCACCCCAAATCATATTCCATCGCTCATTCCTTTCCTCCTCCTCCTCTGTCTCTTTCTTTCTTTCTCCCTGTGCCCCACCCCCTCTCTCTGTTTCAGTCTAATTGCACACACACCACATAAAACTGAACCAGACTGTTTTCTTTTCTCCCTCTGTAAAAGCAGCGCAGAGCGTGTGTCTCATACAAACCCAGACGAAGTTGCATTCTACGTCCCTCTCTCCTGCTCCCTCTCTTTCTCTCTCTCTCTCATTCTCGCTTTGCACTTCATTCTCAGTTCACGGCTCATTCTTTTTCTCTGTCTGTCCAAATCCCTCCCTCACTTTCTCTGTCACTACCAGTCCAGTTCATCAGTATCTCACCTATCCAACAGTTCTCTCTTTTTTAATTATTACTTTCTTTTTTTAACTGACTTCTTCTTTGTTACTGCCCCTTTGTTACACCCAAACATACAGTACAAAATAAACACACACACACACACCACTTCTCCTACAAGCTATCATTCTTTGTTTGCTGCTCTCCATTTTGCTGTACTCTACTTTTGTGCCTCCTACCCTTGTCTAGGTAACTCCATTCACCACACAGGGAATGAATAGGAAATCTAATGTGCCAGAGGACAGGAGAAGAAAGAGAGGAATGAATCTATCTATCTATCTTCCTTTCTTTCTCTCTCTCCCCCCTCCCCTGCTCTATTCTTTCGCTCCACTGAAAGGAGGAGAAAGTGAGGGGATGGCAGGAATGTTAGTTGTGCTTAAGACATTCTTCACTGGATGGAAGAAAGGAAGACATTGAAATCAAATGGGATTAGCAGCACAAGTGGAGCAAAGAAGGAGGTAAAGAAAGAAAGAGGGGGAGAGAGAGAGGGAGAAAGAGAGAGAGAAAGAGAGGTGGCGGTTCAGGGGGTGTGAGAGAAAGAGTGTGTGTTAGAGAGACAGAAAGAGAGAGAGACAGAAAGAGAGATAGAAGGAGGAGGCAGAGGTGGGGGTTCGGTGTGTGTGTGTGTGTGTGTGAGAGAGAGAGAGGGGGGGGGGAAGACAGAGAGGAAGAGAGAGAGGGAGGAGGCAGAGGTGGGGGTTCAGGGTGTGAGAGAGTGCATGTGTGTGTGTGTGTGTGTGTGTGTGAGAGAGAGAGAGAAAGAGAGAGAGAAAGAGAGAGAGAGAGATAGAGAGAGAGAGAGAGAGAGAGAGAGAACAACTGAGATGAAAAGAGAATGAGGGAGCGGACAGTCATGAAGAAGGCAAACACAGTCCACACAGAGTGGAACAGCAACAAAAGTGCTCATTAAAAAGCTACAAAACTCCCTTAAAAATGTTAAGAGACATGTTGAATTACACAAAACTATGCAATGAACTGCATCACAGAAGGACATAAACAGCCTTTCCCCTCCTTTACAGAAAAAAAGCCCAAGTTTAGGCATACTTTACATATTTCAGACACAGAAAAAATCTGACTCCTGGCACCAGATCAGGTGACAATAATATACTCAACCTACTTCTACCCCAGGCTGATTTTCTATTGCCCCTTTACTGTTCAAAGGGCACTATCCACACTGAAAAAATGTCACAAAGTACAAGGTTTCAGTGCCAGCTTGGTTATCTTGACAGACACCTGGTATAGAAAAACAGGTCTCTCTCTCTCTCTCACACACACACACACACACACTTCTAGCACCTTCAGAACATCTAAGTCATTTTCAATGCTGCAGCCCTGAACAGCAGCAGATATTGTAGCGGTGGTGCCTGCCGGCTGTGTCTGTAGAAGTGTTTGCTGCAACACTTGACTCAGGCCCTGGTGAATGAATGGGCCGTTTCCTCCAGCTCTCCTGTTCAGCGCACTCAAACTCAGACATATGCTTTAGAGATTAAGCAGCCGGCAAATCAGACAAAGCACACACAAGTCCTCTTGGACTCCTCTACGTCTCCCCTTACTCCTTTTCTCCTCTCTCCCTCCCTCTCTCTCTCTCTCTCTCTCTCTCTCAGCCTGTCTCTAATTTGCCTCTGTCTTCTTCTTTGTCTCGGTTACTAACAGTTTGATTTAATAAATTCAACCTTTTTGAAAGGTTAATAAAAAAAACTTAATGAAATAAAACAATGAACAATGATGAGTTGACAGATTGACAAGTTGACATACAGAACAGTGTCTTGGTAAAACTAAAATTACATTTTCAGAAACATCCTCCATCCCTCCATCATCCCCTGAGAGAGAAAAAAATCATGCAAGCAAAGACTTAGTAGTACTTTCTAACTGCTTAGACATTCAACTCCATGTTGTATCACCTGTCCTGTCCAAATACTGATATACAGTTAAGGTGTCTAAAAACATACAAAATTATTTGTCTTCTCTCTATTGGGTTCTGCATCTACATACATCTTAAGGTTTGAAGATGACAAAACTGTTTAATAACAAAATAAGACTTTTTTTACCTTTAGCTCTGCTTAGAAGAAATCCTCTCGTGGATGATTATTTCCCTCCTGCAGAGTGTGTGTGCGTGTATGTGTGTGGTTAAGTGTGTGTGTGAAAGAGAAAGACAGGGAGAGAGAGAGAGTATGTGTGTATGTGTGTGTGTGAGGAATAAGCTCTTTTCTGGTCTGCCGGCTTGAGGCTCTGATATATATGACTGCGTGCAGCCAGACGGTGACAGACTGAGCTTCTCTGCCTCCTGCATGAGTCAGACCGAGCCTGTCTGAGAGACTGCCTTTCACAATAAAAGTCCCCGGAGCAGCTGAATCTCATCGGCAAGCTCTTTCACAAGAAAAGTCCACCAATTGTTTTAGCACTAAGACTTGTGAGCACAGTTTGAACAACTGCCCAGACAGACAAAACAGGGAAGAAAAGAGAGAGGCAGAAGGAGAGAGAAAAAGGGAGGAGGAAAAGTGTGTGTGTGTGTGTGTGTGTGTGTGTGTATGACTGAGGGAGAGAGAAAGAGAGATATTTGGCTCAGAAAAAATGTTTCACTATTAAAAAACATTATGGGATAAAAGAGGAAAAGTAAACGAGAAAGTGATGGGAGGGGAATGCAATAAAAGAAAGGAAGGGAGCTGGGTTTTGTTCCCCTTCATTTTTTTTTTTTTGCATTTCACGTTTGGCTTTTTGTTGCATATCAAACCAGTGGCTGAGAGTCTAAACTAGTACAACCTCCTTAGCCAATTAAGTCTGCCTGTTCTCCCTATGATTAACTTAACACAAAGAGCAGTAAAACTCAGTCTCTATTTACTATGATGTCATTGCACATGCTGAAATCTACACACACACACACACACACACACACACACAATCAAGACTATCAAGCATCTGAAACTGGACTAAATCACAACATATGCTTAACATTTCCCCAATGGAAAACTTCACCAGCGGGTCCGACTTAACACCACTGATTGGAACAAGCCACCCATCCAGCTGTCCGGATCCTCACCCTGGTGTGTTTCTGAGGTGGAAGCGAAGCGCACACCTAGACTTAGCACACACTGCTGGGCTGTTTAACAACATCACACATGGGTCCTCCTGGCCATTTAAAGCCCCATACACTAACACCACACACATTCCTCTTCCCCTGACCTCCCCTTACTCTCTTTCTCCCTCCCTCCCTCCCTCTCACTTTCTCTCTTGCCTTGATTCCGGCAGATAGGCTTCATGTAAATAAAGCGCACGTGTGTTCTCCAGGGTAAGGATTTTTACGCACAACACGTTGGTAGTGTGACGTGAGTCAACCGTGCATTTTTCATTGCTGTTCAGGCATGCAATGGCTAAATTTAGTTAAGAAAGAGGAGTGTGTGAGACCTTTACCTTCTCTACTACCCCCCTCTTCTCTTTCTTTCTTTCTTTTTCCTTACTCCTTTATTTCTCTTTCCATCCTCTTATTTTCCCCCTCTTTCTCAAACTTTCTTTTCCTTCTTATAGTTATCATTTAGGTTGGATCTATTCTGTCAGGAATAGATCAACTAGATCAACTGTGTTCAACTAGAAATATGTGAAATGTCTCTCAATGACAGTTCGAAAAAGCCAATTTATCCTCAGAGCAAAGAGAATAAGAAACGCAATTCTCAGGGTCTAGAGTTTTTTTTTTTTTGCTTGTATTAAAGGTTTAGTGTTCATCTCTTAACCAAACAACCAAACTAAAGCACTGAAGACCTAAAATACAAAACTGACATTAAAACCTGGCTTTGTGCATCAGCATCATTATTTTGAGCTCTCCAAAACCTAGATAAACATGTTTTTGAATATTGTTAATATTTATTAGAGGCTTTTTGAGGGCACTTTTTTCAATTCATGTTAATTGAAACAGTCCATCAAGACACCCACATGTGTATGGGAGAGAGAGATGAAGAGAGAGAAAAAAAGAGAGAGATAGAGAAAGAGAGAGCGAAAGCAAGAGAGAGAGGGGGAGAGAGAGAAAGAAAGAAAGACAGAGAGAACGAGAGAGGGAGGGAGATCTCCTAAATGTTCAGTTATGACGTTGAGGAATTTCTGTATGTTGCATTTACTGACTGATCCTACTGGGCTATGACCTGTTCAGTGGCCATTCAAATATGTTGCTGATTTAATAGAAACAATGTCATTCCCATTTTTATTTCACCTGTGTTTCTGCCGTGTGTGTGTGTGTGTGTATGTGTGTGTGTGAGTGTGTGTATGTGTGTGTTTGTTATGTGTGCATATATGTCTTGTGTAAACTTCCAAGCCTTGTAGTGGCATGTTAAATATATAAATGTCCGGTATATCAGAGAGGAATCAGCAATGATAATTTTTGCCCAATAAAAAATGTCATTTTGGTTTTACAGCTCCCATTTCAGTTCTGTTTCCTCATGGTGGTGTTTGAGCTCCTGTATGTGTAAACTGTGGAATCTATGTACGTGTAAGCTGTGGAATCTCTAGAGGAGGCCAAGAGGGCCTTCATATAGCCCATAATGAGCCATTTAATCATTCAAGTGAAAGAAGCTGGTAAATTATTCTAAAATGTTGCCTGGTGTGCTTTTATTTAAGGACATAATTTTCGTTTAGATGAGCACTCACAATATAGTCTACTTCTGAATTGATCAATAACAAATTAGTACTAATAACAAATAAATAAAGTATCAGAAGGTATCTCCCGGCCACTATTGGTGTGTGTCCACATCATAACAAAAAGCATGCATAAATGTAAAACTGTTTTGTTTTGATGTTTTGTGAATAATTACTTGAATTGTTGATTAATAATAATTAGATGTCCTACTTCACCAAGAACAACACCTTTATAAACGTATATGTTTATAGATGATGTTGGGGAATGGGAAAATATGTGTGTGCTTACCAACTGATGAACAAAGAGTTGCATGAAAAAACAGATGCAAAATAAATGCTTTATGGCAAGTAGTTTTTAGACTATAAAGTACTCCAGATTAAGGTAATTTCCATAAATTAGTCACAATACACAGTTTATGGAAACACACACAGATGTGCATATTCTCAAGCTGAATTTTCATGCTTCTCATACTTCTTCCTCACTTTCTATGTCTCTTTCCTGCTTGCTTTCCCTCAGTATCTCTTTTTTCTAGTATTACTTATGTCCACTCCATCATGTCTCTTCCTCACCTTCTCATTACATCTTATCTAATCTCTCTTAGTTTCTCTCCTCTCTGCTCAGATTCTCAGGCGCACTCCTTCTCTCTGCGGGCTTGTTCTCAGCTCTCGCTTCCTTATTTGGAAACTTGCTCCATTCCTCACAGGTCACTCCAATCTCACAGGCCAATCAAATGCCTGGCCAACAACCTCCCAGCCAATCCTGCATCCTTGCATTTCCTTTTAAGGACAGGCCAATCTCTTTCATGACATTTAAGAGGATATCTTTTCCCTCATACTCTCATGTCTTCTTCCTTGTAAACTTCCTTGCACATTGCACTTTTAATTTATTACCATTCCATTCCTTACCCATATGGATGCACCCAGTGCACCCACCTTCACGCTTTGTCAGGTAAACACATACGCAGGTGTGCTGTACATGCTACCTGAAAGCAAAGTATTGGTGTTCTGAGAATTCAAACAGACCTCTCATTCAACTCTAAGACTCACGGGAAACCCTGCTCGTTTAAGCCTATATAAAAATTCATCATGCATGGGCAACTTTCAATGACACGCCCGGCCCGGCCTCTCCTTTTTGCCGCTTTGAGAGAGAGAGAGAGAGAGAGAGAGAGAGAGAGAGAGAGAGAGAAAATCCAAACAAAATAAACTAAAAAAAAAAAAACCCACCTCACACCCCATACCCAACTCCTCTACAAGAAAGTGATTGTTAAAGCACCATTAGGGACTTTACAAGCTACACCTCATAAACGCAGCCCGCACTGCTGGGCCAGTGGGGTTGAGTCACTGGGCAGATATGCGACTGGAGATGACTGATGGATGGAGCTGCTGCCACTGACCATGATTCTACTACTGCATGAAGTCTTTCTTCTACTTTCATGAAATCTTTCTCTCTTTCTCTCTCTCTCTCACACACACACACACTGTAACTTAACTATGGTTCAATTGTGCATTCAAGTGGAAGAATTTGCATAGGCATAGGAATTTGCATAGGAAAAATTATCATTTTTCTTTGGGGTGGGGGGGGGGGGGGGGGGGGGTTGCAGATACATTGTAGGGGAATCATAGTGACAGAGCAAAGCCATAGCAGATGGGCTCTGGGAGACTGACACACACGCACATACACACACTCATCTGCTGTCCCTATGTTCCACAGTGCATTTTACAACCTCTCATTTCACATCACTTCACCTCATTCAAGTGCCCCATGCTACCGCTACACTATTCTGAGTGCATACAGAGACACCATTATACCCACACACACACACAAAAACACACACGGGTGGGGCTTGCGTGAGGGCACCTAACCCATCAGTAGAAACAGTGGGCGCAGAGGATGGCAGCACATGTTTGCAATTGGGACAAATACAGGCGTCTTGGGCCTCTGCAGTTCACAGTACAGTGAAAGTGTGTGTGTGTGTGTATATGCCTGCGCGAGTGTGATTATGGTGGTTGGAGAGAGTTGGTTGAGAAAAGCAGCATGGGTTTACAGGATTGTAAGCAATTTGGTACGAGGCTGCTGATAGTTTGTTCCAGTTGTCGGCCGTTCCCGTGGCGACCACCCCGCAGAGGGTCGGAGAGACGTGCAACAGCGGCGATCATTTAATCCAGAAGGAATTAGAGCTATGTGCCCCAGCATGTGGCTGAACACAGAAGGACCCATCCACATGCACAACAAGATCCTTTAACAGCATTACACACTTCCTCCACACATTATGTAAATGCCTCGATACATACACAAGGAGACAAGGAGACTCATATTTGTATACACAGACACACACACAGACAAGGTTGGTGAATACATCCTTAAATAGAACAAAATAGAATTAAATATTTGCATTTTTCATTACAGCGGTGCCTTGTGAAACATGTACATACTCAACTAGCTCTTTATTTTTGTTTGGGTTTTAGCCCTCTTTCAGTCTCTGTGTGTGTCTCAGTTGGAGTGTTTTGATGTGTGTGTGTGTGTGTGTGTGTGTGTGTTGCAGTGATTCTCCAAGAGGTACTCCAAGATTCCTTACGAGCCCTGACCCCACACTCAGTGATTTGCTGGCAGCATTTTGTCCCGACAATACCGACCAATAACCTCTGACCTCAGGAAGTTAATTGCCATTCCCTGTCCGTGGCGTGGCCTTGACAGGGCCGGCAACTTTCACATCCTGCCAGGACATAGAACGTTCCAGAACCTGAGATCCCTGCGTCAGTGTTAGAGGGACATCAGCCAGCTAATTAAATCCTGATCTCCTACAAGCAAGAGATCTCTTACTCAGCAAAAACACTCAAAGATACAATAGATACACAAAAATATGTATAAATGATGTATAAAGATGTATACAAAAGATGTATAAAGATGTATACAAAAAAACCCAAATAGTAACATAACATGTTGAATTTCTAACTAAACAAAAAAAGAACTCTGAGTCCAAAAGCACCGCAAGTCACTTTCACTGCCAGTAGAATTCTACAACCCAATTTATAACCAGTAAATTCCTACAACACTGTTCTTACACAGCACCGAATTCTTGACTCTCAGCACTGACTAATATGCTCATACTTAAACACAGAACCACATTTCCACTAGGTCAGAGATTTCGGGCTCATCATAGACTCATCGACTCATCAACTGAATGTGTTGCTCAAGAATTGCACTCTGACAGCTGCATTCTCTGTCTCTCTCTCTCTGTCTCCCCTGTGAGTGAGTGATGGGAGTATGAGAGCGTAGAATCCTCCGGAAAGCGAACAGCTGTCAGGCCGGGCCTCTCCGCTTGTAAGAGGTAGTGAGTGACACTGACTTGGCCTACTTCCCTGAAAGCATCCCCCCCACCGCCCTTCACAGAATGCCCTCACTCATAGGCTCTTCCAGGAATGCAACTGTTGGTGACAAGCAGGCAACGTTGAGTCACCTCCAGACTAACAAGTGGGGGGTCATTGTTGCTTCTGTCTGCTGATGGTGCCCCTTATCATTCTCAGCCATTCTGAATGATCTAATCAAGACCATACATTTTTTACTCTGTTATTTGTTAAGAAAATATCACCTCGATACTAAACCACATAACAGCTCTTTACAGCTTACAGACATGTTTTTACAAAAAAATCTTAAAGAGTCACGATCACTTCTCTTTGAAATCACTGTTTTTTCTTTTTTTTTTGCTGTACCACCTTTTACAGCTCTTTAGAGGCATATTTCATATTTCAGCTACTCATTTGGAACCTGTAGATGGGACAGTGGAGGTTAATGCAGAGCTGGGTATACATTTGGGCCTGTAGATGGTAATGTGTGGGTTAATATATTTGAGAGCTGGCATCTGACACTTCTTTAGCACTGTCTTGGCTTGGCTTAAGCAGTGCATATGCTGGGATTTAGTGAGAGAAAAGCTTTTCACTTACACCCCCACCCCCTCCATTCCCATCTCCGCCCCAAGGGAGGCTTGAGGAGGCTCCAGGACAAACACAGTCAGAGTGGAAAACAAAATATTTACTAAAAGTCTGTGGTGTGAGAAGAACCCACTTGAGTTCGTCAGCATTTGATAGCCCATCTTATGAAAGACCAATTAAAACATTAAATTATTGAACCTGCACGGGCGTAATTGCTGCCTTTGCCGCATGTGACAAATGTTCGATCCACCCAAACAAGGGATTAGTTGGACCTACCAATCAAGTGTTGTGCCACCGCAATCATCTTCTCTAACAGGGGAGGCACACCTTGTGATTATTTACTCCCTGTTTGGTCAGATACACTTAAGAGATTCAGAATGCATGCTCTTGTAAGAGGCTCCCTTTGTGTCTTTGTCTCTGTGCGTATATGTGCATGTGTGTGCATGTATGGGTTGTGTGTGTGGGGGGGTGTATTTGTGTGTGTGTGTGTGTGTGTGTGTGTGTGTGTGTGTGAGAGAGAGAGAGAGAGAGAGAGAGAGAGATAGAGAGAGAAAGAGAAGGACTGGTTTTATGTGTTTTCCTCTGATGAAGGGAGCTCAACTAGAAAAGGAGATTTCTAAGTCCTCCTACAGGCACACAACTAAGTCCTCTATGTTCTCTCTCTCACACACACACCAAAAGAAGAGACTTTTTGGTTTTGACTGGCACAAACAGGCTATAATCTGTTTGTGATGCAAACGGGTCCTGTGAAATGTCACACTAAGCTAGCACACACATTTATCAGTGAGGGTAAACTGATACCAGATTCTGGCCAGAGGTCCCAGCTCATCTATCACACACACACACACACACACACACACACACACACCCTTGTACCGATGATTTTTTTTATTCTTTCCAATCCCTCTCTCTCGCCAGCGTCTACCTCTCCCTTCCTCTGTCTTTCTTCCATCTTTCTTTTACAGGTTCCAGGTGTTATCAGGGCTGTGTGAGATGCTCTCCTACACTGTGAAATGTGGCCCTGTAAAACACGGCTGGGTTTGCCAGAACAAGTCCCATAAATCAGAGGAGGGGTGCCAACCTTCATAGATACAGACGTAAGCACAACTTGCACACACTCACACACACACACACACACACAGGGGAAAACAGGGGAGCAGATGACACTGACCTTACACCGTCCTCACAAGTCCTCCAGAAAACTAGACTGAATGATGATGTCTAGTGTGTGACAAATGTGTGTGTCTGTCTGTCTATCCCTGTCTAACTTATTCTTATACATATGTGAACAAACACACTAACAATCAATATGGAGAACTTTGGGAGCCTTAACATTTTGAAAATCACACAAATCATCACACACACACACACACACACACACACACACACACACACACACACACACACACTACAAAAACAGGATAACAACGCCTATAACGGTGTGGACAGCTATTTGACTAATATTCAGGAGTTCTTGCCAGCTGAAACATCCCATAAGAACTTCAGGGGTCAACCATCATAATCACACTCCCTGCCTCTGTGTGTTACACGCCGCAGCACGCTGCTCTGTTTCCTGACGTGGGGCTGATGAGTTGAGGAAGGCTCCCCTGCGCTGTCATCACCTGGGCCGAGCCCTACCTATCACACACAGAGCCCCGCCAAAGGCTCCCCCGACCAGCACTTCCTTCCATTATAGCCAAACCCAACAGACCCCCTCCACCCTTAGAACCGGGCTGGTCCAGCAGCCAGCAGACCCAGACAGACGACTCCTTCTTCCTTCGCTGCCGGTGAAAGGGACATGTGCCTTTGTACTTACTGTAGGTGTGTTTGGGCTACTTGTGTCTGTGTGTGTGTGCAAACGTAACAAGTATGCTTGTGACTACTTGTGCGTTTGTATGTGTGTGTGTGTGTGTGTGTGTGTGTGTGTGTGTGTGTGTGTGTATATGTTTGTAAGTGTGTGTGCATGCACAAGTAGCATGTGTGTGTGTTTGTCTGTCTATGTGTGTGTGTGTGTGTGTGTGTGTGCGTGTAGGAGGGGAAGTAGGAGGAGTGGTGTGTTTTCACAGTGCAGTTCTCCTGTGGCGCTCGCTAGCTGCCAAATCACACACAATGCACTTCCTGTGTTTCCCTGCAGCCGGGCCATTGTGACAAGACGCCGAGGTGCGGAGTGCCGATAGCATCACATCACCCTAATCTAATGGAGAAGAAAAAGAGTCCATTAATCAGAACTATATTCAAATGTGTGTGTGTTTGACTGAGAGGGAAGGGACTGGCCTGGGAGCCGTCGAGTGGCCCTGTTTTATTAACATTTCAAGAACAAGGTGGTGGTTTCGACAACATGGCTGACCGACGGTCCCTGGAATGTTCGTCTGAGAGTGAAAGGAGGGCATTTTTTTTGGCCGTCAGTTTTTCCACCGGCTTGCCTTGCAAGCACAAGGAAAGTGCATTAATACACCACCTAGTACAGTACATCAGGGGGATCTCACAATGCCTTTGTTCAGCCGTATTGTCTCCTGTGCTTTATGTCCTACTTTTATCACTGAATAGATCAGCTCTATTGAGCCTATGCCCTGCGGCTCACTGTGACCCCGGTGAAACTTCTTGTAGGCTGGAAATCTGCAAATAAAAGCTACCATTAACCAAGTATCCAACAAAGCAGGCCTTCAGTTCAGCGGGTACAACTGTACACAGATACTAATATGCTACTCTACAATACTGTACTACAAATATACTAATTCGTTACTACAGTAACTGCAGTTAACTCTGTCACACCCATCATCACATTCTACATGCTGTTCAGTACTTTGGATTGTTTGGTAAAGGAATTTAAACTTTCCTTTTGCTGTTCTTTCACCTTGTTTTGCGTTCCGAGAGAAACCAGATCCAGCTGCCAAGATGGTGAGATGGTGGGGTCATACTTTCCGTGCGGTGGTCTCTGTTGACTTTTACGGCAATTTAACAAACAACTTAATTTGCGGATTCGATTAAACGAGAAGCGCGGCGAGCAAGCGCAGTGAGCAAACCCGGCGAGCGAAACCCCGCCGAGACCACAAGGCAAAACAGCCATTAATCCGAGGGAGCTCGTAAAAGTCACACAATGGGCTCACCTTTCACAAGCCATGGGCTCGCGAGGCGCAACACCCGAGACTTCACCCCGGCGGTGAACACTGCAAGCAAAGAGATCACATGGGGGGGGGGTGGGGGTGGGGTTGTCAGATCGAGATTGAACTGGAACCTGAGGGTTGAGGTGGGGGTGGTTCCATGCCACAGAGCGAACAACAGTACCCTAACTTTGTGTTCTGAACCTTAACTCAACATTAACTCATTATACAACTGCAGAGCCTATTCACTGTCACTGCATGTAGCCAAGTAAAGAGTGAGAGCAAAGACTGGAGCAGAGACTGTGGAGATCCTTTTATCCTACTTCTCTCTATGTGCAGGCATGAAGAGGAGCACGGAGGAGCGTAGAGGAGCGTGGGGGGGGATCATGGCCTGAGCAGAGCAGCTTGGTAGCTGGCGCGCTAGTGGGCACTCAGGGCAGCCATGCAGGCAGGCCACCGAAGGACACCGCCAGGGAAGAACCTCAAGCTCAGCATGCAGGAGCAGTCGAGGCGTAATTACAGAACTCCTGCTTTTTTACTGTGTAATTACCAGGATGGAGGGAACGAAAGAGCAGGAGTAGAGAGGGAGAGGAGAGAAGGAGAAAGGGAGGAATGAGGTGAAGGGGAGGAGAGACAACACCCCCAGCACACTGCACAGCGGGGTGGCCCCTGTTCTTTTGGCAGTGCCCGGTGTGGGGATTATTGTGGAAAAAAACGTTGAGGAAGCAGCTTTTTACGGTGATGCCGCGCTTTATAATGGCTTGCACAATGGCACGCATTTGCCAAAACAATGTACCATTCCAGGTTCATCCTGGATATCGGCCACAGGGAGAACAATGCGTCATTAACCATGCTTTCGCGCTCTCTCTCTCCTGCTCACACACATGTAAACACACACATACACACACCTCATCCACACAAAATAACGGCCCTCTGTCGTTTTTACCTTTCTTTTGCTTTGTCTTCTGTTATATCATCCGATCTGGAATTACAGAAGTCACAAGTCAAGGTTCTCTTTTTACAAACCGCACATCAGAACTGAGGTTCAAGGCAAACATCCACACCGCAAAAAAACCCCAAGGCTTACACAGATGAGGCCAAGCATCCATCGCAACCATGCAACGCATACAAACATGTAAATACAGAAATAAGACACAATCTATATAATACATGCCTGACATATACTGCACATATTAGAGTAAAAGACTGTATGAAGTCATGACCACGTCCATATGCAAGCGCATAGCACAACAGACAAGGACTAGCACCCTCGTTCATCCTGGCATTTTGTAGTGTCCCAATGGGGAACTATATGTCTGGTTAGACTTCATAGGCCTAGTAAAATCTGAGCCTCTGCCCTACGGAAACACATAAGGACCATACAGAGCACTGCTCAGTACTCAGAGCATGTAATAACCTGTAAATAATGTAAATAATGTAAATAATTACATTATTTGGAAAACACTTTGGAAGTTATTACAGAATTTTGAGGGGATTTTTGTTAGATTATTGAAAGGTTTTATATTATTGGGAAATGATTACACTATCAGATTCTTCAGTGGGTGTTAGGGAAAGAGTTGCCTGTCAACAAACCCTACAGACAGTTCATACAGAGGTCCAATACACAGACACAAAAGCAACAAAAGCCATCCCCACCCCCAGGCACCACTCATAACATACACACACACACTCACCTACACACACTCACCCACACACACACACACATACACACCCACCCACCCACACACACACACACACACACACACACACACAAACTCACGCTGTAGTAACACCTTTTTAAGTGAATAGCAGGCATGGATGCATGGATGCACTGGTTTGATTTATGGGCTGGGTTGGGCTGGGCTGCGGTCTCCTATAGTGTGGTGTGGCATGGGTGCAAGCCAAGCAACACATTCCGGCACACACACAATGGAAAGGTTTCCATTGGAGAGCGCACAGAAGCTGAGCAGGATCTGTTTACAGCAGCAACGCTTGCCAATCTCCACCGGCCATCTCTATCCTGCATCAACGCCCCCTCCATCACCCCCACCCTCATCCCTCACAACCACAGTTGCTGTGTCACCGTCATAAAAGCATGGAATGCTTTTGTCTTTTTTGCAGGGGGACTTTCCCCCTCATCCACCCCCACTGTTTGCTTATTTTACTCCCTCCCCCCCCCATTCATCTTTTTTATTTTGCTGTGAGCAACCACAGGTGAAGGAAATTGCCACCTAACCTTTCACTCAGGTAAAGTGTTGGTTTGGCCAGCAGGACTGTGCATGATTTATAGGCTTAACCTGGGAGTTTATCGTACAAAGGAATGTATTGATTGGCCCACACCTTTAGGCATGTAGGAGGGACAGGACATTGTGTTTGGATAAAATGAGAGGGACTAGTTGGAAACCAGTTGCTTCACAACAAAACTAACTTGCTGGGGATTATGGTGATCAGACCACTAAGATGAAAATTGAGAAATATGACCCTGAATTTGGGGAAACTGTTGTCCTTGCATGATGGATGAACAATGTGTACACCATGACTATCGGGTCTATAAGATGAGTCCTTGATGTCACTTCTGGGATGCCAATATCCTGACCCTAGTTGTCAAAATGGTTCATTTATTTCAAGTTGGGAATGAAAGAGTAAACTGTTCTGGGTACTCACAGTTTTGGCTTGGGCTTAATGGGGAGAGGCGGGCCTTCTTTGGCTGCAGCAGGGGATGATGGGATAGTGGGAGCCCTGATGGGTGGTGATGGTGGTGGTGGTGGTGGAGGTGGTGGTGCTGGATTATCTTTCACAGGTACAGCGTCCCCCTTAGGAGGCAGCATTGAGCTCTGGCCATTCTGGAAAGTTCCGTTGATCCTCTGGGTGGCCTCCACAGGGACCTGGGCCGCAGGCGGAGGTGGCGGTGCCGTGCTCACGCTCGGCCAGATCTCCAGCTCGTTGACATGGAAACCCTCAGCACTGGGGGGCTGGGGTTTGGGCGGCACCTCCAGCAGGCTGATCTCGGTGGGAGGTGGAGGTGGAGGGAACGGTTGGCTGTCCTCGAACGCGCTGTCATCTCCGCCGGAGACCCCATTGCTTGGCGACTCCACCGCTGTGAGGAGATAAAAGAGGATGATGACCACCGAGTACACGTGTCCAGCCTCCTGCCACAATTTCCTACCCTGAGTCACACACACACGTACACACACACACACACACACACACATATCAGGCCTTCTGAGATAAACCACACCGGGCCCATCTCTATTTATATAGCCCTGTCTCCCACACACTAACAGCTGCAGTCATTTTGTGTGTGGGCCGGTCCGAACGCATGTAATCCTTGTTTATACAAAGCTTTGGATTTCCTCTTATAGAGCAACATAAACAGCCTCTCAGGGGGAATAAACAGTCAGACATCAGATTTGTCCTTCTCCCTTTATCTTACAATCCATACGCCTGATATTAGCACACATCCTGCTTACATGACGAACCCCCCCCCCCCCCAGTTCGTCATCTACGAGTGGCCAGATCATAAATCTAAAGATGCTGCCTTGAGTGGGTTGCATTACTTGCTGATCTGTGAGATCTGACCTTCTCAGTGGCTGTCTGAGAGCAATGATAGATGCCTTGTTTGTTAGACCACATTAAAGCCTGTCAACTGGCAGTGTTTTGAGTACCACAATGGAAGATTGGCTGCGTGTATATGTGTGTGTGTGAGAGAGAGAGAGTGGGGGAGGATCAGGGAAATAGCTACCATCAGTCACGTGAATGCCGACTAATCTGGTGTGACTGTTAGATGGGCTGAGGTGTTCTGCGTATGTGTGTGTGTGTGAGTGTGTGTGTGTTGTGATATGGACTGTACTGTATGTCTGTGTGTTTGTGTGTGTGTGTGTGTGTGTGTGTGTGTCCACACACTGACCTGGCGCAATGGTGAGATTGGCTGTGCTGTTCACCGAGCCGTACTGGTTGCTGGCAGTGCAACAGAACATGCCTCCATCCTCAGGAAAGGCCTCAGCTATCACCAGTGTGCAGATCTCCTCTATAACAGAATAGGAAAGATCAGTCATTATTATTCTTTAGTGAATAAAACAACCAATATTATTAGTTCATTATATGTTGTTATTCATTCTTTGTCAAATTCTGCAGAAATATTATAAGCCGTGCACTAGTCCAGCCAATCAACTCAGCAAATCATGTTGCTTTGGGAGAGGTCAGGTGTGATCATTTGATTGGTTGAATAATTGCGAGGAAGGAACTACAAACTGAGGGTGATAGAGGCTGACAACCAGCATCAACAAAACACTGATGCATCTAACAACAAACACTGAGATGAAAGCATTAAATGTTCAGACCGTGACAGAGCTAACAGGTGTGTGAGCGTGAGCGTGTGTGGGGTCATGTGTGTGTGTGTGTTTGTGTCTGCTCAGGTGAGAATAAGGAGAAGCCAGACAGGTGTAGTCCCTGTAATAAGATGGCCGGGGGATGACTGGTCGGCTAATAGACAGCGTACAGACACACTGACTCATGAGTAAGAGCAGTGGGAAGGTGGGAATTGTCAACACACCTGGCGGAATGTGACAGGAGGACGTGTTCACACTCTCACTCATGTGCATTACGGCATACACACACACACACACACACGCACGCAAATATTATACATATGATCTTTTGTGTGACTAAGAAAGAGTGTGACAGAGAGAGAGAGAGACAATTCAGATAGCATACTAGCTTATCGTTATTATAAGTTTTCTTTTGAATTTAATTTGATTTGTTTTGATTTATTCTTGTTGCTTTTCCCGAAACAGATATTGTACCTGTTGTATTGTCAAATGTCAGCTTTGGCAACACTTCATGCCTGAGTCATGCCAATAAAGCTTCTTTGAATTTGAATTTGAATTTGAGAGAGAGAGAGAGAGAGAAAGAGAGAGAGAAATGAATCACTGTTTTTATAATGTGTTTTAGACAGGGATTCCCTCTTTTTCATGAGAATGAAAAGTTTGACTTTTGTCATGGCCACTTCTCAGGTACTGTAAAGTATATGATGTCATTGTGATTTTACACACACACACACACACACACGCACACATTTGCGCAACTGGTTGGCTTCAGGTTTGTGTATTGCGTAACAGACAGGAGGAACTCAGTGACTGCGTCCCTGAAGATTAGTAGGTAGGAAACGAGACATTAAGAACACTACGGGCGGACATGTTGGGACACGAGGGAGGAAGAACTTACCGGGCTCAGCAGCCGAGCGGGGCTCTGGGGATCACACACACAGGAGATAAAAAAGAAATTCCAGAGAGAGACAGAGACACAGGGAGAGAGAGAGAGAGAGAGAGACAGAGAGAGAGAGAGAGAGAGAGAGAGAGAATCAGACAGACAGGCAAAGAACAGTTAATAAATGCTCATTACTGAAACTTACTACTGTCTGGAAAAAAGGTAGACATTGTTTAATGTTGAGCAGGCATCATTTAATGCCTTTCACATCCAAGATAGTATACTGCGTTTCTAAAACAAACATCTCTCTACAGACTGTGTGGTTCTAATAAAACCATTAAATGGAAACTCTTACTCTGACACAGACAGCCATACATTACAATTACTTTGTCAGACTCATCATGTCCCACTGTTTACTTCCCTAAAGCGCAATAGACCATTTTAAGAGAGTTAGATTATCAGTATCATAGCTGTTGCCACAGGGTTTTTATTTTAACATTCGAAATAAACCCTTCTTGTTCTCGTTAAGTTCATGTGGCTGTTTGATGTAATATAAACCTAGGGGAAGTAGTTTAGGAACAAAAATAAAACATTCAGGCATTGGTTTTGTTTGCTTGTTTTTTTTTTTTACTGCTGAAATGGTCTATAACTGGTACCCCAGCCACCTGGTGCAGAGCGCCACACTCTACCAATAGAGCAGAGAGCCAGACTAACTTTTCTGCAGGATGCGGAAATCGGGCGAGTCCTGGATCTCCTCTCCCTGTCTGTACCACTGCACCTTCAGAGGGGGGCTGCCCCGAACACGGCACTCCAGAACCACCACCTGCCCCTCGGATGCCTGGGCATCCTGCAAAAACTACGGGACAAACACAGAGAAGGACGGGGAAGAGAGGGAGGATAAATGATGGTTCATCTCAGGTGTTCATATCAATCAAATCTGTGTTCTCAGGTACAGTACATTCAAACACATTGGGATCCATTTTAGTGTTCATATCAAAGAATAGACAGCATATTAAAAGCTCTGACATCATTCATGGATAGTGGGATTTTCATATTCACAGTTACATTTAGAAACATATTGCAAGCCACCACTAAGTCCATATAAATTTAGGATCTTTAGGATACATTCTTATGAGATAGAAAGACTTTTTATATATGAATTTGCAAACATTTGTCAATATTTATAGGACAAATACAGTAATATACAGTGACCTCAGCTTCTCAGCAGAGTAACAGTGACAGTGCGCACAATTTTTTTCTGCATGTGTGAGTAAGGTTTCGGAGGCAGGGGTGGGGGTGGCGGGGGTAATATGGGTCATGTGTAGTGTCTGTATGACACAATCTAACGAAAACCAGTCTGTCAGCATGGCTTTGTGTTATTATGCCAACTAAACACAGCAAGTGGAAAGAAAATCATTATATCTTTCAGCGGCAGACACTTTTGTGAGACCATATGTGTCTGACTGCATGGGAATATATGTATCGGTTCATGCCTGAGTAAATGTGTGTCAGTGTCCCTTTCTCTGTGTGTGTGTGTGTGTGTGTGTGTGTTTGATTGTGTGTCTCTGTCTGTGTGTGTAAAAGCCATGCGTGAGCCATTATCATGTGCTAAAAACAGGTATGAAATCACACCGTCAGCCATTCCAGTGAAGTACATCCACCCATTAGGGTGATTAAAGCTCAGAGAATGAAGAAAGGGAAAGAGATTAAAGAGAGGGAGAGAGAGAGAGAGACAGAGAGAGAGAGAGAGAGAGAGAAAGAGAGAGAGATAGAAAGAGAGGTGGGTGAAGAACAAAACCGTCTCTTAAAGGAGGTGAGAAATGATTTAGGGGCTGCCGTGATGGGAGAGGAACAGGCCTGACCCCTGTGGCTTTGGCAGGGCCTGACTCAAGAGAGCTCAGATCTGAGTCACAGAGCAACTGGAGCACCAGCAATGAGTGATGGAGAGAAAGAGAGAGAGAGAGAGAGAGACAGAGAGAGAGAGAGAGACAGAGAGAGAGAGAGAGAGAGAGAGAGAGAGAGAGAGAGAGAGAGAGAGAGGGAGGAAAGAAAGAGAAAGAGAAAGCAAAGAACAAAGGATAGTTGGAGAAATGAGAAATGATTAGAACATTTGAGAGAGAAAGGCTGAGAAAGTGAGGGAGGGAGGAAAGGGAAGAGAAGAAAGATAATAAGATTATAGAGGAGTGTGTGCGAGTAAGAGAGGGAGAAGAGATCTGGCAGGATGGTTTGAAGTTTTGCCTCAGCGTGTTAGGGAGCAAAGAGTCACATGGTGGATACTGTAGCCAAGGGTGGGATAGGAGACACACACCATTACGCACAGACAATATTACACACACACTCTCTCACACACACACACTCTCACACACACACAGTATTTCACAGAGCAAGAGAGAGACAGAGGAAGAGAAAATAGAGAAAAACTCAGAGAAAACACAGACCCTCTCAAACACACAGGCTCTCTCTCCAACCTATTGAAATACACTCTTTGGTTAGCTTACCTTTGTAAAGACAGGAGGGCCTGCAAGAAGGCCATCAGCTCCATATAGAGAGGAGACAGGGCTCTGAACCTACACACAGACAGAGTAGGTGAATGAAGGAGTGTGTGTGTGTGTGTGTGTGTGTGTGTGTGTGTGTGTGTTAAAGAGAAAAAGAGAGACAAGCAGAGACCGAGGGGGGTGGGGTAGAGAGAGAGAGAGAGATTTGGCTCTGAAATATTTCTCTCTTAAAACACAGTTATGTGGTGATAAAATAGCAAAGAACACGTCTGCCAGAAAACGGGTCCAGTTTCCTCAACTGTATTGGCATCTGTTGGTGTCATTCATAATGCTCTTTCCAGGCATTTAGAGTTCCAGTGTGTGTATGCGTGTTTGTGTGTGTGTGTGTGTGTGTGTGTGTGTGTGGGTGCGTGTGTGTGCGTGTGTGTGTATATCATGCACTGAATGTGGGTCTGTTTTTTATAAAAGTGATTGTGTCGGTTGTGTGTGTGAGTGTGTGTGTGTGTGGGTGTGTGTGTGTGTATATCATGCACTGTATGTGGGTCTGTTTTTTATAAAAGTGATTGTGTCGGCTGTGTGTGTGAGTGTGTATGTGTGTGTGTGTGTGTGTGTGTGTGTGTGTGTGTTTGCCTTACTCGTTGTGGTGCAATGGACAGCGGCTGGACTAATGTAGAGCGATGAGGCACAACCTCTGGACTTTTGGGCGATGGGGAACGAATCGTCAGGGAAACAGAGGTCGTTTTCTTCTGAACCCTGAGTTACATTCACACACACACACACACAACAACAAAAAGACACATAGTTTTTAGTCACTGCAGACCAGTCGCTCCTCCCAAATAAGCAGTCTGATGCTGCAACTTACAGTAGTAATCATCATCACTTTTGACAAATGCCGTGAAGCAGTCACGTCACAAAGTCTTGCCTCAGTTGGTGTTTCACAATACATCATGTTTATTCAATAAATCCCTTCTTTCCTGTCTATCACAACCAGTATGCTATGCTATGACTATCCATCAGTCTTCCATTGTTTTACCAGCACGTACACAAACACACACACACAGCCACAGACACACACACAACTAATTACTTCCATCTCTGTTCCCTCTACCACATTTAGTAGTCTACCACTCTTTGCGGTAGGCTACTAAAACACTGCAGAACCACTAGCAAGGCATGCTAAAAATTCATGACGCATACGTATTTGGTACACAGAGTTCTGGCCCTGGAAAAGCAGAGTGGGCAAAAGGCAGTCACACACACACACACACACATCACCCCAACCTCGCCGCAGTGAGCAGCGGGGCAGTTTTCACCTTGTAAATGAGTCAGGGACGATTGGAATGCCCTCCCTGGTGTTCCGCATGATGTCACTGCGGAGAGTCGCAGCCAAACTTTTCCGTATTTATATTTGAATGTAAATAGTAAAGTGTGTGAGTGTGTGTGTGTGTGTGTGAAAAGAATGAAAAGAGAATGAGGAGGGGTGAAGTGATGTAGAAAAAGAAGCAGAGGTAGGGGAACAGAAGGAATAAGACAAAGAAAGATTTGAAAATTAAAAAAAAATCACGAGCGAGTAAAAGAAAATGGAGAAATACAAAGAGAAAAAGAAATGAGAGAAAGTGAGAGAGAGTGGGAAAAAGAGAGAGGGAGAGGGAAGTGAAGTTAAAAAGAGAGTGAATGCTGTTAATAAAGGCCTACATTAACCCCTGGGCGTCTCTCATTACACTAATGGCCCCTGCTGCTGCCCACTGTGGCCTCCATAATGGGGCTCTGCTGCGTGGCTTGGCCAGACCAGGTGGGTGTTTCGGCCGTGATTGCAATGCCTCGAGGCATGCCGTGACCTGCGTGCGAGGGGTGAAAGGTTGCATAGGTGAGCAGGACCGGGGGCCCATCGGGGCCTGGCCGGGCCCACTGGGGGTGAGACTTACTGCGGCATGGCTCCCTGCTTGGACTTGGACACAGAGCCCTCCCCCTCAGAGTCTGAGGATGAAGCTCCTAAAGAGAGAGTGAAACACAGAAGAGAGGACAGAGAGAGAGATGGAGAGAGAGAAAGAGGAGGGGGGAGGGAAGGTGGTAAAGAAAAGGAAAAGAAAGTGAAAGAAACAGGAAACGAGATAAGGGGTAACAGGTAGGAGGTATGAAAGAGGGAGAACGGCTCATGAACAAAGTGGGAAGGAGGGTGAAAGAAAGTGAATGAAACAGGCAATGAAAGAGAGAGAGAATAGAGAAGTGTACAAAGAAAGGGGAAAAAAGAGGAGGCAGATTAGCAACTTGAAACTGTATGTACTGTATATAAAATTATATTAATGTATATAAATTATATACAATTCTGACAAGGCATTGAAATGCACTAAAGCACAATTTGTAAACAAATGCAGGCTTAAAGTCTTGTTTGTGTCTATGACTGACAGGCTGACAGCCCAATTGTGTTCACCATCTCGTTCATTCTGAGTCGTGCTGACCCTCACCTTCAATATAGACCTCTGCAGAAGTGTTGTCTGCTCCGAGAGCGTTGGAGGCCACGCAGGTGTAGCGGCCCGTGTCGTCCTCGAAGGCCTCGGCGATCACCAGCGTGTGCAGGTCACCATCACGCCAGATCTGGATGTCAGGACAGTGGTGCAGCTCCCTCCCCTCGCAGAACCACCTAGCCAATCAACACAAGAGGCCAGCTATCAGCCACAGCATTCCAACCATGTGTATGTACAATCTATATATATACAGTAGATGTACATTAGAGTAATCAGTTTGGCTTGGAGCAGAGAGAACAAACTGCAAGATGGATGCAGTCACTAAAATGTCATGGTTGTCAGCAGAGAAAGTATAGGCTAAATACTCTGCACTTTGCACTGTGCTAACTGCTGCTCCAGGTTTTGATGTGCTTCTCTAGGTAGTCCCCACTAGCGTGCAGTGCACTTTGCTGCGCTGGGCTGCTAACACGCTATCCTAAACAGCTGCTGACAGATCTGAGACAGATCAAGGCAAGTCTGCCACACCCTGCTTTTGCAGTGTCAGTGAACGACTTCACTTCTGCTGCAGAGGGGCCCCAAACACTTCATTCACAGCCGCCGCCATCAACCAAAGGCCCTGGAATACATCAACGCAGCTCTCCCGTGCCTGCAGCAGGCCTGGACCACCAAAGTCAAAAGGCATCCGAGAAAGTGGTGACTGTATGGCTCAACATTCACTTCCAGAGGCTTTCATTGTCTCAGCACCATGGCCACGTTGACCCTTTAGGTGTAGTGTTTGTATATGTGAGGGTAATGGCATTTGTGTGTGTGTGTGTGTGTGTGGGGGGGGGGGGGTGTACATGCATATGTGCATGTGTGCGTATGTGTGTGTCCTAAACATTACAACCCTTACTTTTTGAACAGTTTGTGTGTGTCTACACGCATGTGTGTGCAATTGTGTGTGTTTTTGTGTGTCAACATTACAAAATTAATCTTACTTTTTGAACAGTTCTTTTACTATAATCAGCACATACTACATACAGTAGTCAGTAGCCCTAAAATACTAATACACTGAGTATCCATTGGGGCCAATAGCATGTACTAGACCAACAGCTAAGATTAGCTTTAGAATAACTGTTGACTAAAGCTAATCTATGACTGAAGTCTGCACAGATATGGTGCCGCTAGGGTCACCCAAGCGGATTAGTGCGTCTGACCTCGGCCTCTGCTTACTGCCAAGTCACCTCACGGAACAATCATAGTCATCAGCACTACTATAACAAGCGACAAGCAAAGCAGGAGAGTCAAAGCCAAATCATAGCCTTACACACACTGGTATGTCTTGTAATAATATTTATATACATTCTGATTCTTTTATACAGTATATATTAGTTTACATCTGCTGAGCTTTACATCTGCTTAATCTTGTCAATTAGCTCACTGATCTCATGAGCTCACGTTCAGTTCAAGAGTCAGTTCATTTTAGCTCAGTAGTTACTGTTCCTTACAAACAACGAAAAGGAACAGCCTGGGCAGCAGAAACATCAGGAAACTGGGCATGAGCTCAATGCTTTCCTTTCCCCAGGAGTGGCTCTCTCTTTCTCTCCCTTTCCCTCTTTTCTTCTACTCTCTCCCTCTTTCTCTCACTTTCTCTTTCTGTCTCTATCTCTTTCTTTCTCTATTCTTTTTCTCCCTCTCTCCCTCCTTCTCCCTCTTTCTCATTAGCACAGGAGCTGCCATGATGTATTCGTGGTTGTGGCTTTCTGTTGTCACTAGGCTAGAGACTGTGTCAATAAGTGGATTCTTCTGGTTCAGCTGATTTCCACCACATAGGTGGCATGCTTGCGTGGCTTTGGGCCCCGTTGTTTGACTCTCGTGAGAAGAAATCAAAGGCATTTTTATAGCATGAAGTCAGTTACTGGAGTGACCCAGTAACCAGCCCTCATTAGAACTCATTAGTGACCTGGGATACTGTAGTCAGTAGGAAAGGTATGTCTGTGTGTGTGTGTGTGTGTGTGTGTGCGCGCGCAATGAGTGTATACTGTACACTGGAAAGGACCAAACAATAAAAAATGTAAATTGAAAACAACTTTCGCAAAATAGAGACGTGAAATGACACACACACACACACACACACACACACACACACACACAAAGCCTCTCATTAGATCAGGCTTGAACAGGCTCATCGGTTTAGGGCCATTAATTTATTACACTCTAACCCACTGGGTGCTCATTTAGTTGTGCCTCAAGCTGTGTGTATCAGGGGGTGCCTATGGTGACATTCTTGTGTGTTCGTTGGTCTTTGTTATATGATTGGAAAGTGTATAATGCAGTGTGTGCGCATGTGTGCTCATGCAGGTATACAGTTACAGTAAATGCTTTCCAGCCATTAACTAGCTTTGATCGGTAATAACACGTCAAAGAGTACTCTATTCAGTGTGAGCTGAATAAATTGCTTATTTAATTAGCAACATGTGGCCCCGCCACAAATGACAGAAAGAGTACTTTCATTTAATGATGTATCCAATTACTAATGTCCTGCTAATATTACTACTCTTTTGCACACAGATTCTTTTGATGAAATTTATTGCTGGCCTTGTCGAAGATTAGTCATCATGGCTCACCGCTGAATTAATGTCAGACTCTACGGAGAGCACTGAGATTTATGGCTCTGCATAATCTTGAAGAGGTTAGCCAGACGTGTATGACACACACACACACACACACACACACACATGGGCACATGGGCATTTTGTGTGTGTGTGTCTGTGTGTGTGTGTGTGTGTGTGTGTGGAGGTGAACACACAACACACACTTCTCCCCGAAGGCATGTCTGTCTGTGTTTCTGTCTGTCTGTTAGAGCATACCTGTGGACCTGTTCAGTCTCCTGCAAGCCCAGGGCAATGACACAAACTCCCAGTTACGGGAAGCAGAACCCTCACCAACCCCAACCCCAACCCTTGCCCTTGGGCCGCAACCCCCACCCTTGGTCCCAGCACAACAGGGGCCCCCGGGAGCCCTCCGCTTGGCCGCAGACGTCTGACTCGTGTTGTGCGTCTGGCTGGGGGCCCAGTCGTCTCTGACAGAGAGGACAGTTGCCATGCTGGGGAGTCTGTTTAGACTGGCCTTTGTTCCACAAAAAGCATCAAAGCTGCTGCTGTGTGTGTGTGTGT
>JAGFZM010002004.1:74332-113361 GCA_017657215.1 Limnothrissa miodon | reverse complement strand
ACACACACACACACACACACACACATTTGACTCTATCTGTCTCAAGACTCTCTTCTCCTCTTTGTTCTCCATAGCTCTGTAGTTAAGCAGAACACCTCTCACACCAGGACAGTGTCATCTTGATCATTTATCCGCCAAGAGATTTTAACAGTTCCAGCAGTTCATCCACACCCGCATTCACACATTTGACACAGATGGTCTCCATATTCATACACACACACATACACTCTCCCTCTCTCTCTTTCTCTCTCTCTCTTTCTCTCTCTCTCTCACACACACACACACACACACATACATGTACATCTGCTTTCCATGTACCTCCACATTTGTATAAGGCATTTTGACATGTTGAAACCACTTCACATCCCAACACAGGCAAGTAAGCTGAGGTGCCCATCTCCAAGCACACATCTAAGACACATGATACTGTATGCACCTCTGACAATGCATACAGTACAAACATCCTTACAAAAATAGTTTGAGTTTGACCTATGGTCTTGCATCCAATGAAATGCATCCATTTAAACCCTTATGAACATGCTCTACTGTTGATTTACTGGAACTGTTTATGAGTTGGTATTGTGCTCTTTTCAGAACCAGAAGTGTTTATGAATGCCACGCACACAAACACACACACACACACACACGCACGCGCGCGCGATACACCGTGCTCTTTTTACCCTGAACAGATCGAGGAATGTGTATGAACACCATGCACACAAACACACGCAAACACATGCACGCACACACACACACCACACACCAGGCAGCAAGAGATGCAAAGGCAGATTGCTGAATCTGGGGAAAAGACCACTAAATCATGGACTTACAGTATACAGCAAAGAGACAGATCATTGACAGATCCTAATTCACTCTTCACTTCAAGCTCTCTCTGTCTCTCATTAATCTGTGTATCTATACATCTCCATATTTCTATCTGCCTCTATCGCTATCTATCTCTCCCTCGCTCTTTCTTTCTCAAGTGCACTTATATAAAATGTCAACATTCTAAGCAGCCCCACTATGGCAGTGGAGAAGCCCGTTCCTTCTCGATGTCAGTGTAACATGAAGCAGAGGTCCTGGGGGAAGTGGAGTCCGACTCAAGGTTCCTCACAAACCCCAAACCCCAATCCCTCCACACTCCACAGCACTCTGACCGGAGCCACACTTTGTTGCGTGCCAGTAATTACACACACTTCTTTATCACTGGTACACACTCTCTCTCTCACACACACACACACACACACACACACACACACACAGGCAGTCAGACACAGACAAACACACACACACACACACTCTCTCTCTCACTCACTCACTCTCTCTCTCTCTCTCTCTCTCACACACAAGTACAGGCACTCACACTGCCAGTCTCTATAGGCCTAAACCCACAGACAGAAGCCAGCCTCAGCCATCCTCCAGGAAAGGGATCTGGGAAAGCCTGAGAACAGCACCCAGTATTTCACTGAGATTATGTTCACATGGTCTCAGTCCCACTGTTAAAACTGTGTCAGCACAGAGCACTGCTGATTGCACAATCAGATCTGAGCCTGAGGTACACTATTCCAACTTACAGCTACATTTCAGTGCACTGGCAATAACAAAATCCTATGAAAACCAAACCACCCTGAGCCTTGAACACAATTGACTCCCTCTCTCTCTCTTTCTCTCTCACAAGCCATGAAAGTTTCTTGCAGCGCAAACAGTCTTTTTTAAAGTAAAAGTAATAGGGACCTTCAATGGCTGTTGCACAGTGCTAGTTTAGTGTTAGTTTTAACAGGTTATGATGTTATGATGCCTATAACTTCATTGTGGAGAAATGATCTGCAGCCTATAACGCAGGAAATGCAATATATTGGTCATGAAAAAACTGTATTGCACTACAGTGTTTGCGTTACACATGTTATGTTACATTATTGTAGGACAGTACTATGCCCCATAACTGCAAGCTGGCTACAGAATATTTCAATCTATTCATAATTATGACAGAAATTTCCCAATGGCTGAGCACTGTTGCCCATTTTTGACCTCGGTATTTGACAAATCCTGGCTACGGCCCTGCTTCAGCATACTTATGACGACTTTTCTTTCCCCTCGGATGCAGAGGACAGGAAGGGTAAGTGAATTGCGGATGCTAGCCAGCTGTCTTTGAGCAGAGCAGACCTCTGGGGAAGGACTCCAACTGTGACCCTCTCACTCCAAATGTGCTCTCCACACCGACTCCCTCACAGACACTTACAGTGACAGACACTCCATGGCGGTATTAATGAGGGCCGCTAGTGATGACTTTCCGCGCTGCACAGCAAAATATGGAAGTCAGTTTGTTCCGAGGAAACTAAAGCTGTACAAATACAACTCCCCGCACTCCGTTTGTCATGGTGACATCATCATTAAGAGAGAGGCACCTCTGTCAACAGCCGTGCTAAACTGGAGGTGATTTGATTTTTTTTAAGGGGGGGGGGTGTAATTATGCAGTGGAAAGAACCCTAGAGTGGTAGAAAAAGGACAGAGACATGTAGATAGAACAGAAAAAGAGAGAGTGAGAGAGAGATAAAAAGAGAGAATGAGATAGACAGAGAGATGAAGAGATAGAGTGCATCTTAAGGGGATAATCATTAGCAAAGCTGCTTGGAGAGGCTGAAAAATAACAAGGACGTAAACGATGTGTCCAGAATTTAATAGTGCAGCTGAATGGTAAGAAGACAGACTGTAAGGTAGACAGATATGAACGGATGGACCGCCTGATAACCACAGATAAGAGCATGAACAGAGATAAACAGAATAGAACATGAAGCATGACAGTCAAAGATAGAGAGAGAGAGAAGAGAGAGAAGAATCTTCTCCATGTCTCGGAGTGACAGTTTAATATGCAGCGCTGTAACGCTGTCACTGGCGTGGAGGAGGGTTTGAACTTTAGCTCTGTGCATTTATAGTCCCCGTCTGAGCCTCTCCCCATAAAAGTGCTCCGTGCAGCATCATGTCCAGTGTCCCGCTGCTGGAGCTCCTCAGTACGTCCCCGAGCAGCCTGGGCAAACACTGGACTACAAGCCCCAGGCCATTGCAGATAGGCCTACAAGACACGATTTGAGACATTTCCAACATACACACACACACTTTATGTATGTCTTTCTGCCCTTGACTCTCTCTCACTCTCATCTCTCATCAATGACAAACTATAGAACTATTCAGGCAAACACAATGATTTTATGAAATGGAGTCACTTTGCGTCGCGTTTGTTTAATATACACACACCAATTAGTAATTTATAGTCAGCTAGAATGTGGGGGCTTTACCTTGGTCTGGAAATATCTTTATATTGTGTTCCTCTGTTTTCACCTTTTATCTTTCTGTCACACACTTCTGCCACACACACATACACACACACACACACACACAGAGAAAGAATTTAAAATATCCTTTTCTGAAAAAGGCAAGATATGTAGGGTAATTGGAGCAAGCCTGACTTCAAAGGCAATCCTTTGGCTTGGACACAAGAATTCTAGACAAACACTCCTACCAGTCACTTCAAACAGCTTACGAAGAAGCTGAGACAATCTAATGGACATGCCCCATCAACCGTTTGCATCACTGAGAACGGTAATGTGTGTGCTTGTGAGAGAGTGTGTGTTTGTGTGTGTGAGAGAGAGGGTTTGTATATGTGTGTGTGTGTGTGCTTGTGTGTGTGGGCAGAGACATCTCTGGCAGGTGTACAGAAGAATGTCTACAAAGCCACAGGTTTGTTTTGCACTCACCCTCTGCATGGGATTTGCGTGGAGTTGCTGATATTTCAGGGAGATGTGAGACTGTGAGTGTTCTGCATGGTGTGTGTGTGATTGTATGTTGATGGTGGTTGGGATGAGGGGTGTATATGTATGCACTCATCTCTGTAGTACTGTATACGTTGTTGTGTATGTATGTGTCTGCATTTTACAGGTTCCAGTAACTGTGGTAGTGTTGACTGTGGTAGGTCTACCAGATGACACCTACATGCTGCTGACGTACTCCAAGACTATGTGCTTGTGTGTGTGTGTGTGTGTCACAGAAGAACTAGGATGGAGCAAGAGTGTGATGCTAGTTAACACATGTGTGTTGAACACAATGGAAACGTCAATGGTTGAATCTGCGTGGAAATGGGGTAATTGACGAGACAGGAGCGAAAGCTTCTGGCCTGTGAGTGTGTCTGTGTGTGTTTGAGTGTGTGTGTGTGTGTGTGTGTGTGTCACAGAAGAACTATGAGGGAGCATACGTAAGATGCTAGTTAACACATGTCTGTTGAAGATATTGGAAACGTCAATGGATGAATCTGCTTGGAAATTGGGTAACTGATAATAAAGGAGTACTGTTGTGTGTGTGCATGTGTGTACTCTATATGTGTGTGTGTGCGTGCATCCATCTGTAAGTGTTTTTGTGAATGCAGTACATACATATATTTATATATACATGTAGCAGTGATGCTATGTGCACGCTAATACAGTGTATGTAAAACAAATGCATGATGTGTGTGTGTGTGTGTGTACATGCCCCTGTGTCTGCAGAGGAATGTGCATGCAAGTGTGAGAAACCTGCCTTCTGTCACACCCGTGTCTGTCACCACCCCCTAACCTCTGTCTGTGCTTGAGTTTCCCACTCGTGATTGATGGCTGCCTTGTGTGAGCATGGGCCAGCACCTCTCTCCAGCCCTCACAGAGGGCCCGTGGCAGGGACGGAATAGATGCTGTTTTGATATGTCAATCACACCAACAGTGTGTTGGTGAAGTCCACAACTAGACCCACACACGGCATGTTTTGAGTGCAGGATGTGGTTGAGATGCGTGAGCTTTGTTATTAAAGTTAATCCTATGCACTTCTGTTACTGTTCTAATATTTTAGCAATTCTTTGTGTGCAGATAGAAATGAAATCTTCCTGCGCATGTTGTGTGCCAAATGTGTATGTTATGCCAACATATGTGTTAAGAAGCCTAGGTGTGCACTAAATGTAGCCTGTCTGAAATGTTTCAAATCTTTTTATTAACATTATCGTAAATGTAGTTTCATATCACTGTCTACAGTGTGTATGGTTGAAATGAAAATACATCTACTTGACTTATGAAAAATAAACATTCCAGGCTAACAATCACAATTTACACATCACAGACACTCAAAATATACATGTGTGTGAGACAAAACACACACAAATACAAGGCACTCCTCAGCAATAAACCCTTCACCTAGACACACGTCAAAAACTCCCTCTAACTGCAGTGTGACACCAGTGTGCCATTCTCCACTTCTCTCTCTCTCTCTCTCTCTCACACACACACACTCTCTCTCTCTCTCTCCCTCTTCCTCCTTTCCAGCATGCCTGGCTAGAGGGAGGGTGTGAAGTTTCCTCTGTGAAGGCGTGAGCTTTTTTCCCGGACATGTCAAGGAGCTTTTGGGCCCTGGGCCCTGGATCTCTGATCCTGGACTCCTGTTCTAAAGACAAGGAGGAGGGTGGGTATCTGGCCCTGGGTCTTATCAGCGGCACCCACCTGTTGCTGATCCTATCTGCTCATGAGAAATTAATCGCACCGGGATTTTAATGTAGGAAAGAATTCCATCTGCTGCCCCAAGGGGAGATGGTGGGGAAGGAGAGAGATGGAATGCGGTGATGGTGTGTATGTGTGTTTGTGTGTGTGTGTGTGTGTGTGTGTGTGTGTTTGTGCAAGTGAGAAAGAGAGAGAGAGAGAATAGCATAGCACTACTCTGCATGTGTGAATGTGTGTGTGTGTGTGATAAAGAGAGAGAGAAAGAGAGAGAAAGAGAGCGTGAGAAAGAGCAGCAAATAGCTGGTGTGTGTGTGTGTGTGTGTGTGTATTTGTGAAAATACACAAACTCAGCATGTGTGTGTGTTTATGCATGGCATACAATATTTAAAATCCTACCTTGCCCCAGGTGTGTTTTGTAGTGACTGTTTAGCATGATACAACACCCAGCTGCCACATCTTCACCCACCATGACATCACACCCTGAGCTCACAGGTCTTCCCTCACCTGCGGGATGTTTACTGATCATAGCCTTCATCATTCCAGATGTGCTCCCCCCAAAGTCACTGACCTCCTACAACTATGACAGCATAACACAACAGGTGTGCAGGTGTGTGTGTGTGTGTGTGACACAGATGGGTTCAAAACAAGGCAAACTGTAAACTGATAAAGAGTCACCTGTGTTCCACAGGTCTTGGGATGATGATACTTTTATGGCTCATGTGCTATATTGTCACTTAATTAGATATCGACATGATGCAATGTTTCCAATGAAGCTTTCACTTCTCTAGGGTATGCTATTGGCAGATTTATGGCACATGGCAGATGTCATTCAGTCAATCATTTACTGGGACCACTGATGTTTCCCACGGTCTCCAAGGCTTCATGAAACGCAATGACGTGGCACTTTAATGTGTTTATACGCACAAAGCTATGTGTGTGTGCGTGCGGGGAATCACATACAGTATGCATGTCTGTGCAGGCACACACACGCACGCACGCACACAAACATATACACAAACATAAACAAACCCCAAACCTCAGACCTGAATGTCAGCACAAGATCCTTCCTCATGACATCATTGTCATGCCAAGAAACCCACCAAAACATGTACGACATGACAAACAAGGCCAAACCCACAGCGAGATCAAAGACGCCCGGCCAAGACTCCTTTAACATTAACAAGATCAGGCATCTACAGCAGCCACAGTTATTATTGTCAGTGTGTCGAGAACAAACCATTATAACATCATTCAGTGCAAAGACCTCAGGCGAAAAATATGTCAGATATTAGGTGTGCTTCGACAACTACAAAGAACAAACTGTATACATTAACATGGTCTAGTTACTCAAGTATACATTTCATGGGATTTCTTTCTCTGGGTCAAGAGCAACGGACTCAAAAGACTAACAAGACATTTCCAGATGGTTTATTTATGAAATGCCAATGACTAAACCTGAATGTATAGACGGTCTATAATCTTCAGTGGTAACCAGATGTATAGGCTGAAATGACCGGCTTGACTGGGACTCTCCCACTGTCAAGGTGAGTCAGAAATTTTAGTCAGACGTCTGACTACAATGGAAGACCGGCCAGGCCATCAAGTTTTTAATGAGGTATCTTGAAGGCCGATCCAAACGATGTACTGTAATGTGAAGGGTTAATAGAAGTGTGTGAAAGCGCATGTTGAGGTTTTGTGTTCTTTGGGGAGGAGTGTGGCTGTTGAAGGCTGGTAGGTATGGCATGTGGAAGGGTGCTTTTTGCTGTTAAAAAACATCCTGGGCTGGAAGGGATGATAACATTGCCAAAGTTGAATTCTTTCTGCCTCTTTCATCATCTTTCAAGTATCCTTGTGTTTGTTTAATACTACTTCACTTCCCAACAAGAAATTCTGCTGGCAAAGCTCTTGCTTTCTCTCTTTCTCCCTCGTGCTCTTAGTCTTTGTCTGCATGGAAAATTAAGCACTTCGACGCTTGACAAGGACGTCTGTGGTCAAGGCCGGGAATGTTAACAGAGAAAGCATCTTGTAATTTCTTTGTGCTCTTTTTCCACACACTCCTTGTGTACCCTCCTCCCTCTTCTCCCTTCCAACACCCTCCATTTCTTTCTCTCTCTTTCCACCTCTCTCCTAGCCTGACCATACGTGGCCATACGTAAGCTTCCGCTCAATTTTCATTTCCCTCCAGCATTACGTCTGGGTTTGATCCCATTGAACTTGATTTCTCAGGGATGCATTCCACCGGACCAATCAGTGAATGGGCGGATGGGGAGGGGGGTGGGGGGAGGCGAGTGTTAGCGACGCCACTATAGCTTCTGTGTTGGAGTTATTTCCTTGTCTTTAGTTTTTCCGAGTCGTTCGTTCATCACGTGACAGCCTCATTACTTTAACCAACGCAGTTCAGTCGCACATTCGCATTTGCGCAACGTCCTGTGTTGGAGTTAATGTGTCTTTTATTTTTTTCCCGAGTCGTTCGTTCATCACGTGACCGCCCCATTACTTTAACCAACACAGTCTGAGCCGGAAAGTGCGGGAACAAACAATTCGTTTATCTCTCGAGTGCTACTGCTTTCCAATTGTTCATATGACACAGGCTCAGTTAGGCTAGTCAAGTATTAACGTAAAATTCAATGTGATCATACTGTGGTGAAATGAATGGACAATGATTGAAGAGAATGTGTGGACACTAATTTTTATTTTAACCATATTACCGGTAATCTGGAGGGGCTATGTGGGTGTGAGGTGGGGCTGTCACGTGGTGACCGATCGACTCAAAACAAAAGCGAGAACTTGTCAGATGCTGGGTGCAGGGCAGGCATAGACCAAAGACCAAGTTAAACAATGAATTAATATTTGCTGTTTCTTATAGCCTTATACTTTTGTCTTGTTTGTAGTGTGATCAACATTTTTGTAAGCAGTATATGTGTTTGGGAGGTAAGCCTAACATTTTAATTTAGCTCAAATGAACGAAGAACTAACATGGAGACTGCATAGGTTTGGCTAATGGGGCTGTCACATATTTTTATAAAGTGAACGAGATGAACGAGAGACTCGAAAAAAGTTTAGTTCACTTTGATGACCACGACACACACGTACTTGTCAGTTAGGTGAACGGCTTTTCCCTACACTAATAAACACACACACACACACACACCCCAGATGTCTTTGCCCATCTCATCCTTTGTGTATTCGAAGGACCTAAATAAACATGGAAGAATACCGAGCATTCAGCATGCGAGATGGCTCAGCCCTCCCACCAAGACCATAGTGGACTGGAGGCCGGGACACAGCCGACCGCACTGGAACACACCGGGCCACATCGGACCACGTCAGACAGCATTAGATGTGACGCCTCCGTGCTAAGCCACATCCAACGTCCTCATTCATTTCTGTCCATTCCCAGCCATAATGTTCTTTTATTGGCCTCGACCTACTCACGGTGACTTTTTTTTTTTTTTTTACTGTGTGATGCTGACTAAAAGAATCTGAGGTTAAGCATCTTGATGAAAGCAGCTAGCCGAGAATATGGCTAGCATTAGCACATATAGCTGCCTGATTAGCAGGGGACTAGAAGCCTTCCAGATGGTAGACCAGAAAGCTGAGGCAGACAACATGACACCCATCTGGCTTCAGCCACACACTGAGCAGGAGGAGGACAGGCTTGACAATGAATCCACAATGTCCGTCCTGAGCTACAGATGTGTGAGTGGACTGTAGATGGCCTAGACCCATAATGCCACAGGTGAGACAGACCAACAGAACACATATGAAAGCTTTCTATCTATCTCTCTCTCTCTGCCCCGTTCTCTCTCCCTTTCTCCCTCCCTCTTTTTCTTTCCATTAAACCATACAAACATACACATATCAATTTAACCATAATGCAATGTGCACCACACGTGACATTGTAAACTGTTAATCTATTAAGTTACCACTACATATTTTACTTCACAAATCATTTAACAGTATTGCCCAGTTTTCTCTTTCTCTCTGTCTCAGATAAACACACACACACACACACACACACACACACACACACACACACAGTCCCAGGTCTTTTTTCCTAGTGCTTGACTCTACCCTTGCGGAGCTAAGCCATCAGCCAGGAATGCTGCTCCCTACCCGATGAGTGTGAGAAATGTTGGCATGGGAACATCGCCTTGTTACCGTGAGCAACTGTACAGGGCATATTTAGAAGTGAGAAAGGGGGATCTCCCGCAAAGACCTGGCAACCCAATCAAAGCACCTGCCCAAGGGAAATGAGCAATATAATGGGGAGGAACCATTAAAGAGAAGGTTATGGGAACACACACACATACCAAAGGACAGAAAAAAAAGCACATGCACTCATTTCCTCACACTCGACTCATGTACGTAAATATTACATCAACGTAAATGTATGTTTTCAATGTACATATCTCCCACAAGACATAATGTAAGCCATTAAATGAAACTAATAGGGCCTACATAAGAGCAAGGAGGAAACTATGATTTCCATAAGGGCACCTTGGCAACCTTTGTGTCTGAGAACATTCCCAGGCATCAACATTGGGCTGGCAACGTGCTGAAAAATTTATCTGCAGTTGAAACACACCCACATCAAGCGCACAAACATACACACACACACACACACACACACACACACACACACACACATGTACAGAATCACTTTCACTACCCAAATTTATCTGGAGTTTGTGGTATCTCAGTGTCGATAAGATTTTCTCCATTCGCTGACAGCCGCTGTGGCACAATACAGATTTATACTCCTCACAGCCTTGCACAGGAACATTTAATGGTCATTTCCAAGCAGATTATATCATCATAATGAAAATACAGACAGATTCCAGATTTAAAAAAACTCATTTATCTATCCCCAAAAGTTTTATAAAAATCTAGTGGAGGTACAGTACAGTTTACAGTGTGGCATTTTTATGTTCTGGTATTATCAGATAATGTGCATGATATAGTAGTTTGATTGAGGGGGCAAAATATTTTACTGAGCAGAGTAGAACATTAGATCTCAAGTCTATACGTGTATGCATCACACTACACACACACTATACAGTAAGAAACACATATATGTACACATGCATGCGTCCACGCACACACTCATGCAGGCACATACACTCATGTACACACATACACACACATACACACCTTTTTCTCATAGTCTTACAGCAGGAGGTAAAGTAAACACTTTTAACTTCTGACTCGCAACCATTTGTCTGCTTGAATAGAACATAAGGAAGGAGGTCACGTCTGACACACTCAGCCCTGACACTCACATATGGCCAGTTCGCACGAACAGTCTCACCTCACACCAGGGAAAGCTGCTCCAGCAAATGCTACCAAAGCTGCACAAACACAACACACACATTTACCTCATAGTCCGTTACACAATGATACACAAGCATATCCACATCCCTCATTCAGACAGACTCACGCACAACACACATGCACACTCACAGAGAGATCCACCTAAATGATCATGCAATGAAATACAGATGACACGTACACACACACACACACACACACAGTCTGATTAGCTCCTAACGTGCCCACTCTGACTAAGACCCCACTTGGCCTTGCCACGCATGGCATCCCAGGGTATGAATCTATACCGGCAACTCCACTCACACAAAAGGGGCCTGGGGACAATTACCGGTGCCTCTCCGCTTGTGCTGCCAAACCCAATGTTTACACACGGACGAGGCTTCCCACACCTGCAAGTCATTGGGCCTCATGGGCCTACGTGGGAGGGGGTAATAGTGATGGTTGAGGGGCAAGTAGAATGGGGAGTTGGGTTTGGCATAAGGCATCTGCTCTCCCGGTCACACCAGGGTGAATGAGCATGCCAGCCTTCACTTCATGTCAGAGTGGTTCAGCAAAGAGGGTAAGTGAGCCATGACAAAGTCAGGTATCCGTAATGACAGTGATTTTGTCAAAGAGACATATTTTGCTTTGTCCACGCCAGGCATCCATAGGTTAGAGTGGTTCAATGAGAGGCCTAATGACAAAGGTCTTTCTAGCTGTCAGTCTGGCCGTTTATCATGGCTGGAGGATGTGTGTCTGGGGCCAGGGTGGTTGGGTGGTTGGGTGGAGTGGCTCTTTACAGGACACTTCGTAGGCTGCAATGGCTCACTGGTGACTAACAGTGACCCAAAAAGAAATGTAGACAAACTGCTGTCTCGCACTGATGATGTCACTTGTACTTTGACTAGATGTTCATTTGTAGGTCGGGTGTTTTCCATTTGTCCATGCAATTGTTGATGGAAGTTCTATGTGTGTGTATGTGTGTGTGTGTGTGTGTGTAGAATTGAGAGAATGCAAAGGGAGTCTGCTCTGTGGTGTCATCATGTTTATACGCCAGCATGGGTCAGCTCTTTCGACTGGGAAGCTGGAGGCAGCCTGGAGCCACACTGTGTTTACCGTCTCTCAGTTTCCATTTTTACACACTGGCCTCACAGAAACTGGAGCCCTGGTATCATGGAGGTGAACCCAGAAGTGAAGCCATGGATGGAGCTTGTAGCCTGTCACATAACACTCTTAGACTGCCTTCTCATCAGCTCTTGGGAACCAGCATGCTTAAGGCAAGATAGGTTAAATCCAAAGGTGTCTGCAAGACTGTTGAAAGGCTGTTGATATTTGACCAGTCAAATTGCACCCCTCCCTTCTATGCTACCAAAGAAACATGTTGATAGACCTGAAGACATTAGCCAAGCTACTTTGTTTTTCACACTGACAGCGGACTAGTAGTTTGAAAAAAAAAACAGTTGAAAACTACGTACACACTATATATATAAAGAATGATATATCAAGCCAAGAATGCTTCATAAAAGGGCAGAATGGAAGTTATACTAAAGCAGGTTATTGGCTCTACAGAAAGCTGTTAATGGCAAGTGTTTTTGAACACCCCAACTGAAGGCCCTCTGTTACATTCAGCAGGACTGGGGCCTGCACTTTGGCCTGTTATACACAGCTGATTAACCATGTGTTGGAACAAGCACACAAGTAAATGATGAATGCTGAATCAAACTAAACAAGGCACAGGCCCCAATTATATGGCAAAACACCTGTGAATTCACCTGAAGTGCTAGCCTAAACCCCAGTCCATTACGAGTTTTTGAAGCATTTGTTTTTTTTACCAAAGTTCCAAACATTGTTGTTACAGAAGAATGTGAACTCTACAGGAAGGTGTTTCCAGGAACACTTGTGAACTTGTTTTATTGCGAACAGGTGAGAAATTAGGATATCCCCTGAAAAATTCCACAACTACTCATTCTATAAATGTGTTTGCCCTCAATACTTCAAACACAGGTATTCAGGTGTCTGAATTACTGTACAAATAAGACCTATCTATCTGCTGCCCTTTTTATCTGTGCAGTAGCATTTAAGATGCCAGGTGGCATGTTCACTATGTGAAGCATGTCTCCTGCTGAACATAAGATGCCCGGGTTACATCACTGCACCTCCACATCGGGTTGCCTAGGTCGGGCTGTTCACAGGCAGGTCTGTGATACTTGGAAAGTGGGGACTGTGCTTCCTTGCAGGGAGAGCTTTTGAGATTAGATTTACCAGAGCTATACCACACTGCCACCTGCTGGGCACAGTGAGACTGGAGGGTACAACAATTGGTAGCAATAGCTACTACAGGTGTTTTAAGAAGTCTTTGACTTCGTCTTTAACTACTAAAGGGGTCATACACTGTAATTGCAAGTGAAAGATGAGAAGTCATGACCATGCTATAATTTATTCTTAGCATTGATACCTAATTATAGTCAAAAGTTTTCAAATTACACTAGAGAAGGTCTGTCAGTGAAACATGTTTGAGAAAGCAGGGATTTGTGGATATTATGTATCAAACACAGACACAGACACACACACACACACACAAACTAGTTCTCTAACATCTATAATCCCCAATTAAAATCTGGGGTCAAAAAATGTTCATTTCCTGATCATTCACATAAACAGGTCTCATCACAGGTTTGTCCAAATTGAAAGTAAACTATCAACACATGACAATGACCCCCACCCCCACCCCCCCTGCTCCCCATAGCTCTCACAGGGCCCATTCCTCTCTGTTCCCCAAAAAGGTGTGGAGAGGTTAGCCGTAAGGCACAAGAGGTGTGATGTGGTGTGACGTGGGGTGGAAACTGCAGAGTCATGGCATGGTTGGCATGCCAGCGTCCGGCTCCTCTAGGCCTGGGTGCTATTTATACAGAAGCAGGAGGAAGAGGCCCTGTTACACCACTACACACACACACACACACACACACACACACACACCATTGCCCACCTCTGCTTGCCTCTCTGAAAGCCATGTTATGCAATCTACGTGGAACCGACATATCCTCTATTACTTCTTTCTCTGCCCACTTCCTTTCCCTGCTCTATGACTTCTCTTGCTCTTGCTCCCTCTCTCTCCTTCTTCCATTTTTCTTCTCTTACTTCTTCTAATTTTCTCTCTCCCCCTTCTGTCCGTATTGTGTTATGTAAGAGTACCAGATGAGAAATCACCCATCTGGGATTTGTTCCGTTGCTGCTGTGGTCTGCAGTCTCATTCTCGTTTCCATTCTTCAGGCTTCCCGACCGAGCAAAGCCTCAGCATGATTTGAAAAAAGGCACACTGCTAAGTGCCAGCGATTCAGCTAAAGAAGCTAAAGCTAAAGTCATTGAGAGTGTGACACAGAGTGACAGTGTTGACTGACACAGGCCAGCACAGTCTAAACCTCACAGCATGCCCAAAGAGCCTGAAGAACAACACGCTTTAGAGAATGTCAAAAATGTCTTCCCTCACTGCAGTGGCAGACTAGGCTCCTATAATCTGACTAATCTCACAATTCAGTTTCAAGTGACTCAAGTGAAAATGGGGGATTACAAGATGACTCCTCCAACCTGATTTGACAGTGTTGCCAACAAGCTTCACTCAGTGTAGAGAGAATGTCATAAATATCTTCCTTCCTCTCTCTAGACTATAGCCTCATGTTCTGAGAGCTCTGCACTGAGGGCTTTGTTCCACACTTTAGACGTTCTACTCTCTCTCTCCTTCTCTTTCTCTCTTTAGATCTCTCTCGTCCTCGCAGTCTCTGTCCCCACTCAGGTCATTCCCACACACAGGTCTTAGCTGACCTCTACTGGTGAAATCGAAAAAAAAGAGTCGGACATCAAGAGTCAGATAACTGTACCATTACTTTGAGTACCAGTGTGACCCCAAACACACACGACACACAAACACACAGATGGGACAGGGTTATCTGATGCAGTTTCACTACATAACATGCATCCAGTATATCTATATGTGACAATAATAATAAAAGAAACATTGAACCCTTGAATGCCCCCCCGCACAGCCAGAACAGCTAAACTCTGATTAAAAATGGCATGGATTGACTTGATGACTGGCTGAGTCATGCCTATTCATTTAATATTTGAGAGTTCAAGGGTTAATGGACATTGGGGTTCAGCCAGTGACTGCAGTTTAAAGTGCATTATAGATCTAAGCAATGTTTCCTCTCATATTAATAGCAATGTCCTGTTGGTGGAAACGACTGCAGGCTCACCAGGGAATAGAAGCATGTTGGAGACTCTTGATTGCTCAACCATCTCCCCCAAACCCACAGCTACAGCACGCACAACCTGATTTTCTGCACTGGCCAAGCCAACGTGGCTGGCCACATAAACACACAACCAACTGCTTATTTCCACCCCTCTGTTGTATGCAAGTTTTAATCTTCATCCGCTTTGTAGGAGACATTAAGGAAACAGCTGCGTCTATTATGTAGGTAAAACAGAGCAAGTGCAACATGTGAACAACAAACACACTACATGTAAATCCAATCACACAGTTCCTGGGGCGTTTATTTTTAGCTTATTAGCTGTAGGACCGATACACTCCATTGGAGTTTGCAGAGGCGGGGGTGTGGGAGCTGGTGGGGTGTTAACAGGGTAAAGGACCACACAAGAACTCTGCGACCTGCTTTCCAAACCCCTCTGTGGGTATGAAGTCCGGGTTCCTCGTGCCAGTCATGGCAGGAACATTTTATAACCCCTTTTCAGCCCCCATCACTGCCTTCAGCGCCCCTTCCTCCTGACAGCTGATCAGCGCCCTCTGTTTCACACTGCTCTCAGGCCCTATCATTTGTGTGCATGCCCAGAAACACTGGACTGTAAGATGGAACCACTGCAAAGACAGTAGCCTACTGCTTTTGAAAGGGTTTATACAGACATACAGCATGCAATAGGTCCATCCTCTTACAGGGTGCTGGGTTCTGTTACAATTTTAATGATGGACAAAATGCAAAGTAAGATGTTTTCCTGCAGCTCTGTTTTTTTGCATATATGGTTAGAGATCACTCAAGCCACACATGCACACACACACATGCACACACGGACACTCACAACACAGCACACATAGTGAGCACAATGAGTGGTAATGCACATACAGTAAACCGGTCGGTGGGCAGTTAGGGGTCAGGTGTCCTGCTCAGGACATCCCCTAACCAAAAGGGTCATGGCTGCCCAAAGGCTCTTTGCATATCACCTAATGTGCCTATCATTTCAATTCATGTCCACAGTGTCTGTTTCATGCTGTGTTTGCAGCATTCAAAGAACGAGAGAGATAAAACTGACGGTTTCCAGCTGGCCATAGAAACCAATCTAACTAACGCCTGACCGGTCGACTGAGTGTCTCACACTTGTCTCATTTGTTCCAGGGCCAATTTAAAGACTTGATAGTGAGGTCCAGTTGGCAGTTATTGCACACACACACACTGTGTGTGTGTGTGTGTGTGTGTGTGTGTGTGTGTGAGACAATATATATGTGTGTGTGTGTATGTGATATATATATATATATATATATATATATATATATATATATATATATTCACCCACAGACACACAGTGTGTGCTTACACTCAAATTTGTACACTTGAATAGTATAGTAAGTGAAATTTGGTCTCAGCCATGGTCTACTGGTTGGGGATTGAACCGGCTTGTTGATTCAGTTTGGTCCCATCTGGAAAGATCTTTATTGTGACAGGGTGTCAGTAAGGGACCATTTTGAACCCCTGAGGTACACAGGAGCCTCCTTCTTAAGGGAACGCAACCTGGCCCGGGCCCAGGGCCAGACCCAGCACCACTGCCTTGCAACGGTCTATCTAAATATAGGCCTGCGCCTGAGACTGTGACGCTCCAGTATTACAAGGAGAAAATACCACAGTTGATGTCCTTTCAGATCACGTTCACTTATTTACCACCTCCACAGCCACCAGCGGCCCTTTCATCATTCTGGACATTTTCCTAGACATGAAAAACAAGTAACTCAAGCGCTGTCAGGCTGACCAATGAGATATTCACTATTGCGAAAAGATTCCAAAAAAAGACACATCCCTGTAAAGACACATCCCTGTCTACACTTTTAAATGAGAATTGAGAATTGCAAGAGAATTGCTTGCTTTAGCTGTCATTTCCAGAGAGGATTTCAATTCATACCTGCAAGATTGTTAATGTGTAAGCTGTGTAGTAAACAGGGTTACTGCAGTAACACAAAACCTACCACTTGTACCAAGTGTCAGCTAACATCTCAACAGTGTTTCAAAACCTGACACAGCCAACACTGTTTTCTCAGCTCATGTCCTGAGATTTTACTGATGTCAAATCCCCACCCGTTCTACACTTAATGCATACCATAAAACCCAGCGTTTTCCAACTTTTTAATAATTTGTCAGTGATGCATATAATAGCATAATAATATCTGAAGCATATAATCTGTAATCAAACAATTCTCGACCAGTGGGCCAGTGCATGTTCCCACCAGCAGACTCCTACCTGACCAGTGGCTGTGGGTTCCCTGACACTCTGCACTCCAGCCGGATGGGGCTTCCCTCGGCCACCTCCTGACTCTTCAGCTTCTGAGTGAAATGAGGAGGTGAAACTGGGCCAGCGGCAGCTACCAGGCCACCCTCAGCTTGCAGCTGTTGCGCCTCGAGCAAGCTTCCACCGTTACCCCCATTGCCTGCCGCCAACGCCTCTGGCGCCAGGCTCACCTGGCTCCTGTGATGCGCCGCCTGTTGGGCAAGTGAGGAAGAGGAGGCTGAGGAGGTGGTTGAGGAAGCGGACGAAGGGGGCACTCCCGTCGCTTGCTGACGGTGGCTCTGGGGTGACAGGTAGCCGCTGTCGGGGGACGAGGAGTCCTCTTCAGCACCTGCTCCGGTGCCTCCACCTCCGCCACCACGCCGCTGCTCCGGCCGTGCGGGCCCTTTGAAGATGGAGGAGAGCTCCTCGATGAAGGTGGCGGCACGGCTGCAGAACTCGGTGGCCGAGGCGGCACGCTCATTCAGCTCCAGGCCGCCGTGGACCAGCCGAGGCCGCTCCTGCTTGTAGACTGACGGGATGGCTTTGTGGCGGCCGAACTTCTCAGCCGAGCCTGGAGAAGCCCCCACAGCACTGAAGGAGGGTAGAGGGGGACCAAAGGGGGGCACTTGAGTGGACCTCCCAAGCAGAGGAGTCCCCTGCCCACTACCCCCTGGACTTCTGGATGTGGTGGTGATGAATTCTGGGGTCTGGATGATGGTTTGGGAGATCGGGGCCTCATGCAGGACAGGTTCTTTGGTCTCTGGGTATGGGGGTGGTTGTGGGGGGCCTGGCTGTGGTGGGGGGAGGAAAACAGAAGGGAGGGCATGAAGCACTGGATCGATGGGGCGTGGGGAGGGGGGTTCAGGGTCGTTGAGGTCGCCGGTGTCGCTCATGGCCTCTCGGGCCAGGTCCAGGCTCAGGCTCATCTCATCCTCGCTGAGAAAGGCCGTGAGGTCTGGGAAGTTGCCGTCTCCCCCTTCCAGCTCCGCCAGGGAGTCCGGGAAGAGATCGGCATCTGAGTACATTGCCCCATCACCCTCCAGAGCAGAGTCTTTCAGCAGAGAGTGGGGCAGGGGCTCATTACAGCTCCCGTCTTGCATTCTGTAACACACACACACAATCACACCCACACACACATACACATACACACACATACATGCACAGACATAAGCTCACTGGTTGCTGGTCACTCACACAGACGACTCTCCTGCCATAAAAGTAAAACGCCATTCACGAGCATCGAGAAGGTAACATCCAGAACGTGTCTTTTACAGAATATCAGAAACAGACATAACTCTAGCTAGTTACTCTGCCTTCCCTTCCTAATAGCCTAATGCAGATGAATTGTATGCATAATTGTATTGCATGTATTCAATGTTGTCAGTTTGAAGGGTAAGAAATAAAAATTGTTTTATAATTGGAGTTTGTGCCGATTTGAAAAGTGTCATTACCACTTGATAATGACTGCTGAAAATGTGCGGTCCAACCTGAGTTCTTGGTTTTAAAATGTGGCCCAGACGAAACTTTAATTAAATAGCCCTGACATAGAGCAAAGTTATCCTTTATATAAAACACATTAGGCACACATATGTGTATAATGTACATATATCTCTTTTTCATCTGAAATACTCAATAAAAGACAGTTTTTAACAACAAATTTTGAAAATTAGTAAACTACTACACGTCAAAGCTTTGTTTACAATGAAGATGTATTTGTTGAACCTGGAAATACATCTACATTTAAGATTCAGAAAATATCTCCGCAAGCAATAATAGAATAAAAGTAAAAAAAACAACATTTTGTCCTGTTTAACTTCTACATCTTCAAAAACAGCAAATCCTTATATGTCATATTATTATTTTATAAAGCCTAGCATTTTTATTTTGATTACACACCTTAAATATGTGGACAAAAGTAAACAAAGCCCCAAACCCATTCTCTATATAAGTTATGATTTGTAAGACTTGGTTTAAAAACGATCTTGCATATGAAAACAGTGGCCTAAATGATATTTAAGAGTCTGGCACATCCATTCTAAAACAGAGTCACAACACACACCAAACGGTGTGCCATGTGCAACCACAAACACAGTTGTCGTATGATGACTCAGGCTGGCATTCTTTGGGCACAGCTGACTGGCATTAACAAAGGCTTTTACTGAGGCCTGAGTGGGCATGGCTGGCATTTGTCACTATCCCTCATCTCACAGCTCATCTTTCTTTCTTTTCACATCCCAAAGCTCTGCACCCTTACAAACTATCAGCGTTTCTCTAAGATGGGCTATTACTAAGCCTATACACTAACTAGTTCAACATTCACAATCAGTCTATAGTTTAGTACTTTTAGGAAACGGCATGCATGCAGAGAACAGTCATTTAGAGTGTTTACTCTAAATTCACAACTAAGTCCACAATTGACAATTGTTACTGCAAATTGCACAGTAATTACAATAACAGACAACTGTGTGAACTGTTTTACACACAAATATTAACACCCTTAAAACACAAAAACAGTCACACACACACACACACACACACACACACACACTAAAATACAAAAGAAAGAGAAGTAGAATTGTCCAACCAATCATTGTGGGAAAGCCCACTTTCACCTTCACCGGCACTGAGTGTTTGGTTTGGGCATAGTGCACATAGGTGGACACATTAGTGTGACACTGACAATGAAAAGTATTTTAGACACCACTCAGCTATTTCCCTTGAGTCTCAGGCCCACGTAGTACAAACATGCACTATGTCTTGTAAGCGTGTATGTTTGTGTGTTTGTGTTCATATTGTATGTGTGTGGTGCCCCTGTGTGTGGTTGTGATGGAGTGACATTCCTTCTGTCATGGCGACCTGAAGGCCAGCTGTTGTTATTTTTAATCCCTTGAGGCTACGTTTCACAGCAGCCTACGACACCCCCACCAACCTTAGCAGTAAAGGGACTTTTTAACACACACACACACACACACACACACACGTATGCATGCATGCACACATGAACAGTCAGAAACATAGAACTAAACCTTATTTTTAATTAGAAATTGACATTAAATATTGTATCACCAACCAAATGTAATATAGATTAATATAAATCTAAATCTAATGGTCTGATGTTTTCACATCATCATTACAGTTATCTACTGTCATCTTAAAATCACATGTTTACCTGTACAGACAGTAATGACTAAGATTGTGTATTCTTTAGTTCTGTAAAACCAACTAAAGCACATGCTGTAATCTTCACACATCAAGATTTCTGGTAAGCCCGTGTGTGTTTTATTTTTTTGCATGTCTGAATTGACTTGAAAATAAATTGAGCCTCAATAAATGCCCATTACATTGAATATCTCACCTCAGACTTATGGTAAAAAAAAGTTTCTAGACACTTCTAGAAGAAAAGAGGCAGCTTCTGCTTACCTTCAAGGGTTTTTCCACTGAATGTCTTTCCTGTGTGGCGGTTCCAGCTTTTCCCAAATGCTTTGAGTAAAACGAGCAAAAAGGAAACACCTCTTTCCAGAAGAGGTATTCGGGCGATAACTTGGAGTACTCCTAGCCGTTTAGGTCCACTTGAGTAGTGGCTGCGAAGTGGCCTGCAGTCCCATCTGTCCGGGCCTCTGACCGCTCACTGTGTGGCGCTATATTTGGTCCACAGCTCAGGTTTCACACCCTCAATACTGAGAGAGAGAGAAAGAGAGAGAAAGAGAGAGAGATAGAGTATATGACAGAGGGAGTGCGGTCTTGAGAAACAAAACTTCCCATGCACCCTACCACCCCAAACACATGTATATACCACGCAAATATTCACCCATAGTTGTCTGAAACCTCCACTTCACTGGCACAACAGCAGACAAACACAGACATGCTATTGTTGTTCTGGGACTAATGATAAATCATTCATGTTTACCTGCAGTTAACATATGCCTCATTACCATTACCTGCATTGCATTTCAAGTTATTTCTGAAGTCCAAGTGTTGCTTACCCTGCAGACCTCTGTATTTGAGGGGGGAGGGGTTTCCTTGCCTAGCATTCTGGGTTGAAGCATTCTGGATGAACCTGCCAATGACCCTGCAATCTGTTGAAGTTGGCTGGTCAACATGAGGGAATGATTTCAGACATTCAGTTATAGTCATACTATTATACTAGTATATATTATATACTGTTATATTACATGTTGTGTAATTAGAGAAACACAAGGGATGGAGTTACATGCTATATAGTGTTGCATGTGGCTATAGTGTTCTGGTTTGCCGCTGTGATGAATCCAGCTGTCAACAAATTCAGCTGCTGCATGGGCACTCATCAGTTCTAATGAAAAACAGCAGGTTTTTTGGACCATTGCATCTCAAGCCTAGCTACAAATTACAATTTGTTGGAAGGATGTTTCGACTCTACACCATAGCCAAGTGATCACTACTGTTGTACCCCAGTGTCATTCAGTTGTTTATGGCACAAGCAGTGATTACTGTTTTGTATAGTAGTAGCAACCCTTGAGTTTGTATAGTAGTACCCTTGAGTTGTAGTTACAGCAGCAGCAGTAACAGTAGCCATGTGGCAGTAAACCTCTTGACTTTTGGCCTCTCTTGGAATTCCCATGTCTTTTGATAGACTGAAACACATTCTAACTATGTGCATACTGTATACAATCTTCACAGATTCTCTGTGAACAACAGTGAGAGTACAGTGCAGCCTAGATGACTTAATCACTACCCAACTACCTGCAGTTACTTTCCACAGTTAGAGTTACCTCCTAGTATGAGCCGAAAGGCAATGAGAGAAATAATGTCAAACATGGTTGATCTGAGATTAGTACAGGGAGGACAGAGGACTCACTGTAGTCCCAAAGGTGACTGAGACACAGAACAGACGCACCCTGTGGCCCGCCGAGTGTAGCGGACTCTATTTCTGGACCGTTATCACGCTCAGGCCGGAGGGACTGGTCACACTCAAGCTATTCCCGCTCCTCAACAATCCACTGATTAGAAGCGATCGCTGATGACAGGACCGTCTGGAATGTATGCCAGGACGGTTCTATCTCAGCAGCAGACCTGTGTCATGTACGCATTCAAAGCATTTCTAAGGAGAACTGCTGTTATGCAACCTACAAATTAGCTTTAGCTGAGGTCCCCGAAATTCTTTACTGGACTATCTTATCTTTCTCAAACAGCATGTCTTATTTAATGCCAAAAGTGCCAAATTTAGTGCCTTCACCTTTGCTCATTCCAAAAAAAAAGAAATTCTGTGTGAATCAGTCAAGTATCCAGTCACTGAATGCTAGGAAAAAAACTCTAAAAAATGACGCAACTGAAAGTTAGGCATGTTTACTGAATGGGGCCTAGCAAAATGAAACTGAAAGCATGTTACTGTCACTTAGTGTCAGTTTGCAGGTTGTGATAAATCAAATGTTCTCAAATGTTCTCACTTTGTCTTACCAACAGCATCAACAGAATGATAGATTCACACCAGATTTCTCTTAAAGCAGGGCTAAGCAACATTCTGTTTTTTTCTCTCACAAGCTCCCTCTAAAGACCGCTGTATTGCATTGTGTTACACTGCATTCTATTGGAGGCAGACTGCTGCTGTTGAACATTGCAAATGCTGTATCTACCGTTGTAGGCCACAGTGGCGCATTCTACACTGTTCGTTCGCTGTGTAATGACTCATGTTAGCATCCTAAACAGTATAAAACAGATGAATTAACTAAAAAATGTTGCTTAGTGGGCCTTTAAATATGCCCTGTTCTTCTTGAGTGCTGAGAGATGTAGACAGATCGCTGTCCCTGAGGAAAACAACCTCCTAAAGTTCTGTGTTATTGAGTCATGGCCTACCCCCCATGTGTCAAAATAGATTAGGTGGACCAGGTTGAGTGTACAGTACAGAAATAACTGTATTAATTGGGGCCTGTTTTGACTGCCAGCCTTTTAATGTGAGGCAGGAATAGATCTGACCTGACTGCTGCTCTTCACTCTTAACCACACTGACCCCGTCAAGACATGAAAATGGTGCATGAATGGTGGGGGTAGTCAATGTCACCTGACAGTCTGCCTGTAAACAAAAATAATTACACATCATTGGAGATGTAGCCTTGGTCTATCCATCATCCAGCAAGTTCGGTGGAGTTCTACACTAGGCCTGCATGCTGCTGAGTTTAAAGATCACAGAGAAAACAGAACATATTGTCTCAGAAAACAAACAAATGGAGATATAGGTTCTGTCTGATAGAAAGGGTTATTTTAACTCCCATAGATATTTGAACTGATAGGCCTATATTATGGCTATGATTTATACAGCTATGGCTTTTTAACTACATCACTGTAAGAATGCTTAATAAATCAATAGAATAGGTACTGTACACTACACGTACATTATACTGGGAGTGGGAGATGTCCCTTCTTTACATCACTTAATGAAATCTAGACTTATCTAAATGAATTGATCTTCATCTCACCACGTCTCACCTTCATCACATTTCATCTTCATCTCATCTCTACCAGAGCTAATCATGGTGCAGCACACAAGGTCACATATATCTGCTCTTTAATGTGTTGATGTTTACTCTAAAGAAGCAAAACACAAGCACACAAGATTAACATGAGTTCCTAGAGATGCTGCTGTACGACCATGACAGATATCGTGAAGTACAGGGAGTCTGCGTAATAGCTTACTGAAAGTTACAAACTTTTTCTGCTCCAATTTCTGTGCCATCCGTTCTTTACCTTTCTGTAAACAATTATAGAAAAAATAGCACAAAACAAATAAAATTATATTTGTAGACATCTGAACCGACGCAAACTATAGATAAGATAGTTCGGATCAGTCTTCTTTTTTACCTACCAAGTTGTTCCTTATCCAGTGCCAGAATTAACAATATAGCAATTCGCATCGTTTGTCCACTTGGGCACCGGTAGACTACGACTTCTGATTCTCAAACTGGATTGGTCAATGTACCGCACAGTGAAGTTTAATGGCGCCATACATGGAAAGAAGATAGAAGCTGATCAATTGAACTTTTGCATCTTAAAAATATCGTATCTGTATTTCCAACCTACCGAAGTCGGTTCCTACACGAGTAATCTTAAGTTTTATATTACGCCACTTAGTTATACCATCGTAAAGAAACGTTGCAGCTGTTGACATCTTAGCTATTAGCAACTAAGATTAACCTTTACCGCTCATCTAACTTGGGTTTATTTATTTGATGAGGCATCCATAACGTCAACGTTATTTAGCTATCCGATGTGCTAGCTGCCTGTTCCGTTACAATAAACATGGCTTATTTTAACATGGCTTAATTACGTCAAGCGTTGCAGAATCCTGTTGTCAATTTGACAGACTAGAAGAGACAGTCAAATAACGATAAGCGTACGATCATAAAACGTTGCCCCTTTAACGCTCTCTCTTCTCTTTTCTGTTATTTATAGTTAACGTTACAATGCGTGCCTTTAGACAAGTTGGGGAGAAGCAACTTCCCAATCCAATACTGTACATGGCATGGTCCCCCAAGAGGGATCTCATCGCCCTGGCTAACACCAATGGCGAGGTAAGATACTGTCAAATAGTTTCAGAGGATAGACGTCTTGAGGAGAGGAGGGTTTAACTGTCTTTAATGTGATAATTTTCAGCTGTTGCTGCATCGCCTCTCCAACTTCTACCGTGTTTGGAGTTTGCAGCCCAACGAGAGCACAGGAAAGGAGATCACAGCCCTAGCATGGAGACCTGATGGCAAAAGTATTTTTTTTTCAGGGAACAGATCTGTTTACCTTATACATATTCTTCTTGCAGTTCTAATGTAAGGTGTAATGTGTAGTGCATGCTTTTTTATTGTGTGCACTTTTCCCCAGTTTTGGCTTTTAGTTTGGGTGACACCAAGCAAGTGGTTCTGTGTGATGCTGAGAAGGCGGAGATTCTCCATGTTTTTCCTGTTGAGGTCCCTGTGTCCTGTATGCATTGGATGGAGGTGATGGAAGAGAACAGGTGTGTGTCACAGAGCTTACCACTTCCCTCTTCATATACAATGTTTATTGTTATTTGCTTTATGGACATTTTAAGCTTAGAGAGCGTCATCAGTATCTAGAGAACTTGTTTTGGCCAGGGTAGAAGGATGACAGAAATATGCTTATGATGCCCCTTACTCTGCCTCACTCCTTTACAGTGGCCTTGCATCATTTTATGACTCCGAGGATGAATCCAATCGCTTCCTCCCCAAGCTGCCACCTCTACCCAAAAGGTAGCCATCTGTCAATCATCTATACAAACAATGTTTGTTTTCAATAACAAATAGTTCAGAACAACTGCATGACTTTCATTCTAAAATATATCTGTCCAAAAGCAGTTGTTTCTGTGCTTACTACCTATTTCCATTTGTTTGTACAGCTACAGCACCACAACAAAGATTTTCAGGTTAGTGAATCATTCTGTTTGCCATATTTAGCCAGTATTGAGTTTTCTGTGTACTGGTGATTGCAGACAGTTTTTTTTCCCTGTCTAACATGTGGCCCTCATTATTATTATTATTATTATTATTATTATTATTATTTTATTATTTTATTTTATTTTATTTTTTTTTTGCAGTGAGGAGAAGTCTGATGAGGCCACAAATCTCCTTGGTGAAGTGAGGTTAGTTTGATTGACTTGTCTTGGTCAAGTTTATTGCTCGGTCCTCTTGCTTTCTGTGACCTGACTAATCAGCATCAAACTATGGATGTTGGCAGGCTGAATATTTTAGTGGTGGGAGGACCATCTGGCTTTGTCGAGCTCTATGCCTATGGGTTGTACAAGATTGCAACTTTAAACCGGGTAAGACAAATGTTTCCTCCACTGTTGACCCATATTGCTTGCTCTCTCATTTTTTTTAACTACAGCACTGAAAGTATTTCTTAATTGGGAAAGTTTATTCAAGTATTGAATAGGTACATATTTATGGATGGTTTCCTCCATTCCAGACCTAATCAAGCTTGTTTGCCAAGTATACTTTTCATACACAAAGAATTTGGCTTCACGTTAGCTCTACATTTAACATATAAACATGTAGTAACATGCGTTAAAAATATATAGTCTCATACTGTACAATAAAGACAAAAGTACACCTATAGGTATCTATCTACATAATAAACAAATAAGACAATAGTATTCAAGAGAAATGCACATTGAGTGGATGTAAAGTGAAATCTAATAGTGCAGTTTACATTTACATGTATGCATTTACCAGAGATTTGTATCCAAAACAACTTATAAAAGAGAATGGACATTAATGCTACAAAGCAATTAAAAATCCTTGAGGATTTTTTCAGGAGAGTGATGACAATGGGAGGTAAGCTGTTCCTGAGATCTGTCAGAGGGAAGGAGGTTAAATAGAGTGTATGCAGAAATGTGTAGGGTTTTGTCTTCATCTCACGTTTTATTTTACTTCTGTTTGCTGTCTTGTGTGTTTAAAAACCCTGCCTCGTGTTAGATTGTGGGCACTTGTCGCAGCCTCTGCCTCTCCAGTGACCTCAAGTCCCTCTCAGTCATCACAGAGATTCGGTCCGCTAATGACGACCCTGAAATTCACTACATCCAGGTGAGTCTTTCAGTGCTATTTTTGGCTTCACTACCTAATGACCACAAGTTTTGATATGTGAACCATCCATCTTTGATGTTGCCACCATTCATTACATAGTTTTAAATTCAAAATTTGTCTATTTCTGTTTCTGTATTTGTCTCTAGTTGGACACAGGCCTGTTGTCCTCCTGTTTGCCAGAGCTGACCAGGATGGCACGCAAGTTCACACATATCTCTACTCTTCTACAGGTGATTGGAAGTAAAAAATATTTTCTCCTCCGAATTCTGCACTACCTGTTCTGTCTAGAGACCTATTCCTCACTCACCCTGATGACGCTTTTCCACTACTAAACCAGGCAGAGTAGAGCAGGCTAGGGTAGAGTAGGGCTTTTCCAATAGCCCGGGTACGAAGTGGTACTATTGTGAAGTGGGTATGGTCGAGTTAGCTTGCTAATAACTATGTAGTAAGTGGTAGCAGCCTGAACTGAAATAAGTACACTTTTCTTCAAATCTGAACAGTAAACGCTTGCGCTATTAGGTTTAAAATAATGCACTACACATACACTTGCCAATTGTAAAATGAATCCAGAAGACTTGTCCCATTCACTTCAGTCGAACGAAACTCAAGCAGTAAGACAACAGATGTTGTTACCTCTTATTTCAACACTCGCTGATGCCGTTATATGTTCTGAATATCAGACCAGTAGATCAAATTCATGGCATGGAATATTTTATTTCACAAAGAAAAAACGAACAGCATCGAAGAGAGGCAAAGTTGGTCTCTCATGTAGCCTAGTAGCAGAGAACTTTTAATAGGGGAAAAACGGGCTCTGCTAAACCTTGCGACCACCTCTTGAACCAATCAGCAGCGTCAGTCTTTCTATGTCACACTTTAGTACCTACTTGACCCGAATAAAACCTGGCTGAAGCAGGATGAGAAATGGTACCTACTTGGCCCTACTTCGGGCCGGTGGAAAAGCAAAAAACGCGAGCAGAGTATAGTAGCCTCGCCCTCGCCAGCCCCGCCCTGGACTTTCATTTCATTTCGTCCAGAGGGTCTGGGAGCACTCCATTGACAATCGTTCTCTCCAGGTCAGCATTCTGCCGGCCCAATCAGCGATAAGTGGGAGTGTTCTAGTGAGCAATGACGTCGGTTTTGTACGCAACGTTGTCTGGCTGCGCGGCTGCGCAGTGTGCACAATAACAATGGTGGCAGCAAACCTACTACAAGAGGCTATTCAGTCCGTTGTGGGAACGCTTCAGAACATACAGGAACTGAAGTCTGAACAAGAAAAATCTTAATTTTATCTGCGGAAAAGATGTAGTGGCCCTACTACCCACAGGGTTTGGGAAAAGTTTGATTTTCCAGCTTGCTCCGTTAGTTTCCAAGGAAATGGCTAGGCTAAATGGTAGGCAAGCTATCATCCTTCACAAGCCGTCGCGTTGCAAACGTCACGACCAGATGTTAGCGATTGGGTAAAGGCAGATCCAATCAGTTTAAACTTCAGCAGAAAGCACATATCTAATAAGAGAACGATTGTCAATGGAGTGCTCCCAGACCCTCTGGACGAAATGAAATGAAAGTCCAGGGCGGGGCTGGCGAGGGCGAGGCTAAGAGTATAGAGCCGGGTTGGTGGAAATACTATTTATACAATTATTTTCTCTCTCTCTCTCTCTCTCTCTCTCTCTCTGACTCAGTACCTGCGTCTGTCGCTCACTTGTATGTGTGAAGCTTGGGAGGACATTCTCTTGCAGATGGATCTAAGACTTACAAAGTTTGTCCAGGTGAGTAGTCCTGCACATGTTCATGTTTTTAAGAATGATAACAGGAACATACAAATGCAGGACTGAGTGTTTGTTTTTCTGTGTTCATATTTACTCTAAAGGAAAAGAACACAAACACACAGGTGCAGGATGAGTTCCTAGAGTTGCTGCTCTGGGGTCATGCCAGGTAAAATGTCACAGGGAACCTCACAACACAACACCTCATATACTTACAAAATAAATTGACATTAAACACAATTTGTGAAGTACTGAAGTATTGCCATGAGTTGTGAAGATACATTATCACACTAGAATATGTCCAGCAGAGGGCGCTAGATTACCACAGTGGGCGGTTTAATTTGCTGCAGAACCTAGTTTAGTATTTATTTAGTCATATGTAAACAGGACGCGTCCAATATTTTGATGGTCTTGCTATGTGGATAATTTCTTTTGCATTTGTGTGCCTCTGTATTCACACATGTGCTTGTCCTACAGCCCTGAACTACATGCTCTCCTCATGAACCAGCTCACAGTCAAGGTGTGTGTTTAGTCCACGTCCCCCACGTCACGTGTGTTTACTTGTACTCACAATACAAACACTACACGTGTCCTCTTGCCACGTCTCCTTTCTCTCATCAACGGATTTCTGCCTTGCAGGGCCTGAAGATGTTGGGCCAGTCTATTGAATCCTCCTACTCTGGCATTCAGAAGCTGGTCATCAGTCACTTACAGAGGTGATTAGAACATCTGTGTCTGTTTCTGAGTGCTACCTGTGTAGATCCATAACATCTTCCTGCTTTCCTTTCCACTTGTGCATGTTCCCACCATCACGTCACAGTTTTTCTATATGCAATTCAATCTTTACCAGACTGGTAATGCTGTGCAGTATTTTGAAACTATGACTGAAATGGTGTCATTATTCTCATGGTGTGTACCCTCCTCTCTTCCCCTTGCTTGTGTTGCTTTGTTCCAGTGGCTCAGAGGCTCTGCTGTACCATCTCAGTGAAGTGAAGGGTATGGCCCTGTGGAAACACAAGTATCAGCCTCTGGGACTAGATCCTGCTGTCATTGAAGGTAAAGGGGCAGCAAAGACACACACACACACACGATTAGGTCTGTGTTTTGTGCTACAGACAGACCATCAAATTGATTGCGCTCAAGCCTGACTGTGAATAACTTGATATATCCATAGCATTTCTCACTGCATGTTTTGTCTTCAGATGCAATCACTGCTGTAGGCTCTTTCACCCTAAAGGCCAGTGAGCTTTTACAGTGAGTAATATTAAAACACATTTAACATTTGATTTATTTGTCATTACGACAAACATTTTTTCCTCTTTTGTGATTCAAGATCTATATGTGATGCTAGTTAAGAATGTGTTTTTGCAAACTTTAGGGTGATTGACAAGAGCATGAAGAACTTTAAGGCATTTTTCCGCTGGCTGTATGTAGGTAAGCTTGTCTTGTCTTCACCAGTACAGAAAAATACAGTGTCAGAAAATATTACCATGTTTGTTTTGTATGTTTGTGTTTCTCTCTACTGAAAATGTGTCTGTTTTCATTTCCCTCTGCATGGGCCTTTGTAGCCATGCTCCATATGTCTGACGATCATGTCCCTCCAGAGCTCAATAAGGTGAGAGAATCCGACAATGTGGTACTAGGAGATGAGGGGTGGATAACATATAGGAGCCGATGGCAGCTGCCCTAGCAGTCCTCACACATGCACCCTTTCATTTTTTTTGTAGATGACTCACAAAGACCTGGCCTTTGTGGCTGACTTCCTGGCTGAGCATTTCAGTGCGGTGAGGAGTTTCCTATTGCTCTTATCTGTTATTATGGGCAATATTATTTAGCCTAAAAGGCCAGTAATGTGAGACAAAGAGCATTTCTTGTCAGCCCACCAGCTTGCAAAAAATGCACTGCCAGCATCTACATAGTTACATAGTATATTCTGGCTGTGAGATTGATGAGTTTATAACTCAGTAAACAGTCTTTAAACTAGACTGGATAATGACTTTCTAAAATGATTTTCTCCAGAATGAGGAGCTTTTCGATCGAAAAGGGAAGTACTTCAATGTAGAGCGGGTGGGACAGGTAAGTGTGGTTTGGAGTGTGTGTGTGAGTGTGTGTGTGTGTGCGCGTGTGCATGCCCGTTCGCATCTACAGTATGTGTTTATTGTCACTGACACATTGGAATATTTCTCCTTAACTGTGAGCAGTACTTGAAAGATGAGGAGGAAGACCTGGTCTCTCCACCCAAAACTGAAGGGAACCAGTGGGTGAAGTTTGTCAAAGACAGCACCCATTTGAAAGGTACAGTAGCACTCTACATAATGTCCCATACATTACACATCACTTCACATAGAACACAGATGCTATTAGCTTGCTCATTGTGTTGTAACAAGAATGTGGAATCAGAGCTATGTTACACTAAATGACTTTTGATGTTTGCTATGTCTTGTTTGTTGACTGCAGAAAGTCCTTTGCTGTTCCCTACATATCCTAAGAAGTCCCTGCACTTTGTGAAGAGGATGATGGAAGGGACAATAGAGCAGTGTCTGCAGAAACCAGCAGTAAGCAGTGTGGATGCACACACACACACACACACACACACACACACACACACACACAAACAAGTTGCTCTGTCTTTCTTTTATTTTTTGACAAACACACATACACCCATATCTTAATACTTATAGTTGCTTTTTTTCTTTCTTTTATACACACACACACACACAGCATCTCTCACTCATCAAAGACTTCTGCCTTCCACACACATCCATAATAATGAAAGCCGTCTCTCATAGACTCTTATCAGTCACTGGCATTCTCAAGGTCACACGGTTGGAGAATTAGAGTAATTGACACTTAGCCTTTGAAGCGCATTCTTACTCTGTTCTATCCAAGGAAGGCTCCATTTAGGCAGTGTTCTTGACTTCACTGAATGTGACCTGAAATGAAATAGCCTAAGAGTAATGGGAATTTCTTATAGTGTGCCTTCTGTGAGAAATTTGGCTGGCGTTTCTGATGCTGACTCAGTGCCTAAGTGCATGCGCTTGTGTGTGTGTGTGTGTGTGTGTGTCCGTGTGCTTGTGAGTGCGCGTGCACGTAGAGAGTGGAAAGGATGCTGGGAACCACATCTGTAAATCTGACTCATCTACCTGGGAGGTCTCAGCCAGTCTGACACCATCCCTAAATATGGCAGCTTCACCCCTCACACACACACACACACACACACACAAATATTACTTTACCATGATCATGCACTTATATGGCCTTTTCTCACAGTTTGTACACACAAAGAGCCTATTTAAAATCATGAATGACAAATGGCAAGGAAAACAACACATGTGTATGAGGTGATGTTCATGTTGCTATAGACGGTACACGCTTATAGTGGTTTCAACTTAATATTACGCAAAGCTTATATTTGGAGTTTGGCTGTTTGTATTCTAGGAGGTGATTGGGAAGTCTGTGAAGGAGGCTTTGTGTTTGCCCCTCTACCTTGTTCCTGGAAGGTAACCTTACCTCTCATCTACATGTGATGGCTGCATGTTGTCTGTGGGTCTGTGTGCGGTTTCTGATTTGTTTGTTTGTTTTTGCAGCTCAGAAAACACGCCAAGACTTTTTGAGATGCCTGCTCTGTAAGTGAACAAGACGTTCTTCAAAGTACTCACATTTAAAGAAAAGCTGATCATTTACGCAAACTGTTAAGAGGCCCTTGAAGTTGAACAGGGTGACATGGGCTTGTATGGAAGAAGTGATGGCACTAAACCAGCAATATTTATTGCTCTAATCACTCCAATCAGGGATGCTTTTGTCACCCGATCAAGTTGATTGATGTGGTACGATAATAAAATGAGCTCAGTTTCCTCTGTGTAATCTGGTGAAGGAGGGGATGTTGAGGTTATTGGTGATTGCATGGTTGCTCATTCTTCTGTGAAGTGATAATAGTGATGATGATGATGAGGCTAAGGAGTACAATTGTTGTCTTAGTTGACATTTCTTTTGTCCTTGTCCCGTCTGTGATCAGGTGGAATGACAACAAGGCCAGCATGCACTATGTGGTTTTCTGTATGCCAGAAACCTCCCCATCCAAGATCTATTTACTCAGGAGGGCAACAGATCCCTGCAGGTATCTTGGATGCTGCTTTTTTCCATCTCTATTTCTGTCTGCTAAACTTCTCACTTAGCTAGGTTTTCTTTAACAATAAGGACATAGGACATCCTCCATCTTGGTGACATTGAGTTTGTCTTGAACGTATATTTCACAGATCAGTTCCAAATGGTCTCATAGCCATTGACCTGAGCAGACCACTAAACACCAGCATTGATGATGAGGACCCAGTAGCAGAAATCCCGTGAGTTTCACTGCATTTTTTCATTTGGCCCCAGAACCTTGATTTTAGGAGTCTCCAGTAAGGGCTCATATGTTTGCTCTGTGTCTTGTGTTTTCCAGCGGGAATGGCACATACCGTTGCCTAGACGCCCGTCTCTATGACACAGAGACACTGACGGTGGTCCTGCAAGGGCAGGAGGAGGAGCGTGTGCTGGCACAGCTGCCTCTCAGTGCCGCCCTACGCAGTGAGGAAGAGTTTACCTGGGACACCACCCTTCGGTGTGTGTGTGTATGTGTGTGTGTCCTCAGCCACTTCAAGGGATTTTCTCCAGAGTCAACTAATTTGTAGCCCTGGCAGCAAACGCATTGGCTAGCCGCAATTTTTCTTTTAAGGTCACCATTTTCAGCATAGTTTACCTTCACTCTAGCACTTGTAGTTACATAGTGGTAGTAAGCAACTACATTACCCAGCACAATACACACATGTGTTCAAATAACAATGAGTTTAGTCACTACACACTCTTAGAGTGGACACAAGTGACGCATACCTTTCCACTTGGTCTAAATACCTACGACTGTATCAGGGGAGAGAGTGGTTGATTTAACTCATGTCTAGTCAATATTTTGATTGTCATAACAAGCCATTTCCACTCAGTGCTGTATATTTGTCTGGGGTTGACAGGTTGGACGAGCAGAACAACTCCATCCCCTCACAGGGCCTAGTTTGGGAGAACCAATGGAGGCCTCTGGACAACATGAAAGCCCAGTTTGTGGCCGTCAACGGGATCAGAAAAGTTTCTTGTGTGGTAAGCTTGCATGTCCTTAAAGCGTCATGTCATATTTGCAAGAAACTGAAGTTAATTAATTTACTGTCAGTGAATACACCAGAGATTAATGTTACTGTCTGGAAAACAATATCTAGCTCAGAAGTACTATTGATCTGCCAAAAAGTTAGGACCGTCTCTTAAAGGAAAATTAGCCCTGTTCAAGATCACACAGTGCTGCCCCTGGAAAGAATTGATACTACATAGCCCAAAGAGTGAACTAGCAACTAACACAGTGAATGGGGCACAATAACTTGTTTTCAGTTTCAGTTTTGTCTATGCCCTATTCAGTTAACATTAGTTTTGTTTCATTAGATGGGCTATGTAACTTCCTGGTTCTTTATTCTAAAGACACCATTCAGTGACCTTACTCAGCAGAACTATTGACTGAATCAGATCAGAGGTCTTCTTTAAAGACCATATTTCTGTCACTTTGTGTGTACTTAATTCTGTCTGCTTTCCCTTAGTTAAGCTCCAACCTTCGTCATGTGCGTGTCTTCGAGATGGATGTGGAGGATGAAGATGAGGATGAGGAGGATCGGCAGGAGGAGTCGCAGGACATCACGCCCGACCCAGATACTCTGGAGGACGGCCTGAGCAGTCAGAAAGATCCAGGGACAAACATGGAGGCCCAGGAAGGGGAAGAGACGTGCCAAACTGTGGAAGAAGGCCGTGGTGACACTCTGGAGCACACCTCAGGCTCAGACACACTGTGATTGTTACAGTGACTCCATTTCACCAGTGGATGAATCTCAATCACCCCTCTAATTCTAAGCCCTAAAACGTAAGCCCTTAAAGACTAACTTGGAATAATTGTCTCATTGAAGACAGTAAAGCCTTTGTGGGTTCAGGGCTTTAGGTTGGGGGTTATTGGGATATAGCCAGTATAGCTCTTCTGTCTCTCTGGAGTCAGATCACAGAAAAAGGTTTGCTTTTTCATGTGTCCAAGGGCAACTTCACTTGTCTTGCTGTCTGGTATGCTTATTGTGTTGAATCATTATGGTGCTGCCTTGACATAAGGAATGACGTGGTTAATCACAAGTAATAACTATTCATCCTTTTGTGGTGAGTTGTCAAAATATGTGAGCCTCATATTCCTTTGACTTTTGTCCTATCCAGTATAACTAAGTTTTCCAAATGTGTAGAAAAAAAAACTGTTGTCATTATTTTCCACAACAATTAAATATGTACAGTACATTCCTTTTTTACGTAATTGTTTACTGACTGTTATCTTGCAGCATCAAACTCACTGATAGACCCAGCAGCAGCCAATTTTTCAGGGGTAATTTGTTGATGACATTGAATAAGCATCTGATTTTACTACACTTAAAAAAGAATCTGACTGTCTGGAATTAGTGGCATATCTGCTTACCTTGCCAGTTGGTAGGAAAATGTCTACTACGAATGGGCCAATACCAGAGACACACCGTTATAATGAGGTCATTTTCCAATCTACCTACCAGTGTTGTGTAGCCTACTCTAACTGTTGTGTTGTTCTATAAGAAAAGGTCCTCAAAACGCTATCAACATGAAAGAATTTAGGTCGTCGTCCGTGTCACCACGCGAAGAAAAATAACTAAGAATTAGTATGAAATCCACCTGTTTTCTTTTTGTTGTAATAGGTGAGAGTTTTCTTTAATCATTAATCAGTGTACTTTACAGCGGTCATTTAACTGTTTTCACGTATCGCATGCTTTTTTGCGATGTAAAATATTTAAAACCATTTGACAATTTTCCTTGTTCGACAAGACCATAGACATACAGTCTATGGACAAGACATTGATAGCGCGCGCTCACGTGTGAAAGGGTCGCTCCCAAAACGTGCTCGGCCCCGGTGACGTACGCGTTTACGTTACTTCCCAGTTGATTTTTGCCTCAGTTTGTAACTGGGGACAGTAAAGATGGCGCCGATGCGGTCAGTGTGTGTGATTGCCCGGAGAAGATGACGACGATTAGCTTATTAACTCTTTTTGGCATTGAAGTGTTTTCGGTGTAAACTTTATACAAGACTTAAGACATCTAACTCGTGGTGAATACTTATTCAACGACAACAGAGTGACAAAATAGTCACACAGGACGGCTACCATGGAGGACATCAATTCAAATATAAACGCGGATTTGGAAGTGCGGAAGCTTCAAGACTTGGTCAAGAAACTCGAACAGCAGAACGAACAGCTCCGAAGTCGGTCGTCTTTACTCTCTTCGACTGGTGGAATGTCAGCTAACACAAGACCTCTGAGCGCCGGATACGACTCGCCCTTGACAGCGGCAGCGGCGTCGGGGCTGGCCGGTTTCCCTGGGGTGGGGTTCGGTGGAACGAGGGGCTACGGTGGGCTGTCGGAAAACTCCCGTTGTTTGAACCCAAGACTGTCATATCCTGGAACGAATTATGGGGGATCGTACGATAGCGATGGTGCTTGGGCTGCCACTGGAATAACATCGTATGATAACGATGTAGGAGATTTTTACAAAGACGGAGAAACTTCGATACTTGATGAAGTGGAACTCCTCGATCTGGAGGACATGGATTGTCTGAACGAAGACGACGACAGCTGGTGAGTGTGTGAAAAGTAGCTAGTTCGCCAGCGTTTTTAGATTACATCATTGGTGGCCGGGGTTGTTAACAGTGGGCACAACCTCACACCCGCACTGTGACAGTAGCCCAACAGGCTATCACAGCTGTTTCAGACGACAGTCTGCCTGGCTAGGAATGCGCCGAAGGGATTTTCTTTTTTGATAGGACTGTGCTGCTTTGACGCCAAAATGTCAACACATCAAAAGCAGTTTGTCGAAATGATATTGTTTCGCTGGCAGTTTACGTGCTTTGAAGTACAATTTTTCTTATGTACATGCTTCCGAAACGACAGTAATATACCTTTTGATCGTTAGCTGCCAGCGAAGTTACAACCTACGGAGCAACAGTTAGCTAAGATCCATTGTCAACGTTCTCTGGAAATTTGCAAACCACCCCCTATATAATACCCACAATGTTTATGTTTTTTAATAATGCATCAGTATTTACACTTAATCCACAACAAGGTGTTGACATAGGTTGTTATTGCTTTACCGCTGTAACTAATGTAGCTTCGTTAAATGCCCCGCTGTGCAAGTGTGCGTTAAGTATATATTTACAGTGCTTTTTATGCCCTCTTGAGCTGACAAGGAGCTGATTGTCAAAAAACCGAGGAGTGTCTTTCTTTCAGTACGGCTGAACTAGACAACGCCTATTTATACATCTATGGAATGGTTTTCCTAACAGCGGTTCTCCTGGCCCAAATGATCTACTGCAGCCGTGTGCTGTTGCAATACAGTAACGTTATACCTACCACTAATGTAATGGGAACAGAGCAGCCAACTTAAAAAGCAGGACCTTATCTGTCCTGATAACACATATCAGCAGTGCATACATCTGTTGATGACACCTTGAGTAGAATGCAATTTTGGCATTTTGGGTTACATTATTTGGAAATAGCCCTCACTGGAACGTCGTGTCCCGGGCACGTGCACACACAGGTCTCATCCTGTGCAGACCACATGCCCTTTTTGGAATTGCACTCAGATGTGCCCTTTTTTAGGATTTTTTTTTGTAAATCATTGCTATTGGTAACCTTTTTCCTCTGTTTGTATTTTAACAAAAATGTAACCAATTACAGGAATTGAAACGCGTATCTCTTAGAACCGTTCAAACTGTCAGTCAAACTTCATAACTGCGCCCCTGAGCGCCGCGAGCTTCAGTCAGTGATGGAGCAGAAGCAGATGAACGTCTTCGTCTTGTAACGGTGAAATATCATGTTTGAATAAGTGCCAAGTTGGCTTTGTGAAATAAATACAAGTATTCATATAGTGCATCACCACACCGGTGTGATGTTGAGATAAAGAGATGTCGTTTGGGCAAATTGCACACATTTGCTGTTCAAAAACCCGCGGTGTGACTGCATTTGAGTTTGACTCAAAGTAACTGAGTGATCCAGCAGTGTTGGGCAGCGAAGTAGCGACGCTACTAGTTAAACTACATTTTGGAGTAGTATGACTGTAGTAAAGCTATATTCTGAATCTGATGGCTTTTCATACAGTAGTTAAGCTGTTTTTTGGCCATGTAGTGTGGTAGCTTTCCTTAAATCTACATAAGAGCATTTGCTCACAGCAGCATATCTATCTAGGCCGTAGTCTACATTGAACATCAATTTATTATGGTTGAGTCAGTGGTGCCGTGAAAATCTCATAATGTATGGTGACATTTCAGGAAACTGTCATATCAGTAGGCTACACTTATCAGTTAGGCTACCATTGTATAGCTATTGAGAGAGCTGTTAGTTTAATCAATAATATAATATATTATTATAGTCCTTTTGTACAAATTAGCTCATGTGTAGTTAATCTACCTTTTTGTAACTTTTGGTCTTCAGGTAGCTTTGGTCTCTGATATGGAGTAACTGGTAGCTTAGGTAACTACATTTTCTGAGTAGCTTGCCCAACACTGCTTATCAGCTAGGTAAAATATATTAGATGTAGGCTATAAGATGAAGTGGCACTGTATAATGCCAAGCTATCATAAAATATAATTATATATTTAGATATAATTTTGATTTATAATTTAAATGGTCTTTAGATGCCTTTGTCAAATAATATAAGAATATTATTGTGTGTTATTGTTTTGGGGTTGGGGGTGCCCTTTTTTAATTTCAGCACATGCCCCTCAAAAGGTCTGTGCACGGCCCTGTCGTGTCCCTATAACGTTAGCAGGTGTCTGACTGTCCAAACCTCAGACTGAGGTCACTGATAATAGCACATGACCTGTGATATGTGCTATACTAACGTTCGCTCTAAATTTTATTTATGTTTGGAGCAGTTGAATTTACTTTTTTTGTTTGTTTAACTGCCTTGGTCCATGAACATCTGCTTGCTCTATTGGTCTGACCTAACGTTACAGGCAAAAGCTTATGCGTTTTTTTTCCATCCTGCGTATTTGGCCGCTTGTGTTTGTACACAATCACAGTGTTTTGCTGCTTTGAGGTTTAGGTCACTTTACACAGATTTCCGCGGAAATCGGTAATCCCCGAAACCGGAGAGCAGTTTGAGTGGATTTTTGTACTGGCAGTGTAAAAGTGAGCAAGGGACCGGACTCCAGGGGAAATCCTGCAACAGCTGGACAGGAGTTTGTGTGTGTGTGTGTGTGTGTGTGTGTGTGTGTGTGTGTGTGT
>JAGFZM010002004.1:33611-74322 GCA_017657215.1 Limnothrissa miodon | reverse complement strand
TGTGTGTGTGTGTGTGTGTGTGTGTGTGTGTGTGTGTGTGTGTTTGTTGAGAGATAGATTGGGGGTGGGGGTATAGCTCATAGATGACATCAGCACGACACAGAGGTGATGGAAACAGCCTATCAACCTCATTATTGCCCACAATGCGGCACAGCAAATGCTGTGGATTCAGAGCCAGCCTAAGATCAGTTATATATGACTCCAGTTTAGAGCCCTGGCACTGATCGCCAAGCAATAAGCTAAGTCATGACAAACAACAGCGATAGTGATAGAAAGTCACATGACTCACCTTCTGAGAACATACTTGTAATGCTGAGAATGTTTACATGAGTGCCCCTGGGACTAACTCCTAGCCTACAGACTGACAAGACATGAAGAGATGCATGCATGTGCGATGAACAGTGAAGGCCTTCTCTCTTCCTCTGTGTTTTCCTCCTCCTGCTCCTCCTCCACCACTCTGCTGCCGCTGCTGTCCCATATCCATTCTCTCACTCTTGGCTCTTGGCCTCCATTAGGATCTCCTTATACGCATCTCTCTTTCTCTTTCTCTCGCTCCCTCTTTCTCTTTCTTTCTCTCTCGCTCTCTCTCTCTCTCTCTCTCTCTCTCTCTCTCTCTCTCTCTGTAAGGAAAAAAGGAACCAGAACCGATTAATGAGAATCCAGTTTGGGAGGTGAATTAAGAGGGGTGGCTTTTGTCCCCCTGCATTTAGCACTGTGCACATGTGAGGGACGACGTTAAGAGAACGAAAGATCAGAAGGTTTAGAAGATGGGGAGTGAAGAAGTTAACAAGAGAATAATGTAATCCGATTTTTTTTTGTGGGAAGAATGTGTCTTGAATTTGCTTATAGGCTTGTAGAGGTTCCTACAGCTGTGCAAGTGGTCTCAAAAGGGCCTTTCATTGTGCACTGAAAAGTGGGTGGGTTTCTGGGAATTCAGGGGTTGATTTGGTTAAAAAGTTCACCTCTCCTCCAGGGACTCTCTGTGGCCCTTTTCGCCTGAGCCATGAATTGAAACATGCTGATTTTAGTTTCACACAGTCATAGGTTTAGTCCCGCTGCCCCTATACGGCCTCTTGGCCCTCCTGAATCCATTAGTCTGAATCCATTAGTTACATTTACCCTCCAAGGGTATATCATCTCTCTCTCTCTCTCTCTCTCTGGCCCTATCTTTCTTTTCCTATCCGTTTCATTTCTTTCCCCTTTCTCTTGTCCTTATCTAAATCTCTCTGGTATTCATCCTCCAGTATAGCCTAACCAAACTCTCTTTCTTTGCTTTCTTATTTTTCCCTCACTCTCTGGGTCTTTTTCCCACTCTTCCTTTGGGTGGCAAAGCCACTCATAGTAGGATTACCCTGCAGTGCCAACTCTAGTCATGGATTCCTGTAATCCCTGAATTAGCATCAAACCGGATTACCAGGGCCGTCTGGTCCGGGGGCATTAGTGGCTGCTTGCTTGGGCCCTCTGACTGGACCAGAACCTCGTCAACAGGTCTCTGTTCTCACCGGTTGTCTTCCCTGTCCATGAGTCAGTTCTGGTGGTGATGTGGCCAGTCCAGACCAGTGTGGTGGACAATGTCATCGCTCTGCATTGGTCAGAAATGCAACAAATGCAAAAAAACAGTGAATGCATGCTATTGATTGTGCGATCATCATAATATTGTGTCGATGTATAGCCTAGGTGTGTACGTGTACTGAGAGAGAGAGGGAGGATCTAACCTAGTGTCAGAGGTCACTGGAGGATTCTGTGCTGGAATGTTTAATCTGTTGCTATGTGTGTGTGTGCTGTGAGACAACACAGCTGAGGGCTGGAGTTATAAAGGCTCCCTCCCTCCTTTGTGCTTTGGCCGAGGAGAGCGAGTTCACAGATGCTGACTCAGAGCTCTCATCCCGACAGAGGCACTTTATGTCTCCTCTCTCATTTTCTTTCTCCTCGCTCTCATTTACACACCCAAACACGCTCTCTCTCTTTCTCTCTCTCCCTGTGCCCTGAGTCTTAAACATTCAGGACTGCTTTACAGACCCTTTTATTTGATCTGATATCAGGTTTGGATTTATGTGTCAATGTCATGTCTTCTGCTGTGGCAGTAAACCTGCTATGATGTTTGAGTGCTGTCTTTGTGCATGCACACGCACATATGCGCACAGACATACACAGAGGCCTAAATAATGAGAGCTAGATATCTGCCCTTTACAGCCAATCTGCCCTTTACAGTCATTGTGCATCTGCAATGTGATATTTGTGTGTTTCATTTTTAAAATCTGAACAAAAGATAAGGCCATTCATTATAAACAGTCTCTGCATTCTGTTTGTTCTTTGCGTTTCTCTGTCACAACATGTTTTTGCATTGTCAGTGTACAGGCCAGACCTTGACTCTTACAGAAGTCAATGTTTTGATGTTTGTTTTGTGCGTCGTGTGCAGGTTATAACAGGTGAATTAACAGCACCTTTCCCTTGCAGGCTGTATGAGACCAAACTGAACAGTCCGCTGCAGAAGGCCCTCAGCCCCATGTTGTGGTGTCGGCAGGCCCTGGACAACCCCAGCCCCGAGATGGAGTCTGCCAAACGCTCGCTCATCCACAGACTAGACCTCACCATGTCAGGTATTAACCCCCCTCCCAGTCCCCTATTTCCCTGAGTTCGTCTATTTCCAACCTATTTGCCTGTGGCTCTCTTCCGCTTCGCTAGTTTCATATTTGCTTTCCCCCTGTTTATAGTTCCTCTCTTTTAGAAGCTGTCATGTAGAGCTGCATCTTTCTCTAAGTATTTGTACGCTAATTTTAGGGGGAAGCGTGACCAGCCTCGTGCCTATCCCCTCCCAGCCAATCACCCAAACCCCCTTTTGGTTACGAGGGCTTTTGGACAGAGCCATTTTTACCCCGGTATGCTCACATGTTCCAGGCCTGGACGGTCAACACTTCTCTGAAGGTCAGCAACATCCAGAACTGGAGCCGTTCCCATGTGCACTGACGCACAAGAGGGACCCTCCCATGGGGTGCCCTATAGACCAGACTACGTGATCATTCTGATGGGAATATGCCTGGCCCTTTGTCCTCTTCTGTCCAGCACTCCTGCCACTTGTTAGAAGCGTGTCAGCCTTCTTTTTTTTTAATGAATATCATGAGTAAGGTTACAGGGGGGTGAAAAAATGCCTCTGACCCCACAAACATACAGTTCTGGGGAAAGCATTTATAACCTTGCTTTGAGTGTTGACACAGTAAAGACGCAGATGAGGCAACCCATGTCCTTCTCAGACGGTGTCATTTCCACATGAAATAGCCACACAAACACACTCACACAAGTAACACACATACTGCCCTTATACCTGTGAACTGTTGAAAAGCAGTCAGCGCGTGTGAACACGTGTGACATGGGGAACACATCTCAAGGCTCACACTAGGGAAGCGTCAGTGGTCTCTCCTGACTCAGACTCTTTCAGGCAAGTTGGACGGCAATTTTGCACCTCTTTTTGGCCATGTAACGTGGACAAAACATGTTGAGTGTGAAACGAGTGCATCCTTTACTTGTGAGTCAGCCTCACAGTGCTATTGAGAGATGATGAGTGTGCAATTATGTCATATCTTTCTCTCTTACAAATCATGCTCCCCATCATTTGAATCGCCTTATTTCTTGTGATTAGAGGTCATTTTAAAATTCCCATCTCGGATTCTGGTGTCAAGACCAGTAGTTCGCAGAAATAGCAGGAGCAACCAAAGCATTTTTGGAGACCGAAGCATACTCCTTGGGCCCTTCTAGGCAGCAAGGAATTTCAAAGAGGTGCGTAGTAGTTTGTTGTGTGGTCTATTGATACTGCTGCTAAGGATTCAGTTAATGTCTGACTTGGAAACAATGCAAACCATGGCTGTAAAGCTTCCAGTGAACCAGGTCCTATTCTTACATCAGCCTCTGTCCCCTTCGTCAGAGAGACAGAGAGAGAGAGAGAATAAGACAAAGCAGCTGCCTCAGAGAACAGCCTGTCTGCTGTAATTACCAGCCACCTCAGCGGTCCTAATGAGTCCGAAGACACTGACGGAGGTGGGAGTGGGGTGGGGGTCGGGTGGGTGCTGCTGTTCAGCTGTTTGGGGGGGACATGTGGAGCTCCACAGACAGACTGCCTCTGAAGTAGCCCCTTTGAACCCTGGCACAGGGGAGATGGGCTGATGTTGACAGGTGATGACGCAACTGTTTGTGCCGGGGGGCAAAAATGAGACTGAGCAGCATTAGTACTGACGGAGCCTGTTGGGTTATTTCAGGGTCTCTCAAGTGCTTTGTAGTGCATACGTTTTTTTCCACCCGACGACTGATTTTCTGATGCCGGTGGGAAAAAAAAGAATAAAAAAAAAAATGCTTGGTCGTTGTGTAGAATCGATGACTGTGATCATGTGGCTCAAGAGGATGTGTACCTATCTCCTACATTTCTTATTCCTCCATTTAATTGGACACACCCTGTGTACAGAACCATTAGAACGTCCCTGAGGGTAGACACTCGGCTCTTTGGAGCAGGGCGTAAGTGTAGGTGCAAGGGTGCTTATTAGTAGCATCTGTCTCAGCAGTGAGTGAGGTGGCACTATAGGTGTGTATGTTTGTGCCATGTCAAGGCGTGCCGTGTGTGTGTGTGTGTGTGTGTATATGTGTGTGTGTGCGCGTGTCAGCATGCCCTTCTCCGCTCTCCTCCAGACTACATTTCTGTCCTCTGCTCCATTCCCTCACTTTCTGATGGGAGTGTGAACTAACAGGTTGCCATGGCGATGTAGACCTAGTGTGTTTGCGCTAGTGGAATATATTTTTTTCTTCCCTTGCTAAAAATCTGTAAATAATCTGCCAACTGTTCCTTGAACAAAGTGTGCGGAATTTCAAGTTGAAAAAGCCAATATGCATAGTTTGTGGGACACATAGGGGTTGTGAACTTGAGCAAAAACTGTTAAATGCTTGTAAACAGCTCTGTAAAAGACAGTGATGTCTTTAGCATGCAGTCCTGTTGACCATGGAGAAGAACTTCATTAATTTAGCTGCTAGCACAGTGTGTGTGGGTTTGGCTGTCCATGGCAACAAATCCCTTGTTGCCCACTCCCTGAAGAAATGTAAACAACAAGCCCACAGTTCCATCTTCAATCCTTCCATGGTTACTTCAAGGATTCTAAGGGACTTGGGGAACAGTGTTGGCTCTGGGGCTTTTTCAGTTTGTTTTTTGAAGGCTTAATTCATTACAGGATATTGTAGAAGTGGAATTTAGGCTACTGTACAGAATTACTTAATACTTTAATTGCCTACTTAACATATGTCAGGCTGTAGTCATCTGTGCGAAGGTCTGATGTACTGTTGTGTCCTACCAGACCTGTGTCAGATATGCACTGTGTGCTAAGCATCTGCCACACGTTAATGTCAACATGCTCTCGGCGTTTCTTGCAGTGTGAGGCATGGGACGACTGACTTGCATCAACCCTGCCCTGAGGGGTGTGTGTGTGTGTGTGTGTGTGGTTAATGAAGCTTGTGAGAATACCATCCTGTGTTCTAGGCTGAGCTGAGATTGTTTACCTCTTCAACACAGCAAAAACATTTTTGTCTCTGAGCAAGAACAGACCTTCCTTTCTCCGAAACACTCTTTAATTCTCGTTCTCTCTAGCTCTGTCCCATCCCTCTCTCTCTCTTTTTCCTCCTCCCTTTCTCTATCTCTTCTTCTCTCCTCTTCTATCTCCCCTTCCTCCTCTTCCATCTCCATGTGTCCTGAAGAGTAATGGATGGGACAGACTCTCCAGGGTTATTCTCTCCGTCCCTCTCGTAATCATTCTCTCCTCCCCCCGCCACCGTGAAGGTCCACTTGGTCTTCCTCCATATTTCTCAGGGGCAATAACTCTTCCTCCCTCTCTCTCCCTTCCTCATTTGTGTACACTCATTTGTCGCTCTGTCTTTGTCTCTCATTCTAAACCTTCTCTTCTTTTCCTTTTTTCTGTCTCTTGCTCATTCATTTTCCTCTATATCCTCGTCTGTCTTATCTTATCTCATTCTTATCATCTCTCTCTCTCTCTCACTCATTGTCAGTCTGCCTTCTCTTTTAATACACAATAAAATCCCCTTTGCTCCTCCTGTTTGTGTGAAATGATGTAGAGCAGCCAGGAGAGCTCTTATTAAGTTATTCTATTATTTATGAATTTATTTACTTACCTACTTGTTTAGGCCCTGGTTGCAGTGCCAGGTCAGACAGTGTTGGCGTTGCCTCTTGCTGACCGGCAGGCTTTTTGTGACCACAGGTGCTTTAATCTGTCCGGCTCTCTCTGCATGGACAACTAAGCCGCCCATTCATCCACAGCCTTGTCAGGTCATTTCCTGTTATGAGGGGAAGCAGCTGTCTGTGGGCCTGAATACTGTATGATCAACGAGGACAACAGCGTTATGGATATATATTTTTGGAACACTACCTTAGTATAGCGCAGCATAGTTCAAATTGGTATACATATTATTATGTCAGTCTATATTCAGCTTTCTATGGAATGTGGCAAATGTGCAATAGCCTAGAGTAGACCACAAAAAAAAAGATTTTTTCTTTTCCTTTTGGTTTTCTTAAGTGCACAAGTGATGTACAAAAGTTGTGTTTTTCTTTTCCTTTTGAGTAATAAATAGAAGGTATTCAGCCTAAGTGTAATATCAGGCAGTTGAAATGGTGTTTACGCTTACCCACGCCTAAGCTGGGTCAGGAGGAGCATCATCACCGAGTGGAACTGGGACGCAAAACTCATGTGATCTCGCTCGTATCGGCCGACCAAGGCGCCAGCGCTCCCTAACTTGCTGATCCACTGACCCATAAGTCTCTGGGCCCACTGTGGTCCCTAGGCGGACGGCCGGCCACGCGGGTAGTCCCTTTATCAGATAACTAGCGCGGGGCGCTGCCTCATTAGCCTACTTTACTTGCCCGGTGGAGCTGAGGCGACCCAGTGCTCCTCTCGGGCAGTCATCCGTAGCGACGCTGCTGCCTGGAATATCCTTCCCTCCTTAGCCTTGGGAGTGCACTGAGACTGCGTTTAGCAGAGGGGAGGGAGTTTGACTGTGTCATAAGTAAGACCAGTGGAATTTGGAGGTTTTCTGGCCGAACCCCCAGCCCCAGAAAGGGGTGGACACTAGGGCACTAGATCAGCTCACTTTCCAGTAGCCCCATGCTGGAAACACTGACTCATGCATCCCTCTCTCTCTCTCTCGCTCGCTTTCTCACTCTGTCTATCTATTCCTCCCCCTTTTCTCTGTCTTTTTCTTTTTCTATTTCTAGGCTTCTGGCTGGTGACTGAGATAATGAATGGTTTGTAATAGGCCTGATATTTTTTTAAGGACACCACTATTTTCAGGCGGCCTCGTTTGCCATGGCACCACGTCCCCCAGCCCCCGTCCCTCCCCGCTCTCCTACCCTAGAGAAGCCTGTCCCTAGGACTCATTTGTTTGTGTCTCGTCTGGTCGTCTGTCCCCATCAGCCATGCGTCCGCCCCCAAGCCTAGACTATCTCACTGGGCCTGCAGGAAAGCAACTCAGTCTGTCTTCTCTCCCTGCTCCGCTCCACTATATATCCTTATCTGTGTCGCATCTCTGGGATTTGTAGTTTTCTATCAATTGCTCTATCGGGGTTGATGTGAATTTGCTTCCCCCTCCTCTCAAAGGTCATTGTTCGTATGGGTTAGACTCTCACTTCTGTGTCCATGGTTTGGGGGAAGCGCAGGCTTTGCTGTCAATCACGTGAGGTCAGAGGTCAACCCCTGATCGTGGTTACAGGAAATGGAATGTGCTGATGTTGACGCAAGGGTTAACCCTGTAATATAATGGATATCACCTATTCTGCTTCATTAAAGGACAAATCCAGTGTGAATCAATTCATAACCCTGTTGATCTATGTCACTGATCGCTATCACTAAGAAAAAGAATGCGGCCACATCATAGCCTAAATGTTGTGTCTGTGTTTGTGTCTGTGTGTGTGTGTCCTGGATGGCTGACTTCTAAGGATGTGTGGGGCCGAGGGCATGTTGTTATTTACTAAATAATTCAGAGAGACAGACTGCTTGGGGAAAGAGAGAGGAGCGAGAAGAGAGCGGGAGGAGTAAAGATGGATAGAGCTGTTTACAAGCGAAGGAAAGAGATTCTCTGTGAAAGGTGGAGATGGAGTGGAAGGTGAACAGCAGACAAGGAGGAGAGTGTGTCTGTAGGCAAAGCGGATGCAGAGATGGATAGATTATGCCAGTAATAGTACACTCAGACACAGACAGATCCCAGCAGTAGATGAGAGCAGGCCAATAGAGAGGGGCCCTCAGAGAAGAAATCATCAGTGTGAACAGAGAGAGAGAGAGAGAGAGAGGGAAGAGAGTGAAGAGTAGGTCGAGAGAGAGAGCAGCTGTCTAAATACCACCATGACCCGGAGAAGAGTGTTATCATGTGATTGCTTGTTACAGTGCTAGGCCAAATACAATCTCACACTGACACTCTAAGAGGAGGCCCAGTCAAACCTTACTGAAGAGCACTGAAGCACCCTGGGATAGTTGTGGTCTGTGACGTAGCCAACCGCACGGCTACCATGCCACACGAAAGGCCTTCACCCAATCAGTGGAGGTCCCGTACAAACAAGTCGCTCTCCCTTGACCTCTGGCTGTCGTGGACAGAGGGCTTTTAGTGCCCTAAGTAATGGGCTGGCGGAGCTATGAAAGGCTTTCTGTGCCACCACTCAATAGACCTTACGGCAGCATCAGATCCACAGCTGGAGCAGCGCTGGAACAGTCTTGCCCCTGTCTGAGCAAGAGTGGCTGAGATCAAGGGTGTGTGTGTGTGCCAAATGACTTCCCCGAGTGAGTCCATGGTGTCGTCGTCATGGCGTTGTGAGTAGTGGTACTTAGGCTGCTGCTGCTGCTGCTGTGGTTCCTGCCCTCTGTCTGCTGACTGCAGAGCGATGAAGCGCTTGCTGTCTGTCACACACTGGTGCATTGTGCTCGAGTGGAGTGAACATGAAGGGAATGGCCACCAGTCACTGTGAGCTGTCTCTCTCCGTTACACTCTCTCTCTGCCTCCCTCCCTTCGTGTCTCTGTCATTCTCTCTGTCATTCTCTCTCTCTTCCCCTCCCCTCTCATCTCCCTTTCTCTGCACTCTGTTCCCCCACTGCCATATGTTCACACAGACTGCCCAGTGACCACAGCACTGGCTCGCTCAGACCTCTAACGGCTGATTACTCTGGGGGGATTAATACAAGTGTGGGGCAGCAGGTTTGTGTATTGAAGGTCTTTGTGTGTATGTCTTTGTGTGTGTACGAATGAGGAAGCCTGTGTTCAAGGAAATGTGTTTATTGTATTGGGTTCCTGTATTGAATGTCCCACAGAACTCATATACTACATACACACATACACACACACACAAAGCAAATAGAACATGCGGTCATCCTGACAGTTGAGACTGGATTTAAAATGGCTTCCTGTGTGGCCACTGGTGACACCTGACACTGTGAATCAATCAGTTCTCAGCACATCCGGGGATGCCTGGCCAACAGCACTCACTCAGCCATGTGGTCAAAGGCAACCAGGACTCTTTTCCTTTTGTGCTGGAGTTAATTCTCTCTCTCTCTCTCTGTCTCTCTATCTCCCTTCCGTAGCCAACAAGCGCAGGAGTCTGTATGGCAATACCTACAGCCCACAGACCGGCTACGGCAGCCCGTATGGGACAAACACGGCCAACAGTCCATACAGCAGTGGTTTCAACTCGCCCTCCTCCACACCCTCCAGGGTGCCCATCGTCAAGCAGCTGGTGCTGCCCAGCAGTGCGGGTACTTGTCCTCCATCATCCATCATTTCTCTCTTTTATTTTTGCCTTTTGTTCCGTTTCTCATTGCCCAGAATAAGCAGTCGTAAATTGTTTTTGGTTTGGATTTTTCTGCACAATAATTAACATACACACTCTAGTTAGCTATGCAAATGTTTCCAAATCATTCATACAGGATAGTTCACATTCGCACATTCCATGTTTGTGCTGTGTTTTTATTGTCAAATAATTAAGTGTGTGTATTTGTGTGTGTGCCTGCATTTGCCTGGTGTGTGTGTTGTGCAGGCCACCAACGGAATTCAGCGGATCGGAATCCTCCTCCGGTGAGTCCCCAGTCATCGGTGGACAGTGAGCTGAGCACCTCGGAGATGGACGAAGATTCCGTCGGCTCCTCCACCACCTACCGGCTCAACGACGTCACCGACGTACAGATACTGGCCCGCATGCAGGAGGAGAGTGAGTAGACACACAGGGTTCTGAAGGTGCGGCGGCAAGGCTTGAAGGTGCGGCGGGCCACCGCAGTCAAATGTATAGGGGAAACCCTGGGCTTTGTGGGGGCTTCCTTTACTCTTCCTGCACTTGTCTGGTGTCATCTGATTTGATAGAATTTTTAAGTTATTTGCTTTTCGGAGAGGGGGGAGAAAAGAGAGAGGTGGAGAAGGGAGCAGAGGAAGAGGGGGGAGAAAAGAGAGATGCTTGAAGAAAAATGCAGACTTTTCCCATCACATTTTCCACAGACGCACCAGAACCTTTGACAGAAACAGTGACGTACATACACACACACACACACACACACACCAGCCCCTACAAAATACAGTTACACTTTACTGCGCATACTCATTAGCAGGGGACACTCCTATACATTAAACCTGGCAGGTGTTGATGGCGGCTTAGCCTTGACCTACCTCCCTTCCGTGGTGATTGTAGTGGGTACACACACACACACACACACACTTGACTCTGATCTCCTGTATCAAACAGTGGTACCGCATATTGTCAGGCTCAGCCTTAAGCTCAGCCCATAGAAGGGTCTTCACATGAAGCCCTAATACCTGCCTGACTGTTAACCATCTGTGCACCCAGCACATGGTGTGTGTGTGTGTCTGTGTGTTTTTTCTTTGTATCTGCTTCTCTATGCCCATAAGACAAATTGGTCTTGAACCACTATTGTGCTGTTTGTGTGTGTGAGTGGGGGTGTCAAATACTATTGTGCTCTGTCTGTGTCTGTATACACATGCGTGTGTAAATGTCTATTGTCTTGTAAGGTTAATGATGTGTTCTGTCTTAAGTGAGTCTTTCACTCAATACTAAATATTTTGGTGTGTGTTTTTAAGTGAAGCATTTTGTGAAAATAGAAGAAGCTTAGTGTGTGTGTTTAGGACAAGGAGGATCACAAGTGGATTGTGTGTATGTCGAGTGTAAACGTGTGTGTGTGTGTTGTAAATTGATTTGTAACTGTGTGTGTGTGTGTGTGTGTGTGTGTTTCTAGGTCTGCGCCAGGACTATGCGGCCAACGCGTCCCGCCGTAGCTCGGGGTCGTCCTGCCACTCGCTGCGGCGAGGCGGCGGCAGCGCCTTCAGCGACCAGGAGCTAGACGCCCACAGCCTGGAGGACGATGAGGACGCTGGCCCCCACCCCGGATACCCACCCCACCTGGGCGGCCCGCACCACCACCACCACCACCTGCCCGTAGGGGGCGCCAGCCGCTTCAGCCCCTCGCCACGCCACTCCCCCCGACACTCCCCCCGCTCCCGCTCACCGGCATCCCGCGGCAGCACTGGTGGCGGCACTGGCACCCTGGACCTGCCCAACCACAGCAGCCGCGCATCCCCCCAGCCAAACAGCAGCCGGCTGCAGCAGCCACGCCTCTCGCTGCAGGGCCACGCCCAGGACCCGCAGGCCAACGCCATCAAGAATGAAGGTGAGACACACATATGCACAGGTCATTACCAAGACAAGACATCTATAAGCTTATAGGATATTTTTGTGTCTGTGTGGAGCTTATTGGATATATAGCTCTTTATTTTTGTGTATGTGTGGGCTTGTGGGTGTGCATTGTATCCTTGAGCTTGTTGAATACATAGATCTTTATTTGTGTGTGTGTGAGAGAGAGAGGTATCAGTTTGACTGTATATATAGTTCTTCGGTTTGTGTGTGTGTTTGTTTTTGTCTGGACAGCATGCCATAAGTGTGAATGAATGAGTGCATAGACTGTATATTATTATATACAGTCTATGAATGAGTGTGTCTGTTTGCTTGTGTTTGAAGGTGTGTACTTACTAGACTCTGATTTATGTCTAGTCCTGTGGGAACAAGTGTGTGTGTGTGTGTGTGACGGCGAGAGGGAGAGAAATACATTACGTGTGTGTGTGTGCAGACAAGATGCGGCGGAGTCTTCCAAACCTGACGCGGTCCAGCCCAGCCCATAGCTCCGCGTCGGCCGAGTCCGTCAGGAGCAGCAGGAGTGTGGAGTCCAACCTGCAGATGCCCAATGGAGGCTCGCCCCGCCACCAGAGCCAGTCTGCCAGTGAGTGTACACACACACACACACACACACACACATGCATACATTCGCTATATGTCTGCCCATTTTCATAGGAGCTGGAGGCAGGGATGCACATTTTGATTCTTATCAAAATAAAAAAAATGCTGTCCGTGACAATAAAGACAGCTTACAGCTTAATTGAGCATAGCAGGCTAGAAGGCATAGGGCAGCAAAAAATGAGAGCAAAGGAAGGTACAGTCGTAACGTGAAGCATGAGCTTTCCATTTACAGCGCCTTAAACCCAGGTGTTAAATACAACAGGACGTATCAAATAGCGATTATCAAATAGCACAAATGCTTTGTTTTACTGTTTACAAGTTAACCTCTTAAGGCACACCCCTGTTTTTCCTTTGTTTTCAAAACAACGGCATACCCAAATTGAAAGCTTGACAGTTCCTACATAGTTTTAGACTCAGGGATATGCCTCAAACCATTGGAGAGGTGACACCCTCAAGTTTTTTTCTAGAGGAATATGTATGTTTCTGTTTCTGTGAGTTATAGAGGTTGGTTTTTCCGCTCATTTCAAATGTCTATGAACTAAGTAAGATATGAAGGTACCATCCATATGATACCCCCAAATAAAAAAATCTAAGTCCTAACTCCATCTCTCAACCTGTTACACAAAAAAATTGAAGTCAAAAGACCAAAAATATGATTTTTGAATATATATTTTTGAAAAATATGTTTATGCGTTTTGATTGGGACCCCTATGTAAATTCCCATAGAGACTTTTTGTAAACAAGAGGGCCTACTGACATTCAAAAGTTTATAACTTGAAAACATAAAATTGGTTTGAAATGAAAGCCAAGACCCTGGGCTTTCATGTCAGTTTGCTTGATTTGAAGTTACTCCTTCTGGCATTGAATGACACAAGCATAACCATCAAAAAAACAAAAAAGCGGGGGATACATTTTAAATGAATGGCCATTTTGTTTTGACCATTAGAGGCACAAATGGATAGTTTAGTGAGCTTGGTAACTTATGTATAACTGTCAAACTGTATATATCTGACAGAAACCCCTCCGTTACTCCGTTACTCCGTTACTCGGTTACCGGTTTTCCGGTAGCACATTTTGACCTTTTTTTTTTTTTTCTGTCGAAAATCTCTGCAACCTTGAAAATGTTCTATAGGGGGAAACCCACTAACCTCCGATAGCTTCTTCATTCCTGCATCCCCACATTAAAACCGGTTTCGACGCAGATGCCCGTGGTGTGCAGTCTTCCCATGGTGAATACCCACATACGTGTGTACATGCAAAATTATATGGCAAATCCCAACCATATGGCATAGTGTATGTAATATGTTTTCCATATTTTTCACAAAATAATACACAAACAGTACCGTAAATTAGCACTTGTTTATTGAACACATGCATGCATGAATACATGTTGCATACAACTGTATACAGTACATAGCATATTCAGTACATTTAACATGTGTGAAACTCATTTGTTTCTTACAATCATACACACTCTTACACACTGCTGCTGCCTATATACACATTCCTACACACAGCTGCATGTATACACACATACACACTCCTACACACTGCTGCCTTCATACACACAGAAACACTCCCACACTACTTCTGCCAGCACACACACACACTCTGTGTTCAGTGAGTTTATGGGGCAACTAGAACGCCCCCACACATACTAGTGGCAGTCACGAGTCTGTCACTGAAAACCACACGAAACACGAAATTTCGCCTCTACACACACGCGCACACACATTCTGTCAAAAACACACTTCTATCCTCTGTGTTCCATACAATTTGAATGAATATAATATACATTTTAAAAAATCTCATGACACTAAATGAGTTTTTTTTTTTGTTATCTGAAGGTACACAGGAAGATCACCTAATGTTATGTTAACAGATTTAACCTGCAACCTGTCAAACACACCTCTCTCTCTAACACACACTGACAGACGCGCACACACACTCACACACCAGCAGCTTGGCTTCAGCTACCCGGGAGCACTCCTTTTCCTTCTGCTCTCTGTCTTTTTCTGTTGTTGTTCTCTTGAGTTTGAATTTTCAAAATAATGTCCTTGTTTTTTCTTCCACTCTGCGCTGTAGTCTGTTCCCTGCACTGGTCACTCTTCTCTTGTGCACACACACAGATGGGCTTTTTCTGTCCGTCACTCACAGTAATGCACCACAGGCCACAAGCCAGAGTAGGACAGAGAGAGAGAGAACACAATGTAGCCTACTGCCTGAGCAGAGGCCATCATTCAGTCTTCTTTTCACTTGCTAATAATCACATTCAATCTGGAGACGGATGAATTTTCTGGAAGGGGAAAAAAAAGATGGCGATCTGGGTGCAGTGACCCTCTGGCTTGAATCCGAAAAGTAAATCCATTTTAGATCATCACATCACGGCGTAAAAAAAAAGGGAGTTAAATTGACCCTCAAATCTACATACATCTGTCACCCTGGAGGGCACGGTGTGGGTGCCAAACTCTTCAATGGCACATGACCAAATTCTCTCAAACTCCTCACAGTTCTTTTCTCACCCCCCCAGCATAGCATTGTGAGCGTAATCTCCTTAATGAGACTTAATACCGGTTAAATCAGGTGGTAATTAAAATGTGTGCAGAGCCAGTTTTAATCCTGTTGTACACAGATCACCTGAGAGCGCAAAGGCACCCAGTAGCCAAAAGCCAGAAGTAATCTAGCATCAATTCCTGGGCCAAATAAGCTTAAAGCAGTTTTGAATTTCACTTAAGTAAGTGTGTGTGTGTAGTCTAGTGTAGTGTAGTGTATTTGTAGTGTATGAGTTGTAAAGTTTTTACCCATACCCAATACCCCTAGAAAGCTCAACCGACGGTGGTGTGTTTATGTGTGTGTGTGTGTGTGCGTGCGCGTGCATTTGTGTGAGAGCCCGGTCTGGTTTGGCTGTGGTCTAGGCAGAAGCATGTTCTCCCAAGCTCTGCTCCTCCTCTCCCTGTCTGCGCCTGACTGAGATGACACTCTGATGGCTTGGCTTTTGGGTCGGCCTGGTCTCAGCCCAACCCCCCCCCCCCCACCTTGTCTCCCAGCCTCTCTCGTTTTCTCTCTCTCTCCCTCGCTCTCTCCCCCCACTCTACTGATCACATTCCAACTTCTGTCTATTTCTCTCCTCCTCCACCTTCTCTCTGGCTGCCCGTCTCACTCGTTTGAGCTCTTTGGCTGTGGCTCCCTCTTGTGGTGACAAGAGGTATTGACTTTGCATTGGCTTCCTGGCCCTCTGAATGGTGGGCATGGCTGGATCCTTCTGATATGGTTCTCCTTTTGACTCAGTAATTATAACCTCCCAGTTCCTCCTCAACTGACTGGCTGCCCCACTGGTTGGCTGACTACTCACAACGCCCCCCCCCCCCCCCCCCCCCCCCCTTTCCCTTTGGCTGCTGTTAACTTCCGCAACTCAACCCCCAACATGACCCATGACCCTTCCCCTGTCCTGTCCTAACTCCTAATGGGCTCTGACTGGCTGTGGATCAGCTGGTGGTGGTGAATGCAGGGCGTCTGAATCTGACCTCAGATCAGTCTGAGTGCCCTCCACGCTCACACCACCCAGAGCCAGTAACGTGTCCTTGTCTCCCCCAGAAGCCCAGCACCAAAGGTACTCCGCCCCTCCTGCCCGCCCCTCCCCGAAAACCAAACAGCTCCTTCAGAGCCCGTCATCTCTACGAGGTAACCCCACCTACCGCCACAGCAAACAGTCACCACAGCGATAGGGTCATGGGCCTTTCTAAGTGGCCGATCAGTGAATTGAACTTTGGATTGTTTATGTTTAAAGATTTGTATTCAGCAGTAACCATAGCGGCACTGTGAAGCGGCTTGACTTCATAGTCTATGGTCTTTCTTTGATACGCATGAATGTGAGCCGTTAGGAAATGAGCTGAGTCGAACTGTAATAGTTCAGTATGGTCCATCAGATCTTGCACAGGTCAAGGTTAAGGTTGGAAAGTGACTGGTAACAAAAGTAAGAAAAACACCACTTTGCACACTCTCTCTTTCTCTCAATCGTTCTTTCATCCCATCCTTTTTAATGTCTCGACTTCATCTAGACTTTAATGTCTCAATTTCATCAATACTTTTATCCGGTCTAATGTCTGTGAACATTATGTGAGTGGGTCTTAACTGTAGCAACTCACTATAGTGGATTGCTGCTAGCACATGGGGCTAGGATTGGAGAGCCAGAAATAAGTCGCTGGACTTCACAAGATCATGAAACTCCCTAGCTGTATTGAAACAAGGACGTCTTTGAAAATGGACAAATCTAATTGTGCTGTAAACTAACTGTGGTGCTGGAGGTGGAGGTTGACGTTGATCTTTGGGGGGGACTACTGTCCCCGAGATGGAGTGGTATGACCAGTGGTGAGGTGTTTCTCTGTGGCACCAAGCCTATGCGTGTTCCTATGCTTCTACCTGATTTTTCCATCAGTGTACAGGGATCATTGAAGACCATTTTGTTTTTGTGGAAGGCTAGATGGCCTTATTCATCCATGCGGTTTCATTTAATTTGCAGCAGAGTGCCAAGTCTCAATGTTTTCTCCTTTTGCTTGAGAAGAAAATTAGAAAACTGATTGTCAACACTTGGTTGCTAATGAGTAGTAGTAATATTAGTAGGGTATATGCATAACGCCAGAAGGCTTCATTTGACGTGTCACCTGTTTTTGCACTGTGTGTGAGCAGAGTGTGTGATGGAGTAACCACCTCTGTATCAGTCTAAATGCGCCATTAACATTCTATCAAAAGACCCCAATAACAAATTTGTGTGACTTTAATTTGTACTGGGAACATTAGGCCCATGTGTGTATGAGAGAGAGAGAGTGAGGGTGAGAGAGTGAGTGTGAGTGTGTGTGTGTGCGTGCATCTCCATGATCCTGTCTGTACTGGTGCAGTCTGTGCGCCCTTGGTCACGACTAGCCGTTCCCCTGTAAACCCACTGCCCCCTCTTTTCCTCTTCTCCGTCTTTGTCTAGTCCATCTGGCCTGTTGCTTTGGAGACGATGGGGATTTCAGTGAGTACTACTGACATTCTACTAGCCCCCCCCCCCTTCACACACACACACACACACACACACACCCACCCGATACCGGACACCTGTGGTACTCGTCATGGCTGACTGGTTAATTTTGTGTTGTGATTGTGATGTGTTTCTTTTTTTTTTTCGTAGTTTGCCGACTCTTGCCATTGGTGCTATTGTTGTAGTTGTAGTTGTTGTTATTGTTATTGATCCTCCTCATTTGGAAAGGTTCTTGTAAACACATTCCCCTGCATGGCTAGGATTGTCGGATGTGTTACTGGCCTCTCTCCCCATCCCAAAGAGTAATGTGAACTTTGGTACTTTTCTCCTTTTTAAGTTGTTCATCTTTCTGTGTTTTCTGATTATATTTTTGTGTTTGTGTTTATTTTTGCAGTAGAGTTCTATAGTAAAAACTAGAAATCCTACCTACACACACACACACACACACACACACACACACACACTACCACCTCCTATCTCTCGCCATATTTCTCCCTCCTTCTGAGACTCGCTCACAAACACTAGTTGAAGTGTTCTTGATGCCTCGACCCATGACATTTTGGCCATGAAAGTCATGCTAACATGAGTTTCCATTTCATAGTGCTGGTTAATTGTTCCCTTCAGAGTCTAGACTCCATATCATCATTTGGTTGTTCTATGTGATGAGTCTCACACATCATCTGTATGTGTGTGTGTGTGTGTGTGTGTCCTCTGTCTCTAATGATCTCTCTCTCTTTCGCTCAGTGTCCTCCCCTAGTAAGCTCCGAACCCCAGCTACGCCCTCGCCTCTGGCCCTGAGGCAACCGGTGAAAGCCGTGTCCAATCCCAGCCCAGGCTCTTCAGCTGGCTCCACCCCTACGCGCTCCCTGGGCCCCGCCCCCCGCAGTGGTCTGCCCCGGCCCAGCGCCTCCACCGGTGGAGGCATCCCTGTGCCCCGCAGCAAGCTGGTGCAGCCCGTACGCAGGTATGTCGCTCTCGCTTGCATAAATGCATTCAGTCATAGGCTATGCTAGTGAAATGTTAGCCTTGTCAATGAAAGAGGTACAGTTTGCACCAACATCATAAAGTCAAACATCAGTCATTTTGAAAGACTTAACTTGGGCCCAATGCTTTGTCAGGTGAGCCACCCATGTTGTAAAAACCCGTATAGTTGTCTGTGTGGCCGTAGCACTGGCACTGCCTGCCAAGTGAACATAAAGGGTATTTCACCACTTGCGTGTTACGAATGTGCTTTATAAACAAACATGTCAGACTAAATGATAAATACTGTTGTCATGTATATCTGACCGATGTGTGTGTGTCTGTCTCTTAGGTCACTGCCAGCACCTCGTACATACAGCGGCATCAGGGATGAGAGCTGGAGGGAGGGTTGCTATTGACCGCACAAGACCCCCCTCCCTTCCCTTTCCTTCCCCAAACCTCCCCAACTCTACTCCTGAGACAATAATGCTGCACTTTAGCAAAAACGACAAACAGCAACAAAAATAGATGAAGAGGAACAGCGGGAGAAGATTACCCTTAAAGACTGAAATCCGAAGAACCCAAAACAAAGAATCCAACAAAGGAAAAAAATAAACTGACTTGCATTTCCATACAGTGGTGAGGTTGACGAAACACACCGTCTAACGGGGACATGGTAGCGGCAGACAGGCCAGAGCATGCCAAAGAAAACCAGCAGAGCTCCAGACGCCTCGGCCACTGGAGGGCGTTTTCGCCAAACACATAGCACCCACGGTGGCGTCAGGTTCGAAAGGAACTAGTAACTAAAGAAAGAATAGGACCCCTTGTGCTCTCTCTCTCTCTCTCTCTCTCTGTTCCTGTCAATCTTTCTCTTTCATCCCTCCTCCATCAGAACAGACTTGCCTTTTGTCTCTTATCAGGTCTTTCTTTGAGGGGATCCAATGTTGTGAACATTGTGGTGTGGTTGGCCTTCTTGTTTGCAATTGTTGAATGCAGGCCGGGGACGCTGTTGTGAATAGTGTTTCATTGCAGTTTTCCTTCAGCAAGAATGTGTTCATATCTACGTGATAATTATTTATTTGAAATGGATATTTAAGCAAAAAAAAAACTTTTGGGTTGTTTTGTTTGAGAAATGTACTCATGTTCAGTATTGTCATTTTTTTTTCCTTAATTCTTTTCGTATGAATTATTTTTGTAACGCTCAATTTGAACCTCACTTCAAAGCTAAATCTCCAAAGCATTCGGAATGGACTCACCTATAAGGTAGGTGTGTGTGTGTGTGTGTGTGTGTGTGTGTGTGTGAGTGAGGGAGAGAAAGAGAATGGAGGTTTTTCAAGGCCATGCAAATATTCACATTAGGTTGAAGGCAAACACGGTTACGGTACATAAGTGCCAGTACAGTTTTGTTCTGTTTTCATCAGATCACTGAACACTCTGGGCTTAAATGTGAAGTCACTAGGCGATCTAAAGTGCACATTGTCTTTCCACATCCAGGATATCTTTTCACTGATTGCAAAGGCTACACTGATGTAGATCAGAAGATTTCATTTGCCACTTTCTTTTCTCTTCTGTTTTGATAATCAGCATGACTGCTTCTTCCATTCACCCGTATGACTGTCAGTGTGAGTTTGTTGTATGTTTGTGGTGGTTAGTTTGATTTAAGTGTGATCAGTGTGTTTTGAAATATCAAGAAACGGCCCCTCCCCCACCTCATATCTGACTACTTGCGTATAAACGTAAGAAACATCCATCCTGGAAAGCATATAGCTTCCATACAGTGCGGGGTTTCTGGTGAAACTATCAACGGCCCCTGTCATGTTGAGAGAGAGAGAGAGGAATGAATACAGCATAGACAAAACTCGGCCAGTGTTGTCAAAAATGCATAAACTCTGTAAAACAGGAAGAAGAAAAGGTGGCAATATGATTGTGACAGCACAAGGGCCTGTGAACAAAAACAAAAAAAAAAAGTGGTGCAGAGTTTGTGAAAATAGTGCCTATGATTTTAAGGAACTCAATGTTTGAATTCCAGCTTTTGGAATGTTTTTGCTTGCTTGTTTTGTGCCAACAGTGTTCATTCTTTTTTTTTTTCAATCAGGGGTGTTTGCATTTCTGCTTCATTTAATTTTTTTAATGTTTGCAGCTTTAAAGTTTTGTATTTTTTGCATTAATTAAAACATTTATGATTGCATTTATGATTTGAAAAGTATCGGGTGTATGCATAGAAAACATACCTTGATATTTAAGACTAACTGATCTGCACATGTACAAGAGGCTTTCTATTTATTTGACAGTTGCATCAGTGTGGGAGGTGGTGGTGTGGACATGGGTTCAGTTTGAGGGGCTCAGGGCCTGAGGGCACAAAGGAAAAAAATAAACAACAGCCTGACCATTTTTGTGGGATTGTTTTTTTTCATACCACTTTTATATAACCACAAACATGATGCTCCGTACCCCGTGTGTAAATTCACATTTCAAAAATAAATTGTACATATATGAAATGGTGTTGTCTTCGTGATTTTAGGTCCCTGTAAAGAGGCTCTAATTTAAAGATCTGTCTGATCTGATACTGACTTCTACGACATTATTAACCTTGGTGGTCATACATAAGGCAGGTTAATGTTAATCAAAATATTTAAAATTGATGCGCACCGACAACAATGCAGCCCATATTAAGTCCTTGGTTTTAAATGATGGCCTGACTGAATAGCCCTGCATAGGCACCTGAGGCAGACATGCATTTGCATCCCCATGCAGCAACTAAACATATCCTGCCCACACCATATCAACAAACTGCACATCAAACATATTTGGAGATTTGGAAAGAAAAACTAGTGAATTCAGCACAATTTTTTGAGTGTTTGCTGAAAATTAGTTTAAAGTCATAATGAATCTTAATAACTGACCAAATCTTCCAGCAGCAGCCTAACTCTGACTACAATGAATGCCCATGACTAGCCATTTGGAATCAAGCAGAAGAAATCCTAAATTAGCTAAATAGTCGGGACAAATTGTTAAAATTTTGTGCGACCACCACTTTATTGCATTGTAAAGGCTTGTAAATTACCATAAAAGTGTAAATTACCAGACAATACATTAAGTATGGCAAAACCTTAAAGGGATAGTTCGGTTTTTAACACATTAAGCCCCTTTCACAGGTTGTCTAAAATGCAATAAAGTGGTTGACATCGAAATTTTGACGATTGCTTCTGTCTCGGCTATTTGGGAAATGTAGAATCGCCTCTGCCTGCTCTCAAAATGGCTAGCAATGGGCATGTGTTGTTTCCATCCTTAAAACACTGGTTTTAAAAAGGTGCTACTCACCAAGTGGTTAGTAGTGCTCAATGATGTTCCAAAACATGTATCGTAGCGAAATAAAGCTTCCGTCATGTTTTATTTGCCACTTTGTTTATATGAAGGAGCAAATAGATCCCTAACGGACTTACAAAATGGCAAATAAAACAGGAAAGAAACTGTATTTTGCTACGATACTTGGGTTGGAACATCAGCAAATGTCACTAATCACTCCATAAGTAGCACTTTTTTAAAACCAGTGTTTTAAGGATAGAAACAACACATGCCCATTGCTAGCCATTTTAAAGGCAGGCAGAGGCGATTCTATATTTCCAAAATAGCCGAGACAGGAGCAATCAAGATTTTGGTGTCAACCACTTTATTTCATTTAAGACAACCTGTGAAAGGGGCTCAATGTGTTAAAAACCGAACTATCCCTTTAAATTATCAGACTATACCTTAAATACAGCTTGTTTTTTGTTCATTGTTTATTATTTATTATGACAGCTTGTTTATTGAAAACCAATAAAAATCTACCTACTTTTAATTCAGCCATTTTAATTTAAATAATTTTATAAAAGTTGTGCACATTTATTCCAAATAAAGAATAACTATCATAGATCTATGAATGTCAAAACAACACAGCAGTTTGGGAATGTTGCCACCAAAATTGGGCAAGCTGGTACAGTTTAAGTGCAATATTGAAAAAAGTGCCATGATAATTAATGTGTGCGAGTTTGCCCTTGACTCAATGTCCTCCACACCTTTTCTACTCCGTCTTCAGTCCTAGATCCTCTGCACTCAGAGATGCCAGTGGTCTTCCCTTCAGCGTGGCTGGCAGAGCACACACCGCGTTTGTCTCCTCCTTGTGGATCTCTATTGACTTTCTCTCCCATCTCCACACATAGTCCATCTTGGCATCACAGTGCCATGGGTTCAACCCGAGGTCCACAAACAAAACACTGGGGTCCAGCGCTCCGGAGGGCAGGGAGCTGAGCTGGTTTCCACTGAGGTCCAGGTACCTCAGCTCCTTAACTTGGCTGAAGAGAGCTGGGGGCAGCTTCCCCAGGCGGTTATGCTGCAGAAACAGATAAGACAGTGCGTGCATGGCTTGGAAGGCCATGGGATCTACGGAACGGATCTTGTTGTTCTGCAGAGACAGTCTCTCCAGCATAATCAGGGAGTCCAGGACTCCAGCAGGAACGTCCTCCAGCCTGTTCTCGGAAAGGTCCAGGGTGATCAGTCGGCCCAGGTTCTGGAGCAGACCTCCAGGAATCTTCTGGAAGCGGTTGCCTGACAGATCAATCCAGGTGAGGTTGCTGTCCCTAGGCAGGCAGTTGGCCTCTGCTCTGGAGAGCAAGTTGTTTTTCAGCACTATGCTGTCAAGTGGAGAATGGTAGAACACTCGAGATGGGAGGTGTGTCAGTTGATTACCTGATGGATTAATTAGATCTTCAATAAAAAACTGGTTTCTAAAATATGGGTTGACTTGAAATATACAGTAACATCTAAAAAAGGGTGGGGGGCACACAATCAAAACTGCTCAAGTCAATAACAGCTCAAATATTTTGTCCTACCTGTTAGGTCTATTGTATGAAGAAGAGGGACTCCCATCAACATGTCTGTTGACAGATTTCTGATCTTATTGTTAGACAGGTGGAGTTCTTTAAGTAGAGGTGTTGTTCGCAGGTCCTCTCCAGTAATTGTTGAAATATTGGTATATTGAATGGTGAGATGGGTGGTGTTCCTCGGCACACCATTCGCCGGGAAAACAGAAATTGATATCTTATGGCATATTACCTCTGTGGAGTCATTGCCAAAATAGCATTTGCAGAGGTTTGGACACGAGAGGGCGCCATGCCAACAGAAAATGCCCAACGCAATACACAAAATGTACAAACGAGTCATTGCTGTAAAAATGAGAAATATGGTCAGTTAGGCTACTAGAAAGTCACATAGTCCAAGACTATCTTAAGAACTTATTAAGTTATTAACAGAGCTGCCTGTCTAGATCTATAACAATCAACAAGATAGCAAGTTTAAAATTGAATAATAAAATAGGTAATAGGCCTATACTGTATTCAAAAAGTCTCTTACCTGAAAATCAGAAGACGAATGTAAAAAGCAAAATCTACTGCCCAGCTTTTGAATAACTCCTCCACGCAGACTAGTCCTATTTATCCACCCGAGGTTTCAACATGGCATTAGCTGTGGGAAATGAGGAAAGACAAGAAATTCTGACACCAAAACAAAGTAAACAGTGACACACAAGGTTTACGAAATCATTGCGGTGTAGGTGAATCATTGATGAGTGACAGTTTGGTAAATACTACTCTATGAATGTTCGGACATAAGCATGCTCAAGGTGAACTGAATCGTTCACCACACAGAATGGGCCTACAGGATGGCACATCCAGTACCAAAAGTTAAACAACAAAATATCGTCAACGTTTGAGTCAACATGTGACACAAACAACTAAATAGAAAATAACGCATCTTCAAAGTGAGTAAGGCTACTGTTATGCTACCAACCTCAGGTATACAATTTATGCCATTCTTTAGCCTACTAACTTTCTTTTCTGTTTATCTCTTACTGACGCCCATGTCATGAAACACATTAGCCACAAAACGACTCCCTTTGTCATAAATATCTGAAAGATACAATTACCATGACATGTACTCTGTTTAAACCTAAAATTCTAAACATTCAGTACATAAAGCTGCACAGTACAAATAATCTTACTGACTATTTCACTTTTTCATTTCATTTCACTTTTATTGAGAGCAGCGCAAATGCCCCAAGAAGTTCACTTCTGACCTGTTCAGTTAGCCTTTATCCAGTTTAAGTAGGCAGCTTGTTTTCTGGAGCCTGGCAAGTGTACTCTGTAGCCTTTCATCATGCTCTCCCTGTGACGTGCCAACATATGAGTGCATCATTGATGAGGCACACCATGTCTGAAAGCCCCTCCAGAAAAAATGACATTAGTTGCTGATTGTCGTCTCACTGACGTGATATCACACGCAATTCTCACACTATGTTTTGGTGGTGGGAGCGAAAGCACTGTTCCGCCACCAAATCTTATAAAGTGCATGGATTTTTTTACTGACCTTTCATGCCTTTTACATTTTCTTTATTCTCCATAGGTCCGTCCCTTTCGTCGTTTTAATTGCGTAGAACACAACACTACCCACACAACAAGAAACAATTTTATCCACACAACACCAAATTTGGAGCTTTAACAACAGGTATAACACTCTGGCTACTTGATTCCAGCCCTCACAGTGCTTTAACAACAATCCTACAATCCAACACCTAACTATGAAAAAACATGGTTAAATATGGCGCATGTCTACAGAGAGCCAATCCGCGCAATGAAGATCATAGGTGGTATTGCGCAAAACTCGCCCGGTGGTGCCACCGCACTCTCTCGTCAACACAAGTCCAATGCATCTCCGTCACCGGTGACAGCAGGCAATGACGATGCGCCGCTAGGGGACCGTGTCTCCACACAAGGACCTGTCCTGTAGCGAAGGAGAGTCGCGCACGGATACCGAGAGAGAAACTCCAGAAAGTGCAGCGCATCGGTCCCTGGAAGTGCCATGGAGAACGCAACCTCGCCGGAGAGCGCGGCGTCACCTGTAAATTTCACTCATATTTTCAATCTTACTGAAGATGAATGGCAACTTAATGCCACCACCAGGCATCCGGAGGTTGCGTCCGAGGACTTCGCCGCGGCAATATTACGCCTTACACAAGACCCGCTGTCTCTACTTAGAACTACCGAGGGGGCTATCGCAGCCGGTTTACTCGCGGCTCCAGCTGCCCCATCTCTAGCTCCACCAGAGTCAGGGCACATGGTGGTCGCCTTTTGGGACTCACCACTTAGTCATGGCATCAATGTGTTCGTGGGGATTATACTGTGTTTCACTATGTTAGGCCTGGGATGCACAGTAGAAGTGAACCAACTAGGAGAACATATCCGGAGACCCATTGGGGTGCTACTGGCTCTGGTGTGCCAGTTTGTCATCATGCCTCTGGTGGCTTTTCTGCTGGCACTTGCTTTCTCCCTAAACGATGTAGCGGCCATCGCTGTCCTCTTGTGCGGCTGTTGCCCTGGAGGAAACCTCTCCAATATTATGTCACTGCTGGTCAACGGTGAAATGAACCTGAGGTAAATCTGATTTATTTAAACGCGAGGATAAAACAATAATGAAACTATATAATTTCTTAAAGTTAGTCTTTGGTTAAATAAAGCCAAACTAACATAAATGAATCAACACACGAATCATCTATTCCGGCTAGTAGTTTTTTTTCTTCAGAAACTATGTGACCGTTTTGGGCACAAAGAGCGAGCTTTATTGACAAACGTGCTGAATTGACTACGCTCACCTCTCAGAGTAACACATTTGCACTTGATATATTTAAAAACACATATTTAAGCCCCCACGACTGAAGATATCTCTGTGATTTGTCACTGTAATGAAATTACATTTTCTTGAAATCCTGTGCGTAAAAGTTTGGCCATCTTTTTGGTAATGATGTCCGCATATTCACAAACATTTTATTCCTGAAGTCTGACACGACTTTATTTCTAATCCTTTTCCTCAGCATTATTATGACCATCTCCTCGACTATTCTCGCGCTGGTGCTCATGCCACTCTGCCTGTGGATGTACAGCCGCGCATGGATCAACACGCCAGTGGTGAACCTTCTGCCGTTCGGCGCGATCATCATCACTCTGTGCAGCACGCTCATCCCCATCGGTCTAGGGGTCTGGCTTAGGTACCGCTACACGCGCGCAGCTGACATAGTTCTAAAAGTGAGTTCAGATATGGTTTACCTTTCGTTCATCTGAAAATTGTAAACACTTTCACACAGTTTTCTGTGCTGAATGTAATGCGATGTACTGTTGCTTCACGCCACTCTGCATATTCTAAGGCCCTGCCGTTTAAAGTGGATGAACGTGATCATAAAAGTCTTTCATTTTACAACCTAAAGATTCCCCACATTTAAAATTGAACTGATAAAATTAACCTAACCTGCGCTCAATCTAGCGTCTGTTTGGAAAGAAGATCCAGATAGAAGTACACTAATCTGGCACCTAATTTGTCTTGCACATTGAGGGCATTTCCTGCTTTAGCATCGAAATTCAAATCAAATCAAATCAAAATTACAATCTTAATTGCTTGAAACAGTGAGGTGAAAATCCAGTTGGTCGCAGTTGATGCGTGCATGTCGTCATTCCTGTACTGCTAGGCGCACTGCGTAATCTCTTCTGTCTGTCTCCTGCGTGAAGACGCTGACCCTCAGGGCACAGTGACATCACAGGCGTTCTCGTCCCAGCGCCAGGCTACCTCTTTCAAACGAGCTTACCCTGAAATAAAGGACTGGGGTGGGAGATGTGTGACAGAATGATGTATCTGGGTGGGGGATGATAAGTGGAACGCATCAAGTGAAGTGGATAAAAGCAAGCCCTGGCCCCTACTCGCTGATGGCTTGCTCTTTTCTCTTCACCATAATGCTGCACGAGGCTCTGAATGGCCCCACTGCAACTCTTTCTTTTGAAGGGATTCCCTTTGAAGAGCATGTTAGTATCATAACAAAGCTTATATATAAACCCCCCAACTCCATTACAACTCATCTAAAGGCCTGTGAGTTTACAGTGTGATGAAGCCACACTCCCTTAACAAAGCTAAAAACCAATCACACAAATCCAACGGGAGCAGCCAGGTGAATCCTGTCACTACACTGGGACAGTACAAACTGGTATTGTAGCATCATCTAGGAGGAGAAGCAATCTATAGAGACGCTCTTTGTCAGCCTTGCAAAGCATTTGATTACCCATCATCACAAAATCTACATTGTTTAATTCACTCCATAACCATATCTGTTGTTCAATCTGTGAATAAACATGCCTTTTAATTATTTACAATACCAACACCAATATGGGGGCAGCCATGGCCTGCAAGTTAGCGCTTCACAAGTCCTTGTATAAGGCGCCCAAACCCTGTGTGACCTATGAGTAAAATGTCAAAGCAGTTGCACCAGTTTTCTTTCTATGGAGTGGTCTGTAATAGAGTGGGTTATTGTTTCTGGGCTCATCTTCTCTATCTGTGGTGGCAACTTTGGAAATGAGACATAGAGGCTGGTGAATCTATGTAATGTAATAAGTCTATTAATAAGTCTGTCTCAAGTGCCTTATTCTAATCACCAGCTTGATTTACCTGTGGTTAACCCCCTTCTTTTCCTCTTCCAAGCTGTCTCTGTGGTCCCTGCTGGTCACCCTGGTCATGCTCTTCATCATGACCGGCGCCATGCTGGGCCCTAAGCTCCTGGCCACCATCCCACCGTCTGTCTACCTGGTGGCCGTGCTTATGCCACTGGCTGGCTACGCGGCGGGCTACGGCCTGGCGCGCCTCTTCGACCTGCCGCCCAACAGCTGCCGCACTGTCTCCATGGAGACGGGCTGCCAGAACGTCCAGCTGTGCACGGCCATCCTGAAGCTGGCTTTCCCTCCGCAGCTGATGGGTGGCATGTATATGTTCCCGCTGCTCTATGCCCTTTTCCAGGCCGCCGAGGCTGGCATCTTCATCCTGGCCTACCGCATGTACCGGACAGAGGTGCTCCACAAGGAGGACTATCTGGGCGAGAACGACGACACGGACATCAACTACAAGACACTGACAGAGGACGATGGGGCCTTCGACACTGCCTATGGCTCAGTGACCGTGACTGACCCCAACTCCATCGCACTGGAATCTCGAGGGGCTCCCCCCACTCCTGTATAGGAGCAACCTAAATAAATTCGGGAGAGACATGAGGCCAGACAAAGGCATACCTCTTCTGACAACAGACATTCCCAATGCAATCATGGCTGCCATTGCTGAATCCTCTCCACAGTCCTGAGCAGCTCAAGAGACCTGCGAGCTGCAGTATGGTCTCATTTGGGGCTGTAATGCCCCTGGGCATTTGTTAGGACATGAACTGGTTCATAGTTTTCATCTGAGGCCAACAATTCATCCCACTTCAATAATAAAGGATTACTTGCAGTACACAAGAACAAGGAGACCTGAAACATATTCTTGTAGCATAAGACTAACCAACCAACAGAGATTCATTGATCTTTATGTTCATGAAAGAATATGGAATTTGTTTGCATGGGATGTATTTAGGCACACATCATGGTTCACAGTACAAAAGCCTTATATAGTGTGGGATAAGCAAGCAACAGGTAGACTATCAATGGAACACTCCAGCATTCATGACGTAAAGCATGACTGATACCATTTTTAGCACATCACATTTGAAAAAGAAAATCAATAAGGTCATAATGGGGAACAATGGTGTTAACTACGTGCTTAATGTGGGAAAGAAAAAGTAAAATGAGGTGCTCAAAACCCTCAGAGTGTCCTTGTGCCTAGGCCTACACAAATATTCCCTTCAACATGGCATAGTCAATACCTATATAACAGTATCGTTTATGATGATTAGCCCATCGGTCATGATGATGTGAACGCTTCATCGTTTCATTTGAAAGTTCCACCAAAGCACCCTTTTGGAAGACTAATAAGCTAGCCTCATAAAATCTAAAACATCGTTTAGACAATTGAACCGTGCAATCATGTAAATGTTTTACCATATGTTATATGTATATAAGACAATAAAGTATGCACTGCAAATTCCCTCTGTGTATGCGTGACACTTGTGAGTAACCCTTAATCCATGCCCACCTGTTTGTAATCAACCTAACGACGCCTGTGTATAAATTAGTTGGTGTACAGGCCTCAAACGACTAAGCAAAATGGCTTCGTTTGGAGATGAAACAATTGATAGTTACCTCTATTCATCGTACAATCCCTACTCGTATAGATGTCCGAAACCGAAAACCTGGCGGAACAAGAATTATTTTGCCTTCGGAGATGCGGAGACTTACTTTGACAACGACCATCGTGCACAACTTAAGTCCATCTTGGCACAAATTAACCCCAATTTGACGCCAAGACTTCGAAGGCCTAACACCAAAGATGTGGCAGTGCAGGTCAATCCGAAAACGGATGTATCAGTGCAGTGCTCTCTGGGTCCGCGGACCCTCACAAGAAACCGAAATGTTTTGCGGAAAGGAGGTAAAGAAATCCTGCTTCCATTGCGCACCGGGAGTACTGTGATGCGTTATCCGCGCACCCTCGCAGTTTATTCCCCGATTACTTCCAGACGACTTTCATCCCTCCTCTCAGACGTTAAGGGAGAAAAGAGGGGACTCAACTTGTCAGGTGGAGATGAACTCGACACTTCATTTAAAAGTGAGTGCTCGGAAGGGGAGAACGAGGCCGCAGAGAAGGCGGCCAAAGAAAAGCTTAGTCCGGAGAAAGATAAAAACAAGGAAAAAGACCAATCAAACATTACCGATGACCAGAAAGATGAGACTCAAAGTGGAAAACAAGGAGATTCTAAAGTAAAAGGACGCGTGAGATTTCAGGTAGAAGTAAAGTTCCGACCCAACACTTTATTCGACACTGTTTTTCTAACGTGTAAATTTTGACTAAACTTTTATATGTCTTAATTTTGAGGGCTTACGCTGTAGAAGTAATGGGTGGCAATAATGTTTTAAATCTCTTTATAGTTCTTGGAGCAAAAGTATGGCTATTATCACTGTAAAGAGTGCAATCTGCGCTGGGAGAGCGCTTATGTGTGGTGTGTACAAGGAACCAATAAGGTGAGTGAAGGCATTTAGTCGTTTGGTGTTGGATTCAAGAGTTAGGCCTTCTAATCAACAGGCTATCATTTTCGTCTTTTTGGCAGGTATACTTCAAACAGTTCTGCAGAACATGTAAGAAAGCATTCAATCCTTACCGCGTTGAGGACATAACGTGCCAGGTAGGACCTCTGGCGCAAACTGCCAACGGTGACCTGTAAATTGCAGGTGTCAATCGGTTTTTACATGGTGGTGTCTTCCAGATCTGCAACAAGGCGAGATGCGTGTGCCCGGCGACACCGCGTCACGTGGACCCTAAACGTCCTCACCGTCAGGATCTCTGCGGGAGGTGCAAGGGCAAGAGGCTATCCTGCGACAGCACGTTCAGCTTCAAGTACATCATTTAGCCGATAAGTTGTCACTGCAGCCTTTTCGCACAGGACTCATGTGGCAGAGGCTTTTGCTCTGAAAAGCACTGTTTTGTTTGTGTACTGGTTGGTTATCCTCCTTTGTTTTGTTAACTAATGTTAAATGACTGTTCAGAATAAATTGGCAAATCAGCAGCACCTGGCTTGTCTGTCTACCTTTTCTACCCTCTCTACCCTCAGCTGGTTGGCAAAACTGCTGCTTATTTAAAAAATGGACTACGGTGTTGGCAGTGCGTTCTATACCTTTTTTATTTTTTTAAAAAGATTTCAGGGCTTTTGCATTTAATCTGATGGGACGGTTGAGAGCATTACAGGAGGCAAGTGGAAGAGAGGGTAGATCGGGAAATGACCTCGGGTTTTTAAAAGTAGGTAACAGGGCTGGGGGGAGGAACAGAAAATGAACAGTGCTATGTCATATGCTCTTTGGTGTAGGCTACATGATGACTGTGGCCGGCCTTAATTTTGGGTGAAGGCTCCCATTGGTAGCTCCAAGTCAGTTATCTTTGCCATATAGGGCCCAAGTTGTTTGTTGTCTTAGTTTTGTTAAGAGCCAAAGAAAACACCCCCTCAAACACGTTCATTAACCTGGTCATGTCAAAGGCTACTCATCTCCCTACAGTGCAGGATGATTCAATTGAGCTGATTTTCTCCCAATCAGTAAACGGGGAAGAGTTGTAAAAGCTGAGCTAGATATTACAAATATTTTAAAACTTCAGGGGCTGGTACTACCTGGCTACCCAAATAAAGTTCAAGATATTTCAAATTAATATTACATATAAGCCATATCAGGCTTATCTTTACAAACTAGTCATTGAATAAACCTCGACATTATTTCTTAACCAAATAGTCAATTAAAACTACTGCTGCTCTAACTTATAGCTTATGTAACATAGTTGAGAGTGTACAACGTAAAATTAAATTCTTACCGACATTCCTGCAGGTCACCATGCTTTTGACAATTTGCGACTTTGGTACCTGTTTTAAACTCGGTATTCGCATGAATTGCACCGTTCTTTTACAATACAAACCGTTCTTTAATAGGCTACGTGTCGTTCAGAATTTTTAACATCTAACCAAAGAAGGCCTACTTCAAGTGTATACTGACCTGTAATGAGCTCAGCTAGAACACTCGGAATTATCAGAACACCACAATTAAGAAACGTGTTTTAAGTTTGGAAGTATGATTACGCAGCACACTGGCCTTTGTATGTGCCTGTTTGAGAGGTCTTCAACACGCTTGTACCTGAGATTTTTAATAGGCACGGGCTCATCTACCTTGTCAAACTCGCGCATCTAATCCCGCCTATGATATCAAGTGTAGTGTAAACTAAGGTGCGCCACCTACGTTAGGGGCGCACTCTGCAGGCTATGGAACACGTCTGCCTATTCGGCTTTGTAGAATGATCGATCGCAGGTGTTTGAGCTGATGCAAAGTTCAGGTAGATCAGATAGGTGTGTGACATCGGAAGTATGGCGTGTAAAGACAGTCAAAAGAGTGTCTCTCACGCTCAATGCGTGTGCGTTGGCAGCCCTGAGGTAAGTTTTTAAAGGCCCACTGTGCAACATTTTTCATTTAATTAATCCGTTTCATACTGTTTGGGATGCTAGAAATAAGTCATTACACGGCGAACGAACGGTGTAGCGCCACTGTGGCCTATTGCGGTAGATGCAGCACTTGCTATGTTCAGCAGTGCGGACCGCCTCCAATAGAATGCAGTGCAATACAATGCAATACAGCGGTCTTTAGAGGGAGCTCTTGAGAGAAAAAAAACAGAACGTTGCTTAGCCCTTCTTTAAAGCAACCTTCAGACTGTCTGATTTGCTGAATTGTTAGTTTACAGGTAGTGAGCTAACCATGGGTACTGAAGACGGAGGTACAGTACTACTTAACGTGCCCCACTATAAACTCAGGTTAGTCAGTTGACTTGATCTATGGGGGCAAAACATGGATATGTGTTGGTATTTTGCTTTTTTCACTGCATAATTGGCAAGTGTAGTCATAGTGGAGGGGGATGGGGCCCTAAGCAGGATGAGGGCCTCTAAGGAATCTGGAATTTATTTTCCTTTAAATATGAATTATTAATACTACTATACACAGCATAGTGCCCAGAGTTTGGGGCTACTGTCATGTTTATAGTGCCGAGGGGAGGAGGAGGAGTTACCAGGGCCCAAAGTGGAGAGAGGGCTCTATAGGGTCATTTTCCTTTAAAGGAGTCATAGAACATAATTTTTGACCATTAGAAATTGTTCTTTGAGGCTCAATAATAGTGTATGCCAATTTGTGCATCTGAAAGTGACCCAAGAGCACTGCTAGAGCGTCGTTTACAGGCTCATCCCCACCCACCAGGCATGTTCCTGAAGCAACAGGGGATTGAACCAGAGACGTTTCCAAACGATATTTGGTTGGACCAAGCAATTGTAGGAGGTGTATCTTAGTGAAGTTGCGTGTCTTCGCACCATTTTTCAGATTGGCCCGTTTCAGCGCAGTGAAAAATAGTTTAAATTTACTTGTCAAAGGAGGTTGGAGATGGGTGTTGTTTTGGTATGGTCCACTGGATACCTTAAGATACCCAAAATCAACAACAAGGTAAATGCGGTTTGACATTATATGACTTTTTTAATATGAATATAATTTGTAGATTTAAAATGGCATCTGCACAGCTTGCGCATAGGGCTCAGATCGGGGAGATAGTATGACGTGTAAAATTATTGAATAACGTGTAGACAAATTCTAACAAGTTACGCACAAAATGTCAGTTTATTGCGTAAATTGTCGTTTGCCATACACATAAATAAAGTTTCGCATGTTACAATCATACTCAGTTCTGGACAGATAAGCATAGAGGAGCTTTTGAAGGACCCTAGGACTATGTTGAAACGTTGTGTGGTCAAATTTTTAGACTACTATATGAACTCTTAGTTTTTTGTTACATTTTTATAGCGAAGGAACATTGGCTCTGCACTAGGAGCAGATCCACTCATGAGCAGGTCTAGATTAGATTTTTGCATTTGGTAGGTGTATGCGTGTCATGTCATGAGTACATGCAAAACAGCTGGAGGCCAGGGAAGTGCATATGATCAGATTTTTATTAATCCAGACAAGGAAAGGCTGGTAGAGTGAGATGACAGGGGAAAAAAACAAAAACAAAACAAAAAGAAAACAGGAGAAGAAAAGGGAATAATGCACCTCTAAATAAAAAGAGTACTTTTTCCAGGTAAATAATATATCCATATACTCATTAAATAATTAAGAACAGCATTCAAAATGTACCAGACAAGCAACAGAAGAGATTGGTGTGAGGAATGAATACAGTGATCAATTCTTTTTTTTTTTTTTTATCTTTTCCTTACATGTGCCATGACAGATTTTTTTTCTCTCTATCAAGACATTGCTTAATGTCTTGCAGTTCAGCAAGCAAGCCCAGTGCCTTTCAGAAGCACAGCAGAGCCACCATGGCCAGTTTCCCCCTCAGGGCATAGGGCAGGAACACACCATCAGTGCAACCCTGAGCCGGGCAAAGGGGTTTTTCGGTTAAGACAGAGCCAACATGGACAAACGAGAGCCCTAGTTTCCTTCAGCACAGACTGATTTTTTTTTTTTCTCTCTCTCTGAGAGCCGGTGTCAGGGACAACTGAGCCGACACAGGAATCACAGTGGAGTTGAGGAATGCATGTGGCAAGGCTGGGCTGGGTGATGGCCATCCAAACGTTGACAGGGAGAGTGTTGGGGTGTTGGTGTTCATGGTGGTGACCTCAGCACTTTGACCTTAGTCAGTGCTCTTTGTGTATGGCTATCAGCCATGGCCAGTCCTTCAGGGGAAAAAGGGGTTCAGTTGTAGAATGGTAAAGAGGGTTTGTTAGTGATTGTTATATCTGGTCTCTTACTCAGTTCTTGAGGATTTCTTTTATATTTATAGTTTTTTTGCGTTAGCTTCATACTCTATTCTGCTTAAACAGTGCATTACACAAATGTACAAGGGAAAAATACTGCTTTTACACTATACAATTTTTTCTAAAATATATACAGAGTAAAATAAGTTATTGATATTTCCATAATGAGTTGCAGCCAGTTTTAGCACTTACGCTATGTGTGTGTGTGTGTGTGTGCGCGCGCATTTCAATTGTATGTGTATGCATGTGCGTGTGTTTTTATATGTAAATATGCCTTTAGGAACAAAACCTGTATCGCCAACACAAGCACATGCGTCTGTGCGCAAACAAACAAATGTCTCTTTCACACGCTCACAGACACACACACACACACACACACACACACACACAGGCATTCTCAAACACACATATCCGTGCACCACACACGGATATCTATGGTTTCTAAAGGCAGCTACTTATTTGGTAACAGGGTAAGTTTTAGTTTCTTTTTCGTTGCTGTTGTTCAGAGCGACTAAGCAAAGGCTTCGTGTTTCCCAGACTCTGGGGGTGCAGGGGGGAGGGGGTCCGTAAAGTGAACAGATAAATTTCTCTTTATACAGCACCCTGAGGGCGAGAGCCACCCTATCCCCCGGCTTACAATTACACATTAAATATCCCTAACATTTACATCCTAGGATGTTAGCTCTAATAAAAAATACATTTCTCCAAAAATATGTCTAGCAGTGCTTTCTCTTTCAAGCATGCATTTGAAACCTTGTTTACGTCTTTTTATTTATATATATATATTTTTTGTTTTTGTTTCTTAATCTTACTTTTGATTATGAGTCCAAAGTGACAGGGATTCTTGCTTGCATTTTTTTTCCCGCATCATTTCCATGGCGACCACACCTTGTGTCCTCCAGTTCACCAGCCCAGTGCATTGTGGGCCAACCAAAAGCCCACTGGCCGTTCTCCAGGAAGGCTGTTCATAGGTCATTTTGCCAAAAGAAAAGCATTTCCAGTTCAGCATTTTCTGCCTGTGGCCTCGCAAACCACCACCTGTCACCATCTCAAGAGTAGTTATTGCAGCTGAATGTTTTTTTTTTTTGCCTTCTTCTTCTTCTTCATCTTCCAAGCGAGGTTGGCTTATTTTCAGGTGAAGAAAAAGAAGAGGGGGGAGGGATAGATAGATAGATAAGGTAGAGAGAGTGTAGAATGGAAAGAGCGACACTTGCACATTTTCTCCATGAGCGAGTTGAGTTCATCCCCCTCACATCCTTTTAGCCCTTTAGAATGACGTCTACAGTCCGGCTCCATAGGAGGCCCTCCCACCCACCACCACCCCTTACCCCCCTACACACACACAAACACACACACACCTTCTTGCAGACACTTAACTCTCCCTGACCACACCCCACCCCTTCAGGTTATAATGTTCAGAGAATGGGTTGGGTTGGGTTGTGGTCGCGGTAGCAAGGACTTTGGGGTGGGGTGGGTTGGGGTTGGGTGGGGGTATGCGCGCGGGACGAGGCAGCTGCACTCTGCCTCACAGGCCGGTGCTGAGCACGCTGGTGTGAGTCTCCGTGGGGTCCTCGATCTGAGTCTCTGGCGGAGGCTGGATGTGGGTCTGCGGTCGGATCCCCGTGTCCGTCTGAGGCGGTTCGCTTTCGCTCGGCTCCAGGCCCGGCGCACGGGTCGGCGGTGGCGTCTGGGTGAGTGCGGGCTGGCTCTGGGCCTGGCGCAGCGCCTCGCGGATCTGCAGGTTGAGCTCCATGAGCCGGGTGCTGGCCTGAGACAGGTCCCGGCTGGGGCCAACCACCGCCAGGCAGCCCGTCTGGCCCAGTGTCTGGTGGCGGAAGTAGATGTGCAGCAGCGTCTGGACCGCGTCGTCCTTCTCGCCGCCGAAGATGTCACTAGGCCAGAGCGCCCTGAGGGCAGGGACACAGATCAGACCACAGAGTTAGGCAGAGTAGGAAAGAGTTGGGCAGAGAGAAAAGAAAGAGAGGCAAAAAAAAGAAAGGATGAGGGAGTGGGAAGAGAGGATGATGACTCATGATCTAATGGCAATTATAAACTCCAAATCCACTTGCACGCAAAGACCTTCAGACAGTGACCACACACTTGTGGGTCGCGCGCACACACACACACACACGGGTCACTGATGTAGAGTTGCTGGTACTAAAGGCATTGCTAATAGGCTTCACTTCTAATATGCATGCTGAGGTGAAGTTGTAATGTTGTAAGTAAGTAGCATTTTACTAATGGCTTGCGCTTATGGCAAGAAAAGTCTCGCTAATCTGTACTATCCAGGGCCTGTGCAGCTCATATGTGGGCATCACTAATGGTTCGTCAAGAGTGGGAAGAGGTGTGACTCTGAGGAGTGACTTGAGGAGTTTGACCAGTGGGTGTAGGGGTAGAGCGAGTTTAGATGGGACTGGCGGGAAGTCAGTGGGTTCTCTGTGAAATTAATTGTGTGTGTGTGACAATGATATGAAATCATGGCAGAATGTAAAGCACATGTAATTGTGTGTGTGTGCGTGAGGGTGTTTAGATGACGTGAAGTTGGGATGACCTTGGGACCTATGGGTGTAATGCATGTGGACTGTGCATGCAACTGTGAGTGTGTGTGTGTATTTTTGAGGGAAAAAAAAAACGACTCACCTAAAGGCTTTGACCTGCGTGAGGGCCTGGCTAAACTGGCGTGCCCGCAGGCTCTCGATGAGAGCATGAATGGCCGTCTCTGTGCTGCTGTGCACCGCCTCGCTGACCCCCACGCTCAGCTCCTCCTGGCCGTCCCGCGCCTCCTCTGCCTCTTTCAGACAGCTCTCCAGCAGGGCCAGCTCCTCCGACATGTTGATCACCTGACAAAACGATACAGGCAGGTTTGTCTTTTTTCTTGTCTGTTTTTTTTTTTTTTTTTTTTTATGTTGCACTGGGTTAAAACCACCCACACTTCAGCAATTAGACATGTGGGCAAGTGCGTGTGTGTGTGTGTGTGTGAGAGTGAGAGAGAGGCAGGTAGAGTAAGGGAGGTAGAGAGAGAGAGAGAGAGAGAGAGAGAGAGAGAGAGAGAAAAATAGTGTAGAAAATTACAAGTGAGGTAAGAGAATGAGAAAAAAGCACATCCAGGTCAGCATGCAGTCCAACAAGTGACCACAGTCTTATATGCCGGAGGCCGGGCCTGCCCACAGTGGCTATGGCAACCAGTGAAACTCAGTTAGCATTGATCAGTGATTAGCTGGAATAGCTAGCCCTGCCCATGCATGTGAGAAATGACTGGCTTTCATTTAGTGCAGCTAATCCCATTACACTGCCCCAAACTACCTAAGACAGATGGTGTGTGTGTGTGTGTGCGTACAGTATGCATACACACACACACACACACACACACACACACACTCACACACCCCAACCGACTCGTTAGTATTGCAGGAGATGTGTGTGTGTGTGTGTGTGTTCCTCTGCCATGCTAACTAATGAAAGATGGGAACAGACAGATAATTGGTGCTGTATCTGGGAGCGTGTAGGAACCACAAATCTAATTTGGTTTGACTATATCAGTGCATCTGTGTGGAGAGGGCGGTCTCATTTAGCAGTGAGAGAACGGTGCCGGGGATACTAACAGATACGGGTTCATGTGTGTGGGTTTGCCTTTTTTTGGTTGCTTTTTTTTTGTTGTTTTCTCAATTGTGCCATTTCCTGTTTTTGTGTTTGCATGTCATAAACACAGCAAAAAAATATGATCTGCTTCTCTGTGTGTGTGTGTGTGTGTGTGTGTGTATCATGGTAGTGCTTACCTCAGCCTCTCTCTTGATGGTGTCCACCCTGCTGATGAGCTTGCAATAGGCCTGGAACAGTAGCAGGAGCTGGAAATGCAGCTTGTACAGCCGCCGACATAGCTCCAGCTCCTAGAGAGAGAGAGAGAGAGAAAAAGAGAGAAAGCAAGAAGAGAGAGGGAGAAAAGTCGAGAAAACAAAAACAACAGTTAGCAATGGCTCACACAGTTCTGGGGCTGGATGGAGGTATGCCAGGGTTAGTGGTGGCGGCAATGAAGAGATAAATGGGTTACAGACGAGTGGGCAGTCATGCCGCGCCTCACGACACATCGCTCGCAACAGGGGGGGCACGGCTCCCCAGAGGGTGTTTGGAGGGGCGCTGAAACGGGGGAGCTCAACGACAAATAGGGGTGCCAAAGTCAATTTGTAAGTGTGTTTACATCTGTGAGTTGGCTTACTTCTAAAACTAGCACTGCAAATTGATAAGGGGCAACAAGTGCCAATACAGCAGCATTTTAAATCCGTAACCCATACAAAGAAATTTGCAAATTGCAATTACTGACTAACTGACTGTCAACTGGGGCACAGGCATCTTAGTGCATTCCACAGAGCCTTGCTGATCAGGGAGGAGGCCGTGTCATCTCAAAGTAGGAAGAGGAAGAGCGGCCAGGATGGGACGTGAAGAAGGGATGTGTATGCATGCATTGGATGAATGGATGGACGGACAGATGGAAAGAAGGAACCATGATGAACCACTGCCAGGACCACCAAAATTCCTTAATACCTGTTGCTTCCAAAGTCTGCCCACTGGCATATAACCTTCAATGTGACAAAGTGAACGTTATGGAAAAAAGGAGGATGCTGGGAAGATTCAGTGACCGGCAGAAGTGAAAGCCCAGTTAATGCAGACAGATGAAGGTCAAAGTGCATGATCTGTGTGTGCTGTGTGAGTGTTAATGACTGGGTGGGTGGCTGGTTGTGTGGGGTTCAGGGTAAGGACAGGAGCGATCCACCCTGCTCTTAGGGAAGTAACCTTCTTGTAGAGACTGTCTGTCTAATACAAGCACTCTAAGCATAGAGGTAACGACTAAACATTGTTTTCTGGTGACGATCTAGCAAGAAAGCTATGTTTAACACAGTCATTAAACTAATAGTTGAGACACCTTTGATGCCTACAGCTACCATCGTAACGTTACAGAACCTTAGACCAAATCTGGGAAAACAAAGACAAGAAGAGAGAATTCAATGCAATTCTTAGTGGAGGGAATATAAAGCAATTCTTGGAGGACGGAATACAACACAATTCATAGAGGGGGAAATTCAATGCAGACATCTGATTTGCACCTCAAATGCCTAAATGCCATCTTAGGATGCAGGATTTTCTTTGCCTTGGACAAACGCTGGTCATTGGAGCCCTACACTCTGACTACACCTCTCAGGTACAATAGTTCTGGTAAGTATTGGGCTGTGATCTTATAATGAAAGAATGGTGAGAGGGCCCAAAGGATCTCTATAAATGGTTCCATTATCAACAAATCCTCCAACATCCCCCAAATGAGAACATTACATGCGAGTATTTTTGCACCATTTGCTTGAGGCATATTATTAAATAAATAAAAGTGCAGTGGGGTTCACACCGTCACACAACACATTTTCACTCTAGTCGTGAATTCCTTCAACAGTATCTTTGCATTCAAAGCAAGAGAATATTCTTGCGTGCACAGCAGTGGGCGCAAAGATGTGACAGAGGAGAGCCTCTACAGTCTGCAGGATGGTGGCTCACTAAGAGCAGGGATGGGTCCCACCAGAGGTTAAGTGCCGTGGTGTGTATGGATAGACGCGTGACTGTGTGCTGCATACACAACATGAAAACGTGCATGGCGGTCTGAGAACATCCACACACATACAAACATCCATACATACAGGCGCTCCTATGCACGCGCAAATACTCCAACACATGGTCAAGGTGATGTCAAAGGAGGTGGAGGGGATAGGGAGTAGGGGTGGGGGGCTGGATGGAGGGGTGGGTAGGGTGGAGCTGGCGGACGGATGAAATGTTGTCAGTCTGTTGCCTCGGCAACATGAATGTTAGGGATGTGGGGGGGGGGGGGGCGGGGTTTCTAAAAACACAAGAGCCACTTACTGCTAATATTTCCATTTGCTAAGCAACAGGGAGAGCAGGTCACAAACACAACAGAACACAACACACACACAAAGACAGAAAACACACACACACACACACACACACACACAGAAAAAAGGAGGAGAGAAGAGCAAGAATTAGTGAGCATATCACACTGCAGCACTGCAACCATGACACCATGATAAACTGGCCTCAGAATGAGGGAGAGAGAGAA
>JAGFZM010002004.1:13686-30146 GCA_017657215.1 Limnothrissa miodon | reverse complement strand
AAAAAACACACGGCTGCTACCTCTGTCTTTTCACTCACTCACTCTCTCTCTCCACACACACACGCACACATGGACATGTACTCACAGGCCTGTGGGGCCGAAGAACTTGACGAAGCACACCGAATACAAGAATCGGAAGCCTGCGCTGCTCAGGGGCTTGGAAGCCACGGTCTTCATCTTCACCTTCATTTTTTCCCCCTCTTCTTTCTGTAGCCTTCTCTGTCCCTCTCTCCTTACAGTCCTCTCTCCCTCCCTCCCTCCCTCACTCGTTTGTTCAGACTACTTCCTCTCTCGCGCGCGCACACACTCCCTCCCTCCCTCCCTCCCTCCCTTTCCCTCTGTGATGTGCTGTGCCCCTGCTGTGTTGATGCCCCAAATGCTAGCAGTGCTGCCGCTACGGCTGCTCTCAATCTGCACAAAGAAGCTCAACCACGCAGTTGTGCCAAGGCCCCAACTTCCCCCAGCGCAGCCTCCCACACACACACACACGCTTACACACAACCACAAGCACACTTCTTTCCCTTTCACTCACACACACACACTTCCATTAACTAAAGCCTGTCTGTTTTCAGAGGGAAGATCAATGGGAGAGCTGCCACCCCCTCCAGGAAATCAATCATACACTGGACGCTTCTTCTCCTCAATTTACAGGCCCTGTCATATGTGTGTAGGAGTGTGTGTGTGTGTGTGTGTGTGCGTGTGTGTGTGTGTGTGTGTGAAAATCTATATGATATGAATCTATATGATTTTACAAAAATAAGACAAAAACAGAGATGGTGGACATCATCTGTGGATAAGGATTAGATACGAAGACCATGTAAGACCAGAGTGAGTTGTAAATGAGTAAATGAGAGTGAGTGTGTGTGTGTGTGTGTGTGAGTATGTAATGTATATATGTGTGTGTGTATGTGCCAGTGTCCTTTCTCCTGTGCTGGCCCACCTTCAGCTCGGAGTGCATTCCAGCCACCGAGTGGAGGAGCTGAAGCTGGCCCACCTTCAAACGGGTGTCCTGGTGGCTGGGCCTCCCCAGAGAGGGGCCCTGAGCCAGCTATGAGCTCACCCATTACGGCCCACAGCACACTGGCTCTACTTGTTGCAAATTAAATGATCCAATAATTCGAAATATCAGCAGCACTCCTTTGGGGTAATGATATTTTTTGTTCCTTATTAAATAAATCAGTTAATTAAACTTAATTGTGTGCCATTCTCCATTTCTAGTTTCTAGCACATAGCTGATATGAGGCTTTTTACTTGCAAACTCTCTCTCAGGACATAACTATGGAAGAGCCTCGGCCCGAGAAGGCATCATCATCATCAGTGCTATGCAAGTGGGATCGACCGCATGGGCCACTAGGCAGAAAATCACTGTTAATTAGATTTGGGCAGAGTTGCCCATTTTAAATGCACACTCCTAACCAGCTCGACTCGGTGAGTGATGTGACCCGCCTGGACGGAGTGTCCCCTTCCTCACCTGGACATGTCCGAGAAGTCTGCCTCCTCCTCCTCGCAGCGCTCGTCCAGCTCCTTCAACGCTAGCGTCACGTCGTCCTCGCATACCGAGCCTGCCGGGCTGTCGACCAGGGAGCCCAGGCTGGCGTCCAGGAGCTCCAGGGGCGGGGGAGGGAGGGCTGCGGCTACGGGGACGGGTGGCGGGGCAGTGGGTGTGATGGGCATGGGCATGGCCAAGAGTATTGGCAGAGAGGTGGGCCCCCCACACCCACCCCCTTCATCCTCCTCCACCTCACAGAGGGACCCCGGCGGGCTGTCTATGGCCGGCGGGGGAGGGGGGGCCGGGTCCAGGTCGTCGTGGGGGTCCTGGGAGTCAGGTAGCGAGGAGTCGCAGCACAGCTCAGTTGTATCCGAGGGCAGAGGGGGTGCGCTCCCGAAACCCGTGTCCTCGCTGACGCTGCTGCTCAGCTCGTCGGCTGCAGTCATGCTCACCGCATCCTGCACATGCACGCACGCACGCACACACACACACATGCACGCACGCACACACACACACACACACATGCACGCGCGCACGCACACACACACACGCACGCGCACACACACACACACACACACACACACGAGGATAAATGTTCAAAACAGTCAGCTTTTTGTATGTATAAATACACACATATGCAATCCCCCCCACACACACCCACACTCATACATACATATACACAGACCAACACAAAAGATGTGCACACGCTTGCACGCACACACACACAAACCCAGTTTCATTTTTCATATGTCTATAGCAGCCTGTAATGCTTAGATAGCATATTCTTGAACATTCCACTGGTCTTTGGCCTAAGATGTATGAACATTAACTGAGGCACATAAATGGGCGGACTGACCACTGCTGACCATAACATAGTTCCTTAATATCACAGAGGGACCCTTAACACATCACAGTTCATAAGATGGATATGCCATTCCAAAGATTGTGTTTCTGTTGGGGAAATGAAAGGATCAATAAATGGAGGTCTTAAAATCAATCTCTGAGCCTCGTAGACCTCCACTGTCACCTGTGGGCTAATAAAACAATGGCATCGTAAGGACCTCGACTAGAGGGGGTATCTGAAGAAAGTGCCCGTTTTATTTTTGATTTTGAAAATTCTTGATTGCTAGTATGTGTGGAAGTGTGTGTTGTAAACCAAAACCAGTTAAGATGCGCAGTGTAAAACCGTCACGAACCAAACTCACACGAGCCAATTACACACACTTCACTTGCGCCGATCGTGTCTATCAATCACTCAATGGATCAATTCATCGGGCCAATTTGAGACAAGAGACATCTTGAATGGCATTACAGCCACGTTGTTAATTGCAGAGGGTGCCGTGACTCACTTAGACGCAGCGTTTCAGAGGGTCTGCCGAGGCCGGCCATAAAACAGAGATTTATTTAACAAAAAACGGCAAGGGGACAGTAAAGCAATGACGTTGGTATCAGAAACGGCAGGACAGCAATAAACTAAACCACCACCCCCCTCCCACACACAAACACACCCCTCTAAGACATCCAGTGCCTGATTTCCGGGATCTGAGCTGAAGATCTGTGCTGAAGAAGGGGTGAGGGAGGAAAATGAGGAGATAAGAGAAACAGAGAGAGGTGGAGAAAAAGGAGAGACATGAAAAGAGGGAGAAAGAGAGAAAGAAAAAGAAGGGAACAGAGAACAAGAGTCTAATTGAAACCCTTCATATTGTCTTGTTCTCCTTTTCCTCCCCCCTCCACTCCCCCTCTCTTTACCTTATTTAAGAGTCTAATGCATTAACAGGAGGCAGGACCATGGCGGGCGGCCAAAGTGCCACGCAGTATTACGGAAAGCTTTTAGGGGATGCGTGGGGCGGCACAGAGAGGGGTAGCGTGGCAGCCGAGGGGGGGGGGGTAGGATGACTAAGAGTATTGATGGTTTTATCTCGGAGCTTCATTACGCTAAGAGCCGAGGATGATGGAGGAGATGTCCTTGGGCTGATCTTCACGATACGACAGAGTGGCGTCGGCACAGCCAGTCGCCGTGCTACTGGACCAAATTGAGCTGAGTCCAGGCGAACACCTCATTCAAGCCTTTCATTCACATATATCTGCGCAAGTGAAATAGGGAGGGGAACAAGATGGGTGGGAGGGGACTCTCAATAAGAATAGTGCCCAGGAGGGAGAACACCACTGACAACACAGAACACTTGGAACAATCTTTACCTTTGTGTGCAATGCATTTCAGTAGCCTCACATCACTATATAAATTCAATTTCATTCATTAATAATTTGTTGATAATTGAAACGTGAACATTTTGATCACATCTGCATCTTGTTATTAAACCTGCAAATGAATGTGAACACAGATGTCTACACTGTATTTAAAAAAACAGATTAACAGGGACATTTGCTTAGTGGTGTTAAAAAGATTGAGGTTTTGCAAGTTAGTATGTTAATATTTGTCAATTGTGACTACTACCGAACTTTGCAATCAGTGATTGAAGGTCAAGTGTGCTTCTTGATACACTTGCCAACCTGAGGCGAATACTCACAGAAATGCTGGCTGGTCCACTGAAGAGACTGGAAGATTTCCACCAGCTTAAATGATTCCTAGTGTTTTTTTAAGGCCCCGACTTTGTTCTAGCTCAGCAGGCCTGAGGTGTCGATTGTGATGACAATCATTCCCCCACAAAAAAAAAATAAATCACACAGCAAGCAACCAAGCAAGCACTTACAACCAAACCACCCAGCAAAGCCCAGAAATGACAGAACAACAGGGTAGGAGATTGATCGCCACAAGAACAAAAACACCCAACTGTAGCCATTGGGAAACGACAGACATGATGATGTGGTGTCCAACAGGGTCTGATACTCAGACCACTTCAATTTGGGACTCCAACCTCAATGACGACATACGAGAGAACTCAAAAGGGAACTACCCCCTCTGCACAAGAGCAGGGAAGGATAAGAGAGCGTTGCAAGAGGGCATGAGGAAAGAGTGAGCTAGAAGGCACCCGTGCACCACAGTTTAAATTGACTCCCGATTAGCCCCACCTCAGGCAGCTGGCTGCTATTGCTGTCCGAGTGGGCCGTCTCAGGGCCCGGGCTGTCGGGGCGGGGCAAAGGGGGCGTCGGTGTAGCCTCTTCCGTCAGAACGCTGCTGGACGACTCCTGGGACTGCTGCAGCGAGTCAACATGATTGGATGTGGCGTCGTCTGTGGCCGAGTCGCTATTGAGCTGTGGGAAGGGAGAGATCGGGAAGATTTATGACCACGGAAAATTTGTGTTCTTTTTCAAAAAGTCCAAGACAAACATAACCAAGTTCCACACAGACAAGAGAGACAGAGAAACAGATGAGTGTTTTGAACCGGAAGTTCTGAATTACATGCCGTCAACGTTGGATAATTGCAGGGTCACTGGCTCAAGTATCTGTAATTTAACTGTTATCTGGCAAGTTACATGCAAGAATATGGGCATGGCAGTGCCCTACAGTTTTCAAACCACCCCACCCCCCATCCTACCAATGCACTAAATTCTCTTCTCTCACCCAGGCAACATGCCACATGCTACACATAGTTCAGCACAAAGGAGCACAGTGTACTTCAATCCCTTGCAGTTTTGATATTCACAGCGGTGCAGAGAACACACTTCAGTCTTGCTCACTCAGCACACAACGAAGCAGAAGGGGAAACAAAGGAGGAAGAAGGAAGACAGGAGCAGGAGGAAGAAGGAGGAAGAGGAGGAGGAGGAGGAGGAGAAGAAGTGTCACTCCAAGGCGGCGCTTGGCCCATCAGCGTGCCTGCGGGTCTAACACCGAGGGCCTGCTCTGCTGCTGGCGGTTTCCAAGCAAGAGCCATAGAGGGTTAGAGGAGGCAGGAGGAGATTCCACATGACAGCAGGGCATGCTGGAGGAAAGTCATGCTCGAAGCCCCAGCTCTGGCAGCTTCTCGGTACAAGAGCGGGGGTCAACCAGGGTCATGCTATTAGGTGGATCACCCTTTTGCTATGACATTTCTGCTGGGCGAGTTTCTTAAAGTATTAGTCAGGATGTGGGAGATCGGTGTTTATTACATAAAAGAGACAGTTAAAGGTCCAATTAGGGAGTCCCAAAAGTCCCAAAGCACAGGAAACTACTTACCACCGGAAGAAAGGATAAAAAAAAAAAAAAAAAAAAAAAAAGAAAAGGAACTGAAACTGAAATAAAAATACAAAAAAGGGAGCATTTGGGAGGACTGGAGAGGCAGAGTCTCCAATCACCAGAGGCCACCCTGGAGAGCAGGACTCTCAGCTTGCTGGTGAGGAAGTGAGGAAGGTTTGGGGGTGGGGGGGTTGTAGCTAGGGCTGCTGAGATTGGGGTGAGGACGGAGGCGTGCCAGTTACCAGCAAAAGCAAGCGTCTAGGCTGCGCCTGCGTGGGCGGGATGGAGGGGATGGGGTGGGGTGAGGGTTGGGTGAGGATGTTCTCGGGTGGGGTACAGCGGCAGTGGCTTTATCCCAGCCCGGGCTAGCCTAGCTTGGCTCAGCTCAGCAAGACATTCACACACCATGCCTGCGCTCCCATTGAAAGCCAGGGGTTTGGGGGGGTAGGCGGGGAGAGGGGGGGTTTGGCATTTTGGAGAGAGGGTTTGGACCGAGGGGGCAGGACTTACGAGGTTGGATCGGTTGAGAATCTGGCTAGCACTCAGTACCTCCTCCTCGGATGACTCGTCCGTGTCCTCCTGGTTGGTGAGGTTTAGGCTGGGCGTGCTGCCCGCGTACTGGCACTCCTGCAGCGACGGCGTGTCGCCCTTGTCCATGCTGTCCAGCGAGCGGCGCCGTACGCCCCAGTTGAAGTTGTCCATGCTCTCCCCCTACAGGCACACCAAAGAAACACAGTTAGGGCACGCTGAAACAAACAGGAAGAAGAAACGTGAAAGAAAGTGCTCCATGAATCACTACTGAGAAGACATATTTGTCCAAAGCATTTTCATGGCCAATCAAACATTTACAGTAACTTTAACCAAACATTTTACAGTAAAATTCTTATAAACCCTTTAGCATGAGTGATATGAAGAAGCGCCATAAAATCAAACAAATCTACAAAAGGTCAATATGCATATGCATCAATGCAAATGGAATAACTAACCAACCACAAAACACCCACAAACACACTATGCACACTTTCATGCCGTTTTGCACAAACACATCACAATGGGAGATTTCCCTTCAGAAACTCCACTACCACTAGAACACAACACGCAGCACATTATGAATTCTACACAAGCAAACAAACAGAAGGTAAAAAAATAAAAATAAACAAACAGAGACTTAGGCAGGACATGCTTCACTGGCTGCCCTTTGCAGCAGCTACCATTCAGCATGGGGGAAAAACACTGGATGATTGTCAGCGGGAGGGGGGGGGGATAAGTGGGGTTGGTGGGGGCAACTAGTAAACGGTGCTGGGGAAGGGGGCTGACAGTCTCAGAGAGGCTCGCTGGCCCAGAACGGACCTGTTACACAGGAGAACTTACCTGCAGCTCCTTGTGGCAAGAGAGAAGGAGACACAATAAGGAGTTAGTGAGAGAGAGTGTGTGTGTGTGTGTGTGTGATGCACCACAGCTGACACCATGACGGAGGTGTGGGTGGACAGAGGGGGCTCACACACACCAACACATACAGATACTCGGGGTTAGAAGACGTTCACATGCCAACACAAACAAACACACACACATCCGCACAAACCATCACTGTACAACTTACAACATAAACACAACACATGAAAACCAACAGTACGAGTAACGTTTTAGGTTTGTCTATTTTTATTTAACATTTGATGATGGTTGGCGCCTAAAATCGTATAAAGACTTTATAAAAAGCATAAAATGGCAGCTCAGGGCTACTACGTGCCACATAGAACAGGACTGGCAAAGAGATCTGCTGCACTGGTCTCACCTCTGCATCTTCCAGCTCAACATCCAAGAAATCAAAGTCTTTAAACACCCCAAACTGCTGTTCACTTCCTGCATCCTCTGCTTGCACTTCCTCCTCCCGGGTCACTTCCTCTACCGTGGGGATCAGACTGGTCTGCTGGTCTCCTGAATCCAGATCCTCATTGGACGAGAACACCACCTGAGGAGGAGACAACAAACAGATGCATCAGTGTGACTCCAGGCTATTTGTGCCATTTTTCCCTCATCCTACACCACAGACAGGTTCTATGCACATGCTGTTTTGGTTTTGGCTATTTTATGCCTCTCTCACATAGACGAACGATCAGCACCAGATTAAAACAAACTGGTGAGGGTAATGCTATGTCCATGAGTCAATCAAAACACATTTACATAGCACTGTTGCCATGACTGGATTAAATAAATGTGTGGTCATACCGAGGGGTTTTTGGGTAGGCCTGACTCGGGCCCGCACAGGGACAAGACGTTCATCAGCTTTTCTCTGGTCCTCCTCTGCAAGAATAAAGATCCACCATTGCACATGATATTCAATGTTGTACAAGAGTACATTCAACATGCAAGAGCACATTCACATATTATACTAACATGCCACAAACACTGCGTATGAATACACTACTACACAAGCACAGACACACACACACACACACACACACACCAGTGTCCTACGTAACTCCCCCCATTGGTCAATCAACCTGCCCTAAATTGACTTTATTAGCCCCAGGTCAATGAAGCCCCAGGTCTGCGTGGGAAGTCTAGACAGTCACAGATACTCTCGCACGCACGTGAGCTCACACTCGCATGCACACACCTGAGACAGCTGTGGTCTCTTCCAGCTGACTGGCACCAGGCCGTTGGAGTTGGAGCCAGAGGAAGTGGAGGAGGTGCTCCTGGTCACAGCGATGACCTGCGGTTTGCCGTTACGACCGGCGGCCGTGCGCTGGTCCCCGTATTTATGCCCTATGATGGGCGTCTGTGGGAGAAAGATGGTCTCGTGTCAGGATTCAGGATAACCGATTAATTACCAATAGATTTTTTTCTATCCAAATCAAATTAATATTTCATAATTTTATTTTCAAAAAAGGCTAAATTTACATACACACAGGGAAAAATATATTTGCCGTTTTGGCCAATTCATGTCGGAGATTCTGCATTTTAAATGTGTATTTAAATTGCATGCTTAGGAAGCAGTTGATCAGCAGAGTTGATTCCATTCCATTGGATTGGACTTTGGACCAGGATCAACAGTATGACCGCACCTCTGAGATGTCGAAGTGGAAGTCCAGCGTCTTGCCGGGCAGCTCCTTGGAGGAGTTGTTAAAGATGCGCGTGAAGGCGATTTCGGGGGAACCCGATGAAGACTCTGTGCTGTACGAGCGTTGCACCTCGTCAGGCACCACCAGGCTGGCCGAGCGAGACACCACCAACTTCAGGATGTTCTGGGCCTCCTTCCAGTACGGACTCTGGACAACACCAACAGCACCAAGCACATAAGGCATTCAGCAAAGAGCATTACCAAAGCAGTCATACGCGCACTAATTACATTTCATTCTAACCCAGAAATACGACAGAGTTCCTGACTCAATAACATATTTCTTTAACTTTTACAGTATGGGGCATTAGGCTTTTAACTAAAATGAACATGTGCTGCATTCTATCTTCCACAATAATAAAGGTATACAACTTGATCTAACGTAACAACAAGAAAAACAATGAAAAAAAAATCCATCTACAGTTTACAGTGTCTCTCATAACAGGAGAGTGAACAAGTGCAGAGTGCTTGTTTCTCTGTGTTATGCAACAAAGGCCCTGCAGCCTAAACAGACCACTATACTACAGGGCTGTTTAGAAGCACTCTACCTCAACACTACTGATGGTCCTCATCAACAAGACTGTAGATGTGTGGATATAAATATTTTCATCTAACCTATATCATCATCAATTTCTCTTATGGATGTGTGAATTTAAAGATCTTCATCTGACCTGTAATTTAAACATTCTTGCGTTGAAGGGCAACAAAAATGCACCATGGAAACGAGAGATTCGTCACAGGATTAAAGTTTGTATTTTTAATGAATGTAAATGCTGTTCCCTTTCATTTAAGGTGATTTCTGGGTAAAAGGTGGATGATGATATTTATAGGTCGGTCTGCCCACTGATTTATGAAGGGTGGGAATGACTGGGCAGGAAGACATCTCTTCAAATTACCAAATCACACACACTCGCTCAATTCAATGTTTGCATTTAAAATAAGTTAATTAAACAATTATGAACAAAAAATGCCTGTCAATGTCTTAACACTAATCCCAGTAGTGCAAAATAAAAACATCTTTTGTTGCACAGACAGTAGGACAGACCCCCACAAACACAATCACACACATGTGCACGCACACACACACACACACACACACACACACACACACACACACACACACAGAGAGAGCAGTGAGTGGAAAAATGGCCTAAGGGAGCAAAAACAGGAGGATGGAATGGAGGTTTAAAAAAATAATCCCCCCCACCTCCCCCATCCATCCAGCCTGAGGTTGGGGCAGTGTAGTCAATGGCCACCATAACAATCAAAGGAGGCAGAATAATGTGGCAGTTCCAGCGCGCACGCACACTAGGGCTGTACGATTTAGCCAGAAATCAAAATAGCGATTTTTCTCAACCAATATTGCGTTTGCGATTTTATTGCGATTTTTCACAATAAAAACCACAAGCACCAAATATGTCCCTGTTAATATGCATATTTGTACACAAGGTCTAATTAAAAATATTGTCTAAAAACTATTGTCATTAATCAACATATATTTATTCCAGAGAATATCTTGTTGCATTGAACCCCAATCCTTGTTCAACATAGTGCAGAGTGTAGCTAACAAACAAGTCTATGTATTAAGTCTATGCAGTTACAAAGCAAAAATATTGCGCACCTCTGCGATTTTGAAATTGCGAATTTTGAAATTGCGATTATATTGCAAATGCGATTAATTGTCCAGCCCTAACGCACACACACACACACTTACAAGCCTAATGTGTCACTCTAAGCCTGGGAGCTGCTGGAAGATCACACTAACTTGCTGACACACTCTCTCTTTCTTAAACACACACACATCCATTCTGCTCATTTGCCCAACAGCATGCTTAGGATTTTCCAAACCCAGTTTGAATTTAAATGCTGTGCATTTACCAGCTAAACATCACTGTGAGTGACGTCTCACCTGCACGTATTTGCCAATGATCTTCATGATCTCCAGGTTGAACTGCTTGACGGGCGCAGCCGACAGATCGATGTAGTTCAGCAGGCTGTTTATGATCAGCAGGAGGGACTGTTGCATGCTGGGTAAGCCCTTCTCCAGAAGCTGAATAAACACAGAAGGAAAGATATGGAAAACATGAGCAAATCAGGCGTTCGCTAAGCGATCAGTTTTTTCGTACATAAAAAAAGGTTAAAAAAAAACAACAACGCCTTTTTACTTCTTGAGCACTCAAAGCCACATAGGTGGCACAGGCAGATAGGGTGGGGGGTGCGAAAGGGTCCGAGGCTCACCTCCGCCAGGTAAGTGACCAGGTTGAAGGTGATGTCGGAGAAGGAGTCGTGCAGGTAGCGGCACACCACGTTGATCCAGTTGGTGCTGTCGCGCTGGTAGGTGTGTGTGGAGTAGAGACTCATCATGTGTGCCAGGTTGGCCAGCGTGGCCGACTTCTCCTCCGCGCATACCTTGGCGATGCGGTCGGCCGTCTCCTTGCAAAAGGGCGTGGGGCTGTCGAAGTGCTGCACCAGGTGAGGCAGCAGGCACAGGATGTTCAGAGGGAAGCCTACAGACAAGGGCACCGGATCGGCAAACAAAAGAAAGAGCCAACATTAGTTTATAAACCAGCTATCTAAAGAAGGATAAACGCTTAAAATGCAATGATTCCAATGATTCATAATTCAAGGTTTTCCAATTACAGATGATTAAAGTTTTCACAGGCTGAAGATATATTGTGATTACGATTACAATTAAATGGATATTGGGATATTATTGTTAACGCTCATCTAATTCAGCCAGCTAAACGGGAGTCATTTGAGGTCAGCTGAAAATGCTTTAAGGACTGTGACCTAATGTCTAGTCTTCCAGTGTATCAGACTCAGACAAGCACACACACAAACACACACACAAATCTGAACCCGATAAAGATCCAGACAGGACCATAATGCTGTCGAATTAAATCACAGGGTAATTAAAAGTCCACTACAAGAGCTCTGTTCTTATCTCCTAGAGCAGAGTATGTGTGTCCCAATGCCACTCTCTCTCTTTCTCTCTCTCTCCCCCATCAGGGAAATAACTTTCTAGGAATCCAGAATTCATAAAGAGATGTATTCAAAAAGTGGATACATTACATTCATAAGGAAATATAACAAATGAAATTGGTATTCATAATATTCAACATTTGATATTCAGCATTCAACCCTCCAACTGTGGCCCGTTTCAAATGACCATTGCCAAACATATTATTAATAGGTACAGCCTAACCAATGCCAATATGAGTGGCAACCCACTGCACACTGTATGGGCTATGTGTACAACTGCTGGAGAATATATAGTTTTTACATTTTTTGTGCATAAATGCTGATGCTGCATGCAAGATCACCATCACGATGATCCGCAAAGTAAGGGCACACAGTAGGGGCAGACACTTGAGACCAGACTCTGACTTGTGACTAAAGACTTGATGCTAAACATTGGCCCTGCTCCTCAAAGACTTGAGATGACCATCTTTGTGTGAACATCTCTGCCATCGGCCTGTGTCCCGGGACTCACCTGCCACCTGCGGCGGGTCGACGAGCGCGTGCCTTGCCACGCTGATGAGCTTGCTGAGCAGGTGGATGGTGAGCTCCAGGGTGGCGGCCGAGGTGAAGCCCTTGAGGAAGAGCTGCAGCAGGCCGGGGAAGCTGTACCACTTGAGGTTGGCCTGCACGCGCTCCAGGCGCTCGCGGCTCTCCGCCCGCTCCAGCGGCAGGTGGCCCAGCAGCCGGTTCAGCAGCCGCAGCGCCAACAGGTACTCAAACTCATAGTCTGACTCCAGCAGCGACGCCGCAATCCAGAACACCGTCGCCATCAGGTTGGTCGGGTCGGCCGGCGGCGCCGTATTGCCTGGAGAGGGGGGATTCAAGAAAAACGCATTCTGTGTTACTGTATACTGTGGATGTACAGTAAGTACACGTGGATATTGTGTCATGTTGCCTACAGAGGCAGCTGCAGAAAGTAGGAAGTTCACATTGGAGTAATGCAAATACAGAACTGTAGAGAAAAACGTAATTACATGACGTAAACACGTAAAGCCAGTTTTTGAACGAAATAAAGAAATCAACCTTTTTAAAGACTTCCGTGATTCAAATACAGCTTGATGGGCAAAAGTAGAAAAAAATAATCATAATGAAGAAAAAGAAAGAGAAAGAAAAAATGAAGAATGAAGAATGAAAAATGAGTGTCTCACCTGTCCCAGGTCCCCCTCCCCCTCCTCCGCCTGCTATGCCTCCCCCACCACCCTCTCGCAGCGAGGACAGGCTGCGGGTCCGCGGCAGGTTGCCGTGGCTGCTGGCCAGTCGCTCGGCCACGTCCAGCGTGTTGCTGCGGCGCCGGTCGCCCTTGCGCTCGCCCAGGAGGCTGGCGCGCAGCGAGTTGGAGCGGGCGTGCCCGTAGTGGGCGTGCAGGAGGCCCGCGCCGCTGCTCAGGTTGAGCTGCCCTGTGCTCTTGCGGTTGATGGCGAACTTGGTGCCCAGCAGAGGGTCATGGGAAGATGGCCTGCGGGGAGGGAGAGCAGTCAGGGGTCAGAGATGTGATAGTGGACTCGGTGCACTCACTCACAGTTGCCAAAATGGCATCACTAAACAAAGAAGAACAGGCCAGATATATTTATTCTAATGTAGAAAAAACAAAAGAGATATAGTTACTCCTGAGACAGCATAGCTTCATATGTATAAGGGAGTGTGTTTGTGTCCGTCTGTGTCTGTCTTACTGTGCCAGAGCAGTGAGCAGGTCGTAGTTCTTCATGGTGTCTGCAAGTGTGTCGATACCAGACTCCAGAGTCAGTAACAACTCTATGACAAAGCCCTGGGGGGAGAGAGAGAGAGAGAGAGAGAATATGAGACATATACCATAAATATATAGACATGTAACATACATGACAGCAAGAGAAAGGGGAAGATGTAAAAACAATGATGACAATGAATAAAGAACAATGAGACAGACAAAGAGAGAAGCAGTGTGTGTGTGTGTGTGTGTGTGCGTGTGTGTGAGAAGAGATGAGCCACTTGTCCAGGCATCCCATAAAGAAAAGGGAAATGGAGCCATGGTCCAGAGTCTGACCCTTAAATAGATGCACTCGGCTGGTGAATCAGAGCAAATGGTCCCCAGTGTCTGGGCAGACCTCCTTACCAGCAAGCCATGAATCATCCACAGACTGGGGCTGAAGTGGGGATGTGTGTGTTCATGCATGCATGCGTCTGTGTGTATGTGTGTGTGTGGGGTCTACATTGTTCAACAGTGCCTAACAAGCAGAAGATGAATCTTTGAGGGGATGAGTAACGCCGATATAGAGCATGCATTTCATGTGTAGCGTGTGTACAGTATCTCTGTGTGCACTCTGTGACCACTAAATGGAGTGGGTAGGGAAATGTGGAGATCTGTGTGTGTTAGTGTGCGTGTGTGTGTGTGTGTGTGTGTGTGTGTGGGCGCATCATACCTGGGCCTCCTCTCCTGGGTCTCCCACTGTTTCCACGAGGCGTGAGAGCACGTCGGACAGAGTGGCTGCAGTGAGCGGCTGCTTGAGGGCGCGGAAGATCTGGAAGGAGCGGCCTGCGTAGTGGCGGGACGAGCAGGACAGAGCCGTCTGCAGAGCCGCCTCGCTCAGCAGCTCCTCCAGCTGGTAACCTACACACACAAAATACCAATCAGTTACTTACACACATACACAGGTACACAGGAACACACACAGGTACATGCATGCAAATGTTTCTTCACAATCAAAGGAATCATTAAAGTAAAATATACAGAGTATGCCTCGTCCTACACACATCTGCCCAGGTTTAGAAAAATACTGGATTGATTAAACAAAATCCTCAGATGTTGATTTTAGTCCCGAGTAAGCTGCACAGTGTGTGCAGTCACAGTCCTGGAGACTTACCTGCTTGTGTCTGTTTGAACACGCTCACCACGTGCCGCAGGAACACGCTCAGTTGGTCAGCGCTCTTGATGTTGGGGTTCTTCGGGGACACGTCCTCGTGGTTCCAGAGGGGGCCCCGCTTCCTGTGAGCCGACCAATCAAGGCAGAGAGAGGGCGTTAGTGACAGGAAGTGGCGCGTGCCTGTACTGTGACTCGAGAGAACACCTCACTCCGTAGAGATGAACACCAGCCTGGCATGCATGAGTGTACCAGTGATTCATACCAACACAAACACTGCAAACTGAAGCATGTACATACACACAGACAAAACACACACGCACACGCACACACACAGGAGGATCAACAGTACCGCCATCCGTTCAGACATGGCTGCAGGTACGGGACAAAACAAAGGGGCTTTCAGCGTTTGCAATATTGGAAGCACAAGCATACAGCACAAATCCTGTCAGCAGTTAGTAGCAATAACAACAGTCCCATACAGGTTAGATAGCAACAGAGACAGCATAAGCCTTTCTCCCACCCTGACAGCGCTAGTTAACATTTACGCGTTCTCCACTGACTGGTACCAGCTCGGCTCGGTTCAATTCGGTTCCACACTGTTCGGTTCCTACAGTTTTCTACTACTAATTAAAGTACTTAACACAGCCAGTGGCTATAGCAACCAAACATTGTATATGTACATCATCATTTAATACGAGTACGCTTGAAACGCCAACCAAGGTGGAACTATGAATGGTACTGGGTACCAATACCGCGCTGGTACCAGTCAGTGGAGAATTTACAGCTCATACAGGTTCAATACATGTACAGCCCTGACATAAAGACTCATCATATCTCTGAGCTACTAATATTTCCAGCCCAAATCAACACAGCTCTACCGCAAGTTATCACATGCAGTTACCTGGAGGTGATGAATTCGATGAGAGCCTTGACGCGCTGGTCCTGCTCGGCAGACAGGTCCACCTCGTTGAGTGTCGGGGGCAGGTGGGGCAGGGCGCCGCTGCCCAGGCTGATGCTGGAAGAGGTGGAGCTGGAGCTCAGGCCCGAGTCGGTCATGGGCGACGGCTGGTAATCAGGGACCAGCTCGCTCACGCCTGAAAACAAACGAGATAGCAGGAACACCAGAATTAGAGCAGAGAATATTTAGAGTAGCACACGCGCACACACACACACACACATTTTAATACCTTTATTTGTGTTCACATTTTACAATGAATTTCATTGAACACAGACAATTTTAGACACCAGCATTGCAAACCCAGTAGCCCAGCATTGCAAACACACACACACACCTGCTATGAAACTATTTAGAAGATTCAGAGGGTAGTACTATAACTGGAAAAACTCATTAAAGTTACAGGCACACACACAACATACTCATGTGTAAAGGAACTGTAACTAAATACTGCCCTCTAGTGCCAGCCTTAAAAATCACATAATGGGAACACTGATTACATGCAGGTACTGTGCAAGGAACTGAAAAAAATGTGTGTAAAACATCACAATTCATTCTACTACCGAGCTATAAAGTATCAACGCATGGCTTTCTCCATGTCCTCGAGGAAAAAACCTCCCCTGGCTGACTCTGAAGAGTAGAGTGGAGCAGACAGGTTCTTACCAGTCAGGTTGAACTCCTGCAGGGTTGGTTTGACGGTGAGCACCTTGGGGTCATTGATCTCCCGGTTGCGGAGCAAAACAGAGGCCAGGGACTGGACGCTGCTGTTGGTTCCCTGGACAACCAGCAGGTGGAGCAGCAAGCGCTTGCAGTGCTCATAGACCTCCGGGTGCTGGTGGTCAAAACCTGAGGGGACGGCAACAGAAACGGTCACCGCATGAGTGAGCAGGCACACACACACACACACACACACACACACACACACA
>JAGFZM010002004.1:831-13676 GCA_017657215.1 Limnothrissa miodon | reverse complement strand
CACACACACACACACACACACACACACACACACACAGTATGCCTAAGGTTACGCATTCTCACACACATTTACCCTCACACACACACACTACTGGCACATACTGTCCCTTATGATGTGCTGTCTCACCTATGAATATGGCATGCAGTAACAGGTGGAGATAAGCGCCCCACTCCACTTTCACCCCGTGGTCCACTATGAGGTCTGTCAGCAGGATCACAGCTATGTTACACCTGTAGAAAGAGTGGGATGAGGAACAAAGAGAGAGAGAATGAAGCAAGAAAATGGAGGGAGAGAGGGAGAGGGAAAGCAGGTTTATACAAAATCTAGAAAGGCTAGAAAAGCTTAGTGTCTGGTGTATCTCCAGAGGCAGATAGAAACTGTAGTGCTTGTGTGTGTGTGTGTGTGTGTGTGTGTGTGTGTGTGTGCGCGTGCGTGCATTACCTGTGCAGTGACACGCCAGGTGTGTTGGTCTCGGGCAGGTAGTCGACCAGCGGAGACCAGCAGCCTCCAGTCGGGGGGAAAGGCAGCGGCTCTGGCCTGTTGTAGTCCATCACCTTTAGACGCCAGTTGGCATAGACGGGCATGGAGTCACCTACGGGGAGCACAGCCAATTGGTGAGGAAAGAGTCTCGGCACCGGTGCACCATTCTAGGGAAAACTGATGACTGGAACAGCCTGGACTGAGTGTTGCTAATGGAGTATTGATTGTTTAGAAGAACTTTCAAGTACAATTGCGAGCTTTGAAGACTTAAGAACAAAGAATTACAGACTTATACGGTTCACTAGTCTTTGTTTACATTTCCAATTGCATTGGTTGTGTTCGATTCGAGAGTGTGTGTATGTGTGTGTGTGTGTGTCTTACTTTTCTCCTCTTCATAGGAGCCTCCAGAGCTGCTGCTGTAGCGAGACTCCAGCCGATGGTGCTGTCTGTTCAGGTTACTGTTCAACCCGCTGTAGATGTCCAAGTGTGTATAACTGTGCAGAGGACACAAACAACGTCAGCATACCCTGAGCGTGTGTGAGTGTGTGAGTACAGACTCAAAGATGTCTTGTGTTGTCACTACCTGTCCTCCATGTTGGGATCTTTCATCTTGTCGTGGTGTGGATCTTGCCCGGGCACCATTGTGTTACTACTAGATGTGGTTCCTATGCAAGCACAAAGACACACGCACACAACAACAAAAACACTATTAGATTTCCCAATCAGCCCACAAAGTTGCCTGAGTGGGAGCAAGGTGATCTTTGGGCAAAAAACTGTGCTAGACAAACCAATCAACAATCAAATTCCAACATACAGTATTTTACTTGAACTCAGTGCCTGTAGCCAATTGACCCAAATATCCCACAGCATTGTGGGAGTTGTAGGCGCTTACCTGAGGTGACGGAGGGGATTTTGTAGCTGGAGGTGATGCGGTAGTAAGGGGGGTTGTCCATGTGTGTGATGGCTGAGCTGATGGGGTCCGTGAGCTCCAGCTCACACATCAGCTCCTCCAACAGCTGCATGGTCTTATCTCGACCCAGGTACACCACCACACGCTTCACCTGGAGAGCCAGAAACACACACACACACACACACAGACAATATAAGGGCTATGAAATAATATTCAAATAGTCATTGAGCCCAAGTCCAAACATCAATCATCAACTTAAATACACAAAACAAAATTACAGTAAAATACAAAGACAACAGTAATTGTATTACTGTAATTTGATTTTTGAAATACAGGTGCCAATTTTGAGGGTCTGTCCTTCTGACTCCTTATTAGGTCATTAATCAGCTAGTGACGGGTGTTGTGCGCTCTCATTGGGTGCTACTCCTGTCACTCACGTAGGGGAGGAGGCTGGGGTCGCTGCTCACTCCGGACATGCTGATGAGGAAGTGCAGGATAATCTTGAGGTTCTTGGGCCAGCTGTCGGCCAGGGTGGTCCACACGTTCTCAATCTCAGACCAGGCAAACTCGTCACCATACTGAGGAGCCAAAGAGAGCAATAGGTGCGCTTTAGAAAAATACGCCACAATAAATGGCATCATAGCCTGGCTGGACTGTTTAAGATTAAAAAGATTAAATAGCCTCAGGAAGGCCCTGGTGATCCAGAGCCTACTTCACACACTATTTACATTCATGAGCTAGCAATCTGAACATACTGTAATGCTACTGTTACAAGATGCTAAAGACACCACTTAGTGTTGCCTCAGGACTCTATGCGACCACTATTTGACTAAGTTCACTCATTACTGTTGAATTAAAAAAATATAGAAGCATTTTGTCTAGAATTAAACTTATTGCAGAGCAGTCAGATGCAGCAGGTCGCATTAAACTGATTGCAGTAACTGCTTGCTTTACCCCACTGCAGTCAATGAGCATGTTTAACACAATGAGCATGTTTAACACAATGACAGTGGTGTGTGGGAGTGTGATTATAAGTCTGTTTATAATCAAGCGCTCTGGTGGTAGCTTAAGGTGTGTGCTAACTGAATGTTACTGTGTGTGTGTGTGTGTGTGTGTGTGTGTGTGTGTGTGTGTGTGTGCACACTCGCCTCCCCTACCTTTGCAGTCATGAACATGAGGTTGTTGAGGACCATGGTGGTGGCGTGTGGCGAGCCCCAGCCCTCTCCCCTGAGCCAGCGCCGGCTGTTAACCATCATCATCTCCCTCTCCCGCGTCTCCTCCTCGTCCTCGCCCGACGAAGGCTCCTCCTGCCGCCGAGCCGATGGCTTGAAGTCCACCAGCTCCACGTTGTTCATCCAGGGCAGCAGGTAGTGCAACATTACCTGACGGCCACCAGGGTGCGCTGTTTGAATGCGCTGGCTCACCTCTGCAGGAGGGAAAAGGCAACATCAGCATGTATCGGGATGACACTCACAGGGCAAACATGGGCAGCTATACTTTCTCTGGCTCTGACAAAAAAGTGGACTTTCATCCAAATGATGTAATGAGATGTATCAAACCTATTTCCAATTAATGAACACATAAATGTATGAGTAGACATACTTTTTATCTCGTGGGGGAAATGTTTACTATCTGCATTCAACCCAATTGTGAACCCAATATAAATGCTGTGGGTTTGTTTGAATGTGACTGGAGGGTAAAATAAACACAGTTTTGTGGATGTTCAACTGACAACAAAGCCATTTAATTCTGGATAAGTTAGGTCAACAAGTAGGACCAAGACAAGACTGTGTGTGTGTGTGTGTGTGTGTGTGGGTGGGTGTGTGTCAGTACCTGAGAATAGAGGCAGTGTGAGCTCTGGGTAAGTGCGGGCGAGCTCCTCACTGAGCTGGTAGTAGGACAGAGAGTAGAGGTGGGGGAGCGGGGAGGGCGGGGTCAAGATGCCATCACTCCTCTGGATCTCCAGCTTGTGGGCGTAACGAAACAGCTTAGGCTCCAGGATCTAAACACACACACACACACACACACACACACACACACACAGTTAATTCAATACCAGTGCTATAACACATACAAGTGAAGGGTGGAGTGTGCATGGACACTGACTAAATTGAGGTATCGATGAGATGTTTATTGTTTGTGTGTTTTGAACGGCTGTGTGAGTGTGCACGTGCATGTGTGTGGGCCTCACCTGGAGCAGTTGCATGGCTACCTCGTAGATCTCTCTAGATGAATCAGCTGCTTTGAACAGGATCAGATTCAGCAGCACCACAGTGTCAAACTGGTAATCCCTGTCAACACAAACACACACATAATTACACATCTCTCCCATTTGTATCTCTTACACAAATCTTAGTTAGAGAGGCAAATGAGTAACTCAAGGATAAACAGGATGTACAATCCAATGTTATCTGATGGAGGGGTTAGAGTCACATGCACACAGACAGACAATCAAGCACGCCATGTACCTGTTGTGATAGACGTTGGCAATGGCCTTGAAGCAGCCGGAGGCGACGCGGCGTGAGCCAGTGTAGCAGCGATCCACGGCCCAGAACATGAGGTTACTCTGCTCAGGGTTGAGCTCCAGCAGCAACATCACTGCCTCACAGCCCAGCTGGTGCACCTAGGGACAGGTGTGTGTGTGTGTGTGTGTGTGTGTGTTTGTGTGTGTGTATGTGTGGGGAGGGGGGGCAGTACACAACATGACTTTAGACGTTTCCAAACTTTTTTCAATGTTAACAGTGATAAATAACAGTACAGGGATCACTACATTCAGCACCTACACAAAACTTCTAAAAGCCTTTTTTGCGCGAACCTTTTAATTCATGAAACTTTAATAGAACGGCAGACAATGACACATCGTCCCTGTGAAGCACTCGAGAAGAACTGCCTCGCATGACATGGACTGTTCATCATTTATGTATCTGTGAAGCTTTTATTAACCTGACATGAATTAATAACCTATAGGACAGATGTGGATGAAAAGTCTATGTAATGCACAGGATGAACCCAAATGAACCCAAATGAATTTTTCAGGGTCCTTTGACTGATGAAAGACTGCACCAGACACAGTCATATACATGTACAAATCCTTTTGTCCAAATTACCTTGCGGTCCTGAGAGTCCAGGATGTTGTCCAGCCACTTGTAGAGGTAGCCATCAGACGACAAGCCCACGTTATCAGCTACGGGCCCACAGCACAGGACAGCAGACATGGCCTGTCACACACACAATAATTTAGGAGTTGCTTAGATTATTACAAGCTTCTTGGAAATCTGGCAGAGTGGCAACCTTCACAACGGTATTTTGAAACTCATAGAACCAGGGTTGCATTCGTAACCATCAGTTTCCAATTTGGAACCTTTGGAAAAAAAATTTACAGGCTCCCTACCAGTCTGTGTGAATGCCTGTGACCTGTGTAGGTGTGTGTGTGCACGCGCGCATGTGCGTGTTTACCTTGAGGGCGCAGTACTGGTGGCGGTTGATCTGCATGTTGCGGTCGCTGTAGCGGTCCAGAGGGGTGAACATAATGCTGAAGGGTCCGGCCCAGTGGCTGAACAGCATGAAGAGGCTGTGCCTCAGGGACTGCTGGGGGAAGATGCTCCTCCTCTGGTGCACTGGACACACAAACACACACACGCACACAAAAGATTAGGTTCACACATCAGACGACACTACCACTATAGGGCAGTCTTTTCACAATAAAAACAAAAGGTACATCTAAAACAAAGCATTTCCTGACAACAAAGCCAATGAAATCTACTGTAAAATAGGCCAACTTTAATTGAACAAAAGTAGTAGAGGTGGGGAAGCTCTGTGTGTGTGTGTGTGTGTGTGTGTGTGTGTATGTGTATGTGTGTGTTTGTGTGTCTAAGAATGAGAGAAAATATGAAGCGAGCATGGGTTAACTTCTGGGTAAGTAAGGTAGACTTTTTTGTTCAGCTTTTGTTCAATAGTTAAAAGGCGTTTGTGTGTACCTGGAACATTCTGGATGATGTTGGCCACCAGGGCACTAAAGTGGCTGCGGATGTCCCGCAGCGTGTCCGAGTCCTTATCGTTCTCGGCCTCTAGGAGCTGCCGCGTCAGGTCCACATACTCCAGCAGCGCTCCATTCAGAGAGTGCGTCTCCCCGTCTAGGCCCCCACTCGCACTACACACAGCACAGACACACACACGAGCACACAAACAGGCACACATGAGCAAATATGAGCACAAACATCTGTACACACACACACTTCTGAAATTGAATGGGGTGTATGTGAGGGATAGACTCACGTCTGACTGACGACACCTGCATCAGCCAGCAGCTCAAAAATCCGGACCAGCTGGACCCTGAGGATGTCACGACGCCGGCGTCGTTTCATGTTCTATAAAAAAAGACACACACACACACACACAAAACAGAGTTTCAGTTTCTCTACTGCCAGTGCAGCTAGACAATGGACAGACACATGCACCAGTGATGCTAGAAGGTGAGGGGGCGTGTGGGTCTCACCTCTGGTCTTCTCTCCAGAGCCTCTTTGATGATGGGGTTCAGCTCCTCCAGCAGCTCCCTGCAACACAAGTTACAGCAATGAGCTCCCAGGTTTGGAATTGCCAAAAGAAAATTGGAAATCTGAACTTCTGACTTGCAATTCCATCATTAAGGAAAAAAAACCTTCACCTGGATACTAATTCCCCAGTTATATGTTTAATACCCAGTTTTACGTAAAGAAAGACAACAAATGCTATCTAGTCATTTCATATGATCCATTTATTGGATGTAATAATGATTCTGCCCACCCACCTGAAGGCAACGGGGTTGGTCCTGCCAAGCCCCAGTACGAGTGACTCGGTGATGTCCATGCTCTCCGAGCGCATCATGGGCACCACGTGTTTGAACAGGGAGGAGGGGGACGGAATGCCTATTATCTGCTCACACATAAACATTTAAAGTGTTAGCCGAACAAAAAAAAAACACTATACAGAAGTGCAATAAAATCACCAAAGGAGATACAGTGGAGATACAAATGGCTACAAATGGGACAAGCTGTTCGTGTCATTTCATTGGGAACGGTTTCATTTTAATGTCACAATTCTGCTGTAATTAACAGATCCCTAGCCATGATCCATTATGGTTGTTGAACGCTCGGTGTGTCTGGAGAGCTGTGTAATATGGCCTCCTCCGCAGCCTCTAAATTGAAATGGTCATTAGGGCCCACCAGCGCAGCTATAAATCATCACTTTTAAACCTGCTACTGTGGCCATGCTGTGTTCCAGACAGTACCCGTGTGGACAGAGAGGCCTGGTGCTGCAGGATATGCTACATGGCTGGTCCCTGACAGATGTTTAGGTCTGATATCAACTTTCAGAGGCCACAATCGTTCATCACCATGGGCCACACTTAGGACTAGTGGCTTTACTAATCTGGATGAGAATTAAACGTAAGCCGACACAGGCTGAATGGCTGGAGCAAAAGCAAGGAAAGGATTGCGTCACACGAGGCAGTCTCATCCGTCCACGCTGACTGACCTTGGAATCGTAGCTGTAGCCGCTGTCCGGCGTGGACGCCAGCGTCTCGGGCGGGGAGCAGCGGACTGAGCCGGGGGCGGAGGAGGAGGTGGAGGAGGACGAGGAGGAGGCGGACGAGGAGGAGGAGGTGGCCGAGCTGCAGCAGAGGATCAGGTAGTTCCGCCACAGGCCCACGTAGGAGTCGCTGCTGCTGCTCAGGCTGTTCACCTTCTTGGCGTTGATGGGGCTGCTGCAGGGAGCCAGAGTGGTTTTAAGGAAGAAGGGTTAAAATGGCATCAAAACTTACACCAATATAACTGAGGCCACATAAGAGGCTGGTGGGTTAACCTATGATAAATGGAATAACCAAGCCAACCATGGAATACCATGGACATCATGCAATGGAATAACAAATCCATAACCAAGCACAATCTGTATTTCTATCAGATGGGAAAGAGACGGCCAGTGATCATAAATGCTCATTAGACAGCACACACTAAGGCCTAAAGCCAGAAGACCAAGTTAAGCTTTAATGTGACCTAATTAAATTCAGTATACATTTTACAATATAAATAAATAATCTTTTTCTTGTCCTAATAGCCATATTGTCTAAAATTTCATCCAAATCTGTGCAGTACTTGTTGAGTGATTTTGCTAACAAATGGTGGCAAACAAACAAACAAGCCAAATGTATAAAGTGAGTAGTCACTGCATCTGCAGGGTGAATGCATGCATGTATGCAGGGGTCACGTACTTGATGTCGACCTGCGGCGAGAGGAGCTGCAGCCGCGTGGAGGCAAAGACCCAGGCGTAGCCCAGTGCCGTGGGGCAGTGCTTCGGCAGGTTCTCCTGGCGCAGGTAGCTGGACAGGCTGATGACCCAGGGGTCCTGGCCCTGCGTCACGTGCGCAAACACCCAGATGTGAGAGGGGCTGACCACGTCAAACTGGTGGCTGATGGGAGACGAGCTCCACTCGGCCAGAGTCTGCAGGTCGATGCCGCTGGGACAGTACAGCAGGTTGGTCTGGGAGAGGAGAGGACAGGACAAGACAGACAGGGACCAATGGTCCAATAAGCTTATGAGGCAATGAGGGCAACATTAAAGGGTCTGATGTGTACGTGTACATGTTACATGTGCTAAATACAATGGCTAAACTATTTGTCCCGTGGGTCCTGTGTGTCAACAATATCAACGTAGACATGACACATTTTGTATCTATGAACGCTGTACTATGTGATCTGTGTGTGTGTGTGTGTGTGTGTGTGTGTGTGTGTGTGTGTGTGTGTGTGTGTGTGACAGAGAGAGTCACCTGATCAGCCCCTGTGAGGTGGATGAAACTCTCCAGCACTGAGGCACTGAGTCGGTCCATCACGTCTATGGCCAGCTCCTCATCCCCCTGACAGAACAAAAACATGAGAAACATGAGATTGCAAGTCTCTCGACATTACAATCCATTTTCTACCCTCAAACCCTCTGCATGATGCAAATAACGAGCATAATCCTACTCCTTCCCAAGAAAAATAACAAGGATATTAAGCAATAGAACTGACTAGTGCTAGTGTGACATAATCTACTGATGGTACAGTAAGGTGTCTGTGTGTGTGTGTGTGTGTGTGTGTGTGTATATATATGTATATGTTATAGGGCTGCTCGATTATGGGGGAATAAAAAAATCATAATCACGATTATTTTGGTCATGATTGAAATCACGATTATTGTACACTATTACTGATTGATTTTGGAAATCTGTTGCATTTATTGAACAGAACAGTGAATTCTCCTCAAAACAGATTAAGACAGATAAAGGCAAACAAAAACTTCCAGCTCACTGACAAGTTCAGTGGTACAAGCTGCTCTGCAGAATAATGAAACAGAGTGGGATCACGTGACTCCACATGCAGTAGTGTTTTTAAAAGGGAAAGTAATTGAAATAATTGACCTTGGAAAATGTGATTGTCGATTACGATTACTTTTCGATTAATTGCGCAGCCTTAGTATGTTACCTTGGCGATGCCGAGTGCGGTGTGCAACGCGCGGACTTCCTTGAGTACATTAACGGCCAGGCGTCGTGTGGCAGGGCGACAGCTGCACAGCACCACCAGGGCTAGGCCCTCAACCACGTGCAACACACCCAGCTGAGGAGAGCGCTCCAGGGACAGACAGGGGGTGGAGGTGTGGCCCTGACAGAAGGGTAGAGAAAGAGACACAGAGACAGACCAACACACAAACGTTAACATCCATAAACATGTGCACTGACAGACACACACTCATTCGGCAGAGGTGGGTAACACGCCCACACACACACACACAAACACACTCTCTTACAGTAGCATTGGCGTTGGGTGTGGTGCCAGTGCGGTTGCTGGTGGTCACGGCCTGCCGCCACTGGATGATGAGCTGCAGCAGCATCTTGACGGCGTTGTCCAGTAGCGTGGGGTGGACGTCGGTCACCTCGCGCACCACAAAGTACACAAAGCCAGACAGCACATCCTCTCTCCACTCCGGGAAATCCACCATCAGGGCCTGGAGCGTGGTGAAGGCCAGGCCCCGCAGCTCCTCATCCATGTGAATAGTCAACCTGTATGAAGTGGGTTGATTAATTGAACATATGTAGAAGCAGAGACAAAAGGACTGAGAATAGCTGCAAAGAAGAGAAACAGATGGTGGGCGGTGGAGAGGGGGAAGGAGCGGAAGAGAGAGACAGAGAGAGAGATAGCGTGAAAGACAAAAGGTTTCGGAAGGAAGGGAAGGGCAGCTTACTTGGCCAGCAGCTCGATGAGGTCCTGTCTGCTCATGCCGTCAGGGATGAGGCGTGGGATGGCCGCAACGCACGTGCGGAACAGGTCGATCTTCGGCTTCCTCTCTCCTCTACACAACCACAGACAACACGTGTCAAAGACACATTCAAGATTCAACATCTACCAAAAGCACTCTCTCTCAGACACACATGCAAACACACACACACTCACGTGATCATGTCCTCAGGCTCCTTGTTTGACATCTGGACGTTGGTCATGCTCATGGAGCGTCCCACTTCCTTGTCCAGGTGCCGCAAGATGTTGTCCAGAGCCTTCCGCACCTGAGGGTAGTATTGTGACATACCTGCACGCACACACATATATATACATAAGTTAGCCATGTCATAATCAAACTTTTTTTGGAAGCATCATTTTTGTCTTTCGCTTTTATGCATGTAGCAGAGCAGACACAGGCAGGAAGCAACTGGGTGGGGATTAGGGAATGACCACATGACCCTCAGCCCCCCGTGTCCACAAACACCTGAATATGAAGATACCGACTTCTCCGGCTAAAGCCAAATGTGTTCTGGGGTGGGGTGGGGTTCCATAAAAAAGTGGATAAGTGGTAAATCTGGGCAAGTTCAGCTTAAAGTAGTGGTGAACCTGATGATAGTAGTGGCTGAAGTTCTGAATCTCTTGGCTAAATGAGGCCAGCAGACATTAGCAGGCTTATCAGGTTCTCTAGGTTAACTTAAGACGACTTATCACTCAAGCCCTTCCAAGGAATTGGATTGGTGTATGGAAGTACAAGCCATTTTTTGACTAATGCGGGAGAGGGGTTGCCTGATGTGAAACAGGGAGGGCGAATGAAAGGGCTCTGTGGCACGTACCGATGACCCTGGCCTCTTCGTCTGTGAGAGTGGTGTTGAGGAAGATCTTCTTGACGCGTAGCGTGTTGCCGGAGGGCAGGATGACGCCGGTGGTGGGCATGGGCGGCTCGCCATCCTTCTGCTGCAGGCTGTCGGCGATCACCAGGAACGCCCGCAGGCCGATGTTCATGCGCTGGGGGGAGAACACACAGGGGTATAGATGCTCGAATTTTTTTTTCTAGACCCACCTGCTTTAGAACAACTGAGGGTACCTGAGGGGAAAAAGTGGACTACTGCAGCAACAGCATGGGCTATGTTGTGTGAATTTAATTGGCAACGAAATGGGATACGAGATCCATATTGTCATTCTGTGTCGTTCTGTTGAAGTACAGCCTAACACAGCTGAGATTAGGAGCCTTTAACGAAGGCTGTTAATGGTTTTCACCGAGCTGAATGTGACAGTTTCGTGAACACAGTCATCATTGCAAGCAATTATGTGAGTGATGGTGAGACATAACCAATGTTGTGTGTGTGTGTGTGTGTGTGTGTGTGTGTGTATATGCATGTGCAGGCTTGCTCTGTACCTCTGGGTTGATGGTGAATGTCTTGTGGGATTTGCCCACACACAGGAGGTCATAGATGATCTCCTTCATGGCAAAGTCCAGCCTTTCCTGCACAGGCAGACAATCACAGCACAGTCAAAAGGCAATTCTTCAGATGCTTCCTTAATTTCATTATCTGTAAGCTGCTTGTAAAATATCAAAGAATATCACAAACCTATCAAGTAAAGCATGATGGCAGACCAGACGAGTCAATTTAATTTGGAGTTTGTGTGTGACTGTGACTGAGTGTGACTGTGTGTGACTGTGACTGTGTGTGTGTGTGTGTTACCTGAGCGATAAACTGGATGATCTTGACAAAGATATTAAGGGGGGTGTCCCGCGGCACCACACTTCGGGAGCCTTTGGGAAAAAGTGCTGAGACGATACTGAGAAGGCGGCTGTGGAAAGGACCAGAACAGACACACAAGAGTTCATACCATGTCAGTAAGATGCAGGATGAATAAATGGATGAATAAATTTATGAACAAATTAACCACAAACTCAACACAGAGGGGCATCATATCCTATTTATGTTATTTAAGTAATGGGAATGGTGATAATTCCGCTGCTGCTTGCAAAACAGATTTTTCCAATTCATGTTTTAAAATGTGGAAAAACACTGTCACAACTGTAAAAAGGGTGTATGTGTTTACACAGGGGTGTTTATTGACCGTCCTTTGTAGAGCTCCATAAAACAACCGTCACACAGCTGAAAAAGTACTGCTCGATATCAGCAATTATAGGAAGCATGTTTATTTAGGTGTTTCTTTGGCCACTGACTGTAAAACCAATAATATCTGTAAATAAATACATTTAAGTTTGTTGGACACTTTAACTTAATTTAATTTGGATTTTATAAAATAATAAAAGTGCAAATTGTGTGTGTGTGTGTGTGTGTGTGTCTCACCTCTGTGTGGTGGTGTTGCTCTCACACTTGATCCTGATGATGTAGACCCACAGTAGCCGGTAGAGCGACTCCAGCGCCACACGGGACATTTTGGGGTCTTTGTTCTACAGCAGAGAGACACGCAGTCAGCAAAACACCCACTACCAAACAACAACAACAAAAAAAAAACTGAATCACTGAGGGAACCCGTGTCTACAATTGGAAGTATTAATTTAATATGAATATGAGCCATAAACCAACGTTCAAATTGTAACTAACTCGTAAACCGAATGAGCCAAGTCATTGGATCTGTGAATCATTCCTAATAAGGTGAGGCTGGAAATTGGCTCATGAATCTCCTCTAAGTAACTTATGATTCCATGTCTTGTTTGCAAATAAAGTCCTCATCCCAGAGCGTCCCTCATCCTCCCGATACCTTAATTTAAAGTCCAGTATCGATTTGTCCGCGGTAAAGAGGGCTAGGACTCATGAATCTGCATTAATGACTCAATGAGACCCATCATATTTGAATTAATTGTATTGATTCTGTAGCTGGAGAGAGTGTGTCATCCATTAACACCCTGCGTGTGCGTTCTCTCTCTCTCTCTCTCTCTCTCATGAACCCAGGGCAGGAGTTGACAAGAGAATAAGGCTGACTCATCAATACTTTTCCACACTTCCCCACACACCCACACACACGTACAGGTGCACAGGCGCACTAACATGCACAATGTTACGCAATGGCACTCATTCACACACAGCTCAGCTGACTGCACCATACCCTAAAGCAGGGGAGGGTGCTGTTCCCTCCCTATTCCATAGGGTGGAGCCGTGTGTGTGTGTGTGTGTGTGTGTGTGTGTGTGTGTGTG
>JAGFZM010002003.1:21091-44162 GCA_017657215.1 Limnothrissa miodon | reverse complement strand
ATACTCAAGTGGCTAAACTGTTCAAGATAAATCATAATTGAATCAATTATCAACCTCCAAAGTTTGTGTGGTTTTCTCCTGTTCTCATCACCAGAAATCCAGTCCTGAAATGCTAACAGTCAAATGTTTGCTGGCAGTCTGAACAAGGTTGAACATCAAACCTTTCCTTACGAGCTGCCTGCTTGAAAGCGGTGGCTTCCAGTAAATGTCCCTGGTGTTTGGGGGATTGCCCAAGCTGCTTGATCCATTGGCCATTAGTCAAAGACAACCAGTGTCCCCACAGACACTGCAGCCGCCTCCCCTTCATCAGGAACAGGGCTCAATAAACTCCATTGTGCACAGGGCATGGCCCTCTGACCTTGTGTGTGTGAGAGGGAGATAGGAGAGTGATAGAGAAAGACAAAGAAAGAGGGGAGAGTGATGGAGAGAGAATGAGAGAGAGAAAGAGATAGAGGGGTGGGGGGATTCTGCTGACTCGAGGAAATTGTAAAAAGTGTGTGAAAGACATTATTCTTCAAGTACAGCAACAGGAAAGGGAAACGCATGTTCAAACAAGCTCCAGGTTTCCCTCTCATTAATGGACATGTGTTCATCCCCTCTCTTGCTCTGTCTTATATACAGCAGGCCAAACTAGTGGACCTTGCCTTCATTTCTGGATTAGTCTGGTCTATGAGTTCCGTCTCTTCTGACAGACATGACATGAGACAGAGAGTGAGGGCTCTCAAGCTTTCAGAACTCAGAACAGATCCTACATTCATGCTGTGAGTACTAAATATCATTTAAACTTTACTATACTTCTCTCTTTCCCTCCTCCTGTTCTTTTCCCTCTCCATGTCTGTGTACTGTCTATCAGGCCATCATTCTTTTGGTTGCCTCCTGCTTTGGCTCCTATCTCTTATGCCCTCTGTGCTGAGGTAAATGGTAATAGACTGCATTTAAATAGCACTCTTCTATTCCTACGAGCGCTTTACAAATGGTTGTGTAACCTAATATTTTGTTGTCCAACTAACTCTTTCCAGTCTTGGACGTGGGTAAGATGGAAGACAGGTTACAATTAGACAAAGTTGCCTTCTTTTATTGATTAAGCGCCAACCAGACACTCCAGCTTCTTCAACAGAACGTCCCTGCTCTCCCTTAACAAAAAAAGTCACTTAATTCGTCCGAAGGGGAAAACCACTCCCTCCGGAACTAACATCCTTAATACAAAATATTACATTAATTAACAAAAGACTATCAGGAGGATAATGTTAAATTATATAAACCAAAATAATAACTTAATAATTCCTTACAGTTGCATTCACATTCATCCAGTAATAGGGGAGGCTGGCATGCAAGGAGCCAACCTGCCACCAGGACCAATTTTGAGGATCAGTATCTTGCTCAAAAAAAAAAAAACTTTGATGGGGTCAGGTGGCTTGAATCCACGACCCTCCAGTTGCCAAATGGCACCTCTACCACCTACAGTACACTACCATCAGTGTATGGCAGGATCAGAGATGTTGGAGAGTGCTGTTGTCAGGGGGTCAGCCATCACTGCCTGGATTCCCCCTCACTTTTCTCTTGCTCTCGTGCTAACACGCATGCACGCACACATACATGGCCAGAACTCTTTTTAATGTGGAGATGCAAGAAGGAAGATCCTACCTGGGGTTCAAGCATTGTCAATAGCATGTTTTCATTTTAGACAGAAAGGGAACATGACTAGGGAGGATCTAGCCTAATCATGTTTATAACTAAGACCTAATTGGTCAGACTCAGACATGCCTTTGTATTAAAGGCCCACTAGCAACATTTTTCAGTTAATTAATCAGTTTCATACTGTTTAGGATGCTAGCATGAGTTGTTACACGGCGAACAAACAGTGTAGAATGCGCTACTGTGGTCTACAACGGTAGATACAGCATTTGCAATGTTCAACAGCAGCGGTCCGCCTCCAATAGAATGCAGTGCAATACAATGCAATACAGCGGTCTTTAGAGGGAGCTCATGAGAGAAAAAAGCAGAACGTTGCTTAGCCCTACTTTAACACGGTACCCATGTGTTCCTATAAAAGAACAAGTCTGTGTGACTAGGTGAATCCCTCCCTATTGTCTTTCCTACTGGTGGCCGAGGAGAGAGAAACAGAGACATAGAAAGTGGGGAAACGAGATAGATAGGACAGTGGAGAGAGAGGGAGAAAGATAGGGAGAGTGGAGAAAGATAAGTATAGGCAGAGTGTGAAAGAGAGGAAGACAGGGAGAATGCAGAGAGAAAGATATGGAGAGGAGAGAGAGGGAAGTATAGGCAGAGTGGGAAAGAGTGAAAGATACTGTAGGGAGAAGGCAGAGACAAAGATAGGGAGAGGGGACAGAGAGAAGTATAGGTATCAAAGGAAAGAGAGAAAGATAGGAACAGTGGCAGCAGTCAGAGCTTCACTGACAAGGTCATGTTAACCCTGCCCCATACATCAAAATGTCTAAAAATACCAGGTCTGCTACTGTGACGTTTTACACAGTCGGGTGTGTTGTGGGTAGAGATGTCATGAAACGTCATTTTAGAGCAGCAAATGTTTGGCAGTGGAAGTTATTATTGAGGAAAATACAATGTCCTGTCAACACGTGATAGGAGACATTTGGTCATATCTTTGCCACTTTAAAAAGTCAAACATCCTGTTACACAAAGGATTTTGATTTGATGTTTTTTTTATCTTTCATATGAGGATGTGATTTTACTACGTTGTCACATTTATTCAGCTGAGCTTAGTTGTGTATCCTCTGTGGTCCCTGTGACCTGTCAGCAATGCTTTGTTTTTCTGCTCAGAAGCCATAGCGTCGCAGCTGCACGGGGGCCATGTTGCTGCTTACATGGTGGCATTTTTATATTTCCTCTAAACAGTGCCAGCCTAGCCAGTGAGGAAGAACACTGTTATAATGTAACTAGCTGTGGACACATGTCAACACCTTCTGCAACAGTCTACAGTCGGTAGTGTTTGGGCATATTTCAAAAAGCTTGGGCAAACTTTCTAACAGTTGTTTTTTTTCTGTTGGTGACAAGTGTTTTTTTTTTCTCTGAGGTGTTTTGCAGCCTCTCGAAGCAGCTAATGACTAACACTTCTGGGCAATTCTCTGATTGAGAGACTGTGAGAAAGAGAGAGGGAGCCCTGAGCTCTGTAGATGAGGTGAGAGAGCATTGATGGAGGGGGCCATTTTCTCATTACCTTTGCCTGTAGAACGGCAGTCGCTGTAATGAGCTCTCCTAATGGACAGAGCCATCAATTTTGAGGGCTATCACTTTTATTAGAGCCATCAGAAGAGGCTAATGATTTGGCCAGAGCTTTTGTTGCCAACGATCTGGAGGCTTGATGACATTTTCCTGTTAGCAATCTATGCAATGTTCTTCTCATCTATTGGAACTGGATTTAAAAAAGAGTATGAATGCTGAGTTGTCAGTGAGTATGCACTTATCGTTCACATGTCTCCTTGCTAAAATAATCACTTCTTCAAGTCTTTTTTTTTGCCCAAATGATTTAAAATGGTATTATATTTTAGGGATTCCTGAAAGACCTGGAGAGAAAAATGGAGACGTATATGTAAAATGTAAAGCCCCTGTGTTGTCTTTCAAGACCTACGATTTGAGATAAAAATTAAATCACAGTAAAATCCTGCAACATCTCATAGAGCACCTTTAATAGATTACGGTAAATAGGGTAATTAGGCATGTGACAATTAGGCCTACAAGTCATTATCACATATTTTTTAGAAATTCATGCATGCCGATATCATGTCATTCCCTCTGTATTTTTCAGAGCAGATGAGTTTTCCCAGCATTAGTTTGGATAAGCGTATTCCATATTCTCAAAATGGGAATAGTTGGATAAATGTTGATATGTTCTTGCCGAATGAGAGTAAAAGCCACTAAGTAAATTTTGGTGGTGAGGTAAATGCCATTCAGATGTGCGTGGATTTTTTTTGGTAGTGATTTTGATGAGTAATGCTTGGCAGTTGTTACAGAACTAACTAAGCAGAAACAAAGTGAGCTATGTTTGTAGATATAGTTTGTTGTTCTTTTGAAATGACCTGAATTTAATTTCATGTTTCTAATTGTATTAACAGCAAATCTTTGTTTTATTTATTTACCATTTATCTGCACAAGCAAAGCTGAATTCTTTGCAAGCTACTGGCTACTATTCACATGCCCATTAACCTATAGCCTAGTGGTTGTTGTTTTGGGTGCAGTTGTCTAAAGACGTATAGAACACATCAGCCCGTGGATCTGCTGCACCTTATACAATTAGTCATGTCTCATGGCGCTTCACAGTAAAATAACTCATGGAAGAGTAATCAAGGCAAAACTCCCTCTTAGATTATGATTTAAATGGTCCCTTACTCTGCTTCTCTCTGAGATGGTGCTGATAGAAGCATTTAATGCCTAGTGATAGTTATGTATGTGGTCTCACACCCTCTCCGGGATTAAGATGCAAGCCCCTCTGGCTGAGATAAATAAAGGAATAAATCATGCAGGAGTGTTTTGATGCCTGAGTGGGTTTTCATGGTGCAGCAGTTCTGAAGAAGAAAACAATAGACTCTTGAGTAGGTGGAGGAGAGAGGCATACATTGTCCCCTAACCACATCTAACAACTCTGTGTCTATCTTTCCATCTTTTTGTCTCTGTGTCTGTTTTAACCACTCCTATATTCTTCTCTCTCTCTCTCTCTTTCTTTCTCATTCTCTCTCTCTCTCTCTCTCTTTCTGTCCATTTATTTTTTCTGTTCCTTCCTTCTTCTCTCCTATGCATTGAGAGTGATGACCCTGGGCTCTGTTGCTATGGTACCGCATGGAATTTCCCAGTGCCCCTGAGAGCAACTTTTGCCCTCTCATCTACCACTTTGTCCTGCATGCGGCCGCTGCTTGGTGGCTCTGCCGGCAGATCTAGCTGTGCACACTTCAGGACATGTGAGGCCTGATGAGGGACTTAAGCCACCGGGAGATGAGGTGAATTTAACAATTTAACATAAGTGGGAGAGGGGTTATTTGTGGATATCCTCACAGGTACAGTTAAGCTGAAGGTAACACGGGTAACATAATTTTGCCATCCCCATGCAATGCAGCAGTTGATCAACAGCTTTTCTAAATGGACTATTTTTTTAAATGGAAAACACAGAGTGATTCTTAGACAAAGAGAAGGGTCACCCATTGTATTTTGTGGGATACCTTCATTCCTAGTGACACATCGAATGTGCCTCGCCCAATTAGACATTTTTTAATACCTTGGCCATACCTGCACCCCAAGACTCACATGTTCATCCGCAAGTTCCACATTTGAATTGCTGTTTAGTACAACTACACCATGAGTTTTGTGCAGTTGTCGGGATGGATATAAGATGCTTGCTGAGATTTTTTTTGGTGACTATTTACAACCTCTATGTAACACTGAGCAATTACTGTAGCTTCAGAGCCAGCTTTTTCACAGGGTTTCAATTAAGGCGTTTTTGTCAGCTCAGGGTTTCTTTGTGAGTTGACTCCATCAGAAGTCTTGTGAAAATGTTCCCCTGCAGCTGTTTTTGACACCCCCTCCCCCCTTACCCAAAAGACATCAGTCACAGTGAATAGGGGTCTGTTATGTGATTGTGTCATACTCTACCCTCACAAATCCTAATATCCCTCTGTATCCTGATAACCCTCTGTAGCAACAGCATTTGCAACAGGCCCTGTCAGGCTGCAAGCTATCTTTGTTCTGTTTGCATGAACAACAGTTGTGTGGTCATGGCTAACGGTGCTGGTCCACAGCAAAACTCCCCTTTAGTGATTCTGCATGTTCCTGAGAAAGTGAAAGCCTTTATGTCAGCCCACTGTGACCAGGAGGAAACTGCTAGCTGATTTCAAACATTTTTTTTAGTCTCTTTCTCTACTGGACATACAGAGGAATCAAAATTACATTCCTAGCTATCCCACAGTGATGCACACGTTCAGGAGGAGAGCCAAAGGCTGTTGCAGCTATGCATGCTGCCTGCTATGGCATTCACCCAATCACACACCAGTGGAGGGGATTACTATGCAAGGCTCCAGCCTGCCACCAGGTGCAATTTGGGGTTCAGTGTCTTGCTCGTGGACACTTCAATGGGGTTAGGTAGAGTGGGGCTCGAACCTGCAACCTTGCGGTCACCAAACGGCTCCTCTACCACCTGCGCCAGCACCGCAGCTCAACATTTCAACATCTCTTCTTCATTTTACCTGCATGTGAGTAGCAGACCTCCCTGGGTACCCTTCGGGATACACGGGGAATCAAGCAGGTCAGAAGAAGAAAAAACTCATCACATCTGTTCATTAAACTCCAGACTTTCGTGCACACAAGATTCACATGCAAATCCTCAAGCTCCAGGGAAGAGGCATTTTTTTTTTTTTTTTTACAAATACGCTGCGGGGGAAGCGTAGAGTTGTTGCATGAATGCAGGAGGCATGAAATGTCTTTGGAAACAGCAGAGAACTATTGTCAGTCTCCGTGCAGCAGTCTATTTACAACATCCAAGTTACCTTGTGAAATCCACTGGGGTTTCAATTAAGCCGTTTCTGTCAGCTCAGGGTGCTGTGAAAGTTTCCCCACCAGCTGCTTTTAATGAGTTTGTACCCTCTAGACACCAGTCACAGTGTACAGTAAGAAGTTTATTTGCTGCTGTGCTAAATTATGCTGCTTTTCTTAGGTTGAACAGTGAGGATTTTGGTTCCAAAACACTCTAAATCCATGTTTTAAAGGTCATGATTTCAGGTGTTTTGACCAATATTAAATTATGTATATTTTTATAAAAATAAAGTTAAAGTAACCTAAAAGTAGACCTACTGATATGTCACTAGATACTACCGACGCAACAGCAGCTCAAATAGTCTTCTATTTATGCTGCAGTGCACTATAATGTTTGACAACACAAGGCAACAAGCCACAATTAAATAAAATACAGTTACTTACCTGAAACAAAACCGGCAGAACAATTATTAGTATATATAATTGTATTATATAGATGTCTTCACTTTTCACTCAATACGTTTGCACTCCTTGACTGCAGTTGTGGGTAATCTGTAAAACTTGATATGTTTTTTCTTGTCATTATAATGATATTTCCAACTTTCTACACAACAGTATTGTACTATTTTTAAAAACGTCACAAAATCCATCACATAAAGAGAAAGGGATAAAACTAGAGCTCCAAGGGCTAATAGCCAGTTGGCCTCTGTCTGCCCCACCATTCAGACCTCTAGAGGGCAGCCTTACGTTCCACTGACTGTCGCCACCATGTGCTGATCCCTAATAGCAGTATGTCGGTGAAGTACAGTACTTGACCACTTTTCATACAGTATTTTATTGGGCCTTTTCAAAAGTCATCTCAAAGGTTACTGCACCAAAATATAATTTCACACAAGCAAAAGCCTGGTTTACTGATTTCAAAATCATGCCTCCACCATGGTGGTGTCAGTGATCGTAGTGGTATAGTAAACCAATGGCTGAGATATAGCCGAGCATGCACTAGATAGAACCTAGAGCACAAAGAACACAAGATAGAACAAAAGATCTATGCTATTCTGACAATAACTCAATCACTTCATTAACCTCTTGCATAAAGACTAGTTTTACAATGTGTAAAATGCAGAGGTGCCAATAATCCATGCAGTACTTTTCAAGTTAATTTGCACACATACGGATACAAAACAAATGCTAGCTGAACACAACCTCCTTGGCAAGGGTAAAAATTACAATTTGACATTGGCAAAGCCAAATGACATGCATATTAACAGTCATATATTACTATATAATATATTACTGAAGTGCAAATAATGTTTATGAAAGGTTATGTCAGCCTTATGCAGACATCTTCAAATAAAATCTTTTTAAAAGGGTTCAGAAAACATCCTAAAGAATTCACATATCATCATCTACTTTTCATTGTCAAGGTCACTTGACAACTTGTGCCTTTTCATGAACTCAATTTCACATGCCTTAAGTGTCAGATGGATGCCACAGCAGGAGGGACTGTACATCAAGCATTCATATACTCATGCAAAAGATTCTCAAGCTTCAAGATTCTTGAAGCTTCTCAAATCACGTCAGCAACACAATGCTCTGTTCCATCTGCCTTGTCCTCTAATCCACAAGTCCCCACAGCCCTGAACAGGACCCAATACATCCTAGCAAATAATCCAAATAAAATGGTACAATGAAATAAATCACAGGATGACAGGCATTCACAGACAGCCACAGAGAACCATTGGTGTCAGTACAGCTAAATCTTATTCCAGCACAGTGCCAGTGGTGTAGTGCCTCAGCTGCAGGGATCCCTCTTTCCTCGATTTTAACTGCTATCCAAGTGCAGATGATTATACCCTGCATTGTGTGAAAGGGATCGAAGCTTTGTGTGTGTTAACGCGCTGCCAGGACAAAACGTGCAAAATCACAAAGCAGATGTAGAATAGCTAACTAGGAACATGATGGGGTAGATGGGGGGAGTGAGGACCACTTTTTGGAACTCATTTTTTCCTTGAAATAAAAAATCTTTCAGTGTAATTATCACTGCAGGTGTAACACAGCAGGCTGGGTGACTGAGAAGATGATACTGTCTCAATCAAAGCTGTCGTTCGCTTGCCAGGTTAGTCTCTGATTTGGAAATCGTCAACACTGGTGGGCTTACTGGCGCCTGCCAGTGCATGCAAGTAGATGCCTCTCCCAATGGAGCCGTACACTCAGACTTTATGTTTCCTCCAGATGGCCGTGTTTGGAGTGAGCAGAACTGTCAATGGATTGACGCTGAGTGCCCGCACAGGCACAATCAGGTAATTCCTCCCTGGAGATTGCCAGTTTTCGAACGGATGCGCATAATTTTAGCAGGTAGCAGCGTTTTTTTTTCTCTGGGAGAAAGAGACAGATTTACTCTTCCATTTTGCAAAATGTGTCCCGATCTGCCTTGAGCTTATTCTGACGATGGGGGCTATAACCCCCGCGTGAAACAGTCAAGTTGCGCTCACATCAAAGCAGCGCACATGCTTCCCTCTCGCCCATGAGATTAGGCCGCTTCCCATCAGCTAAACATCAAATGCGTTTATGGAGCGAGACAAAGGGAAACAAGACTCCGCCAGGGGTCCGTTTCCCCAGTTATTAGCAAGGATTACAAGCGGGATGACCAGAATAATTCCGCACTGAGGTGGTGTGGAGATGCCGCTTTTAAATCCCAATCTTCCTCTGCCATGGTTCTGCTGTCAGTATGGTACTGAAGAAGAGATTATGCACATGTGTTAGTCTTTTTAAAGTCCTATCTTATGACCACACCATGACAGTAGAACACGCAGAGAACACTGTGGAGTCAGACACGGAACTTTGAGAAGGAACGTGAAGGCTGCAAGTGCACTAATCCACAAAAGTATTTTTGAATGAAACTTGCGGACAATTTTCAGTGTGTTAGTGTGTGTGGTTGGGAGTCTCAGTTTGTCTTCAGTTTCAAAAAGTCCAAATCTAGCCTTCATTCTCTGACTATAATAAGCTAATACTGGCTACCATTCTACATCGGGCAGAGGTGTTTGGACCATTTTGGAAAATATACTGACATCAGGTAGTCTCCGTCTCTTTGAAATTATGGGTACATCCAGTTTAATTTTCACTTTATACACACACTAACATGCAGAATTACACCCATGTTCACATTACACACACACACTCAGAATACAAACTACACAGGTAGACTTTTTTTCACTCACACTGTATACCTGACACACACACACATACACACAGATGTATACAATTGCTGAGCAGTTGAGTGATCCCATCAGTAGTCTCTCAGTGAGTGTGTGTGTTCTCTCCTTGTTTAAACAAACAAAAAAAACACCTGCTTTGCTTTTCGAGCCAGACATTTTCAGAGACATTTTATAACCAACGTAACAAAGCAGAATTGACCCAGATTCTCCCTGGTGACAGCTTACCTGGCCTGTATGTCAGGTCAGTCACCCTAGACATGGCTAAAGAGTTAAAGTTATTTCACCCATTTGTGACCACAGACCACATACAGTAAGGCAGAGGTCTCTCCCTCTCTCACACACTCATTCTCTCCCCCTCTCCCCTACACAAACACACACACACACATACACACTCACAATGGAAGTGGGGCTTTTACATGCCATCAGTGGTGCAATAATTGGCACTCAGTAGAGGAAACCTTACTTTTATTTTTGTCTGTCTGAATGTCTACCAAAATGGCAACCTGGTTGCAATGTTTGGCAGTGGGCAACTGTATTGCAACCAATTTAGTCACTAGTTTTTCGTGAAAGCAAACAGATTATTCAGTTGAAGCTACATCTATTCAGAGTTTGGTTTTATTCATAGTAGGATGATATTTCAGGTCTAAACCTTTCAACTCTTACAAGTCACCTGATCCTGTTTACCTTTGCTTTGCATTGTACTTGGGTTGCAGTTCAGAACTGTCAAAAGATTGTGCAAGTATTACATGTATGCGCTAGCATAGCATAGCCCTTTACTTTGGCTTGCTGTGAGATTCATTTCTGATAAGGGAAGGAGCACAAGTGCAGATAAAAGCATCCAGTCTGAGAGGGCAATATGCAGTACTAGACCTAATTTATTACCCAGATTGTAGGAGGAGCTGTTTCAACCATATTGAATTAGCCAGAACCTTATTAGAAAAGTTTTAGTGTGTGGGCACGTTGGTGTGTGTGTGTGTGTGTGTGTGTGTTTGTGCAGTACACTCAGAAGCTTATGCAATGTATTGTCTCTCACTAAATGGGCCAGTGTTTTTGAAAAATAGAAACACAAGCAATGTCCAGCTTGGCTAATTAAAGATTTGACATTGTTATATTTGTTTCCTTCACTGTTGCCTTCTGAGATTTCTGTGGTCATGCAGATAAGGTCAAAATGACTGAAGGAAAGTCATTGAAACCCTTCCTGATTACTCATTAACCCACTGTCCCAGTAACACATTCCTTACTGTCCCACACATTGTCACACAGTACAAACACAAAGTGTCAATAAAGATAGAAGCGATAAAGTTTTGAAAGTAATAAAGAATTGAAAGTGTACTTGAGTGAAAGGAATGTATATGTCTAGCAGTGAGTAAATGATAATAAATGCCACCATTTCCCCAGCCACACCCATCTCCAGTAAAGAAAGAAAGCTGGCTCCCCAATGGGAAGAGAGACCTGCAGTTAGAGTGCAGAGTAAAGGCTGATTGCCTGGTTGCCCTTTGCTTAATGGACAAAGGCTTCAGAGATTGGAGCCCCACCACCCAGCTGGAGCTCTGAGTGAAGGTAATGGTGGCCCTTTAAACTAGCTTGGGCACAGAACTGCAGACACAGAACAGCAAAAGAAGCAGTTATTACATCAAGGGTTTGAGGCGCATCAAGGTAGAGATGTGGGTCTTGGCTCTGACAAAAGAGGCATAGAAAGAAAGTATCTTGAAGCCGACCCTCAGTGGAAATACTGTGGCTGTGTTCAAAGGCCAGCCAATATTTTCGGGGATAATCTTTGTCATATTTGTCAGTGTGACACAGTGCTGCTTCACTGTTAAAGATGCTCTATGCGATCCTGTTCGACGTCACTTCTGCTAACGTTTCACATAAATACAAAACAAAACAGAGCAAGCTCCCCCCTCCCCCCCAGTGTAATCGTCGTACCTTAGTCAGTATAAGCAGTATAATTATCACCGTCTTGTAATGTTGCTTTCATGAGATGGCTTTGGAGATAACTGTTATTTTTTATTTTGCATGTGAATGCTCTCACAACAAGTAATCGTAACTTTTATCTGTCCAATAAAAAACGTGCCACCTCTGCATGACTGCATCCGATTGGAAGTTCTTTTGCCGGCGAAGTCCACCATTCAAACGAATCCCCAATGTAAACCCGGGGCTTATTTCGTTGCTTCTCAATTTCTCTTCTTCACGCCTTATATTCCTCAGAGCATCTTTTCTTCGGACGTGCCTCAGCCATTTTTAAAAAATAATTTACCGACACAATATTGCTAACTCACACCCGGATTCACGTGTTACAATCAACTCTGTCGCACGAGCTTTAACCCCCACCTCTTCTTGACGACTGGTTGGCCGTTGTCTGTTATTGCTTTGGTGCACAACCTCCTGCCCCTAGTGTTTGTTTTGGTATTGCAGCTTCTGTGTTGTGATTTGAGACCGGTTTTTTTCCCAATGTATTCGGCAGGCAGACAGCAAGCCGATCAAGGGGTGGTAGAAACGGGTTTAGATAAAAATGAAATTGAGCTAAAATCTTGCAAAATTGCATAGAGCACCTTTAACCAACTGCTGACTAATAAAACTGAGCTTTACATAATGGAACTATATGTAATGTACTGTAATATATCTTAATTTATCAATAATATGTATTCATATCATACTTGAATTGAAACTGAAATGTTTAATGACAGGATGGAGACATAATGAGACCATTTTAAAGTCATAATGAGCAGCCTGTTCTGTGTCCCACAGCTGACATGGAACGTTATTAACCGATTGAGGAACTTAATTTTAAGGTTGAACCGAAAACCGGAAATGTTAAACTTTAACTTACTGTTTTTGTTCAGCATGCTTGCCAAAAACACTGTTTTATGTTTTTAATCCTTTACACCATCTCAAACTCTGGCTCGCGGGCAAAATCTAGCCCTCTGTGTAATTAAATTTGGCCCATGAGGTATAAGAACTGGTCTGCCAAAGTGCATACACCTCTAATACAAAGTCCCTGAATGCTTTGTTAGTGCACTGGCTTCTCGGTTGGATTCACCAATGACACCTCCTTTTTCTGTTGGCAGTCATTAGCATCCATGCTACTAGTCAGCTTAGACTAACCTAACACACCCCTCCCCGAACATGGCCAAACAAAAGATGTAAAACAGGAGCTTTCTAGAGAGGTGGAAGGCAGATTGGCCTGCAACATCCCAGTTTTTAATTTTGGCCCTCTGTAAATTTGAGTTTGACACCCCTGATTTATACGGTGACACAAAATTGGAGCGTTTTTTAGGTTTTCCATTCTGGAGGGTGGTTTCACTTTTTTGTGTTTACAAGCCCTCAAAACAGCGCTACCATGTAAATGGACATCCGAAAAAAATATTTTGCGTCTTTCACCCCGAAACGTTAAAGTGCCCCTAATCATTGAATTAGCAAAACAGTTGATGCACAGCTGCTGTCTCCAAAATTGATAGTTGGGCTGCCAACTTTTGAGCTCAATTTTGTGAAGAATAAGGCTACATTTACACATAGCTGGGTATTTTGACAAACAGAAATTTTTTCCCTTTATTTTCCAAAAAAAGTTCATGCATACATCATCGTTTTTTTAAAAAAAGTTTCTGTTTACATTAACAGAAATAGGCTATCGAGAGCGATGATTGTGACATCTTAAAATTCTCACTCCACTCCTCCGGGACAACCATCTCATTTTCGAAGTTCTCCCACCAGACAGCAGTCCGCCTAGGTTGAACCGGAGCCCGTTTACGGAGGTCCAGTCCACTCTCTATTAACTCGATTGTACCGGATTTTGCCTGCAATCAGTTGAAATTCCTCTAGTTTCGCTGTCGAGCGAATGAAAAAGGAATTGTGGTCTATGGAGCTAGGTGGCTAAAACTCACAGTTGACAACTGAATTTTTTAATGTACGTTGTACTGGTAGCTACCTGAGTAAAGGTTTTCCACTAGAAATGAAATAAAAAGTCCCTCATGTCCTTTCAGCATGTCATTGGATGGGCCGCTTTCCGCGTACCATGCTAGCATTTAGCTAATTCACTTGCTCGGGAAGGATTCTGAGAGTGATCGTTCTCCCCATATTGAAAATTCTCTGGCAGAAAGTAGCCATTGCCGTAAAGTGGTTTACTTTTGTGTCACATGACATGAAAACTTTGAAAGGGTTTTTAGGAATAACAACAAATATAAAAAATTGTATTGGTCAACTAATTGTCAAATCAAGTTATCCTGCATCGCATGCATGAATGCAATTTTAGGAGAAAAAATTATATAAAGAGAAATGTGGTATTGGGGTGTGCAGCTCCAGCATTGCCACCTATTCATTCAGCGCATTCAGCCAAATGTAAAAATGTCCCACTTTTGGCGCATAGATTGCCTAAAACTCCATTTTACATGCAAATGCGAATCTGGAGTTTTCTAAAACCTCCACTTTTAGGGACCGTTTGGTATTTATGGAAGGCGCCACCAGAGGAAAATTGGGGAGGGTCAAGTGATTTTTGTCTTTGTCGAGGGGAGGGCCAATTAAAATGTTTTAGTCTAGAAGGGAGGGTCACAGAATTCTTTAATCCATTATAACAGCTAAATTTTGAATTCCCTTGTTTGGTGCATATGTTTCCATATAGTTGTAATTCAGTCCCCCATCGTTAGCAGATAAGCGCAATGCTAAATGTAGGATAACCGCGGAAGCCTAGTAACAAGTCCATAGCAACCATGCTGAATTCGCTAATTACCCAGTGTGCTTTCTGGAATGGTCTCAATGCTTTTTGTTTTATTTTAAGCAAACAGATCTACTCGTTTACTATAGAAGTATATGAAGTAGGCCTATTTAATATAGGCATGAAGTGTAGATTTAGTTGTATGTACAGTGTTTGACTAAAGTCACTTTAATGACCACCGCCATGGTAATATGTGGTGTGTGTAAGTGGTCAACATTGAAATACCGTCAAGATATCATTTTTTCTTGAGACGGAAAAGAAATCTCTGAGGATTTGTGAAATTAATAGAGCAGGCTGAGGGAAGAAAATTAACATTTGCCAAGGGAGGGTCATCTAAATCTCCCAGACTCATGGGCGAGGGCCTCATAAGTTTCTACGACATGACTTTCATATTCTCTGGTGGTGGACCCGTTCATAAATAACAAACGGTCCCTAAGAAAAAAATGTTTTCAGAGGCGACATCTCCGTTTGTGTGTAAATGAAAGGCGCAAACCTAGGAAAAAAGTATTTGATTTAAGAGAAAACGTATATGTATATAAAAATCCAGTATAACTGGATAGCTCATTGGCTGAATTTGATGCACTATTTGAAGTAGTATCACCACCAAAGTTTAGGTCCTAATGTGACATTGACCACTCCACAAATCATATACACACTAGGTCTTTTGGACTGGCCTCAGGTTTGTTTGGTCTATTCTGACCCAAACAAAACCTAACCTGAACCACTTTGTTTTGACAAAGCCGTACCGCCCCTGGGTGTGTGTGAGTGTATGTGTGTGTTTTTTTTTTTTTTTGTTTTTTTTTTTTTTTTTTTAGCAGAGCATTTATCAATGGTTCTGGCTCTGTCTTTTTCCCTGATTTTTATTTTATTTAATTTTTTTTGAAAGCCGTTGACTCAACATTACCATGAAAAGAACAGGTACTTCAGTAACACCTGTATGACTGCCAGTTGTGCTGTGCAGGCCCGTGCCTCACCACACCAGTCATAAAATAATGTTTCACTCTTTTTTCATCGCTCTCTACACTGCACTACTGCAGTACACTGCAAATGTATCAGTCTGCTTGTCAAATTGACTCTGCGTGACCTCTCGTGTGCATTAATACACAGATCTCTTTGTTAGTTGAAACAGTCTACATTTAAGAAGACACACAGGAAAAGTTACATGAGGGGATGAGTAGCAAAAGTCAGTCACAGCCTTTTTTTTTTGCTCTTAGATTGACATGACTGATAAGTGATTTTCCGATCTTCCATACTTTATCCCCTGTAAAAATCTAAGTAAAGTGGCTTGGCTTTCTATAAAATGCTTCAGTAAGAGAGGGAGAGAGAGAGAGAGAGAGAGAGAGAGAGAGGATTTTAGGGGAGGTGCTAAGTCATGGTACGGAGCAGCAGCCCACCCCTAGGGTTGGATTAACACAGGCAAGAAACATGTTTGCAAATCCAGCCCACTAATCTCCCCATGTCTCCACAAGGCCTCAAGCTGCTGCTGCTGCTCTAAACAGACACAGCGGCTCCAAACTTGTCTGCGTGTTTTCTGACAGTAAACTTTCCTTAAATTCCCTTAGCCGCCCACACAAATTTGTCCGAGTCACAGCATTAGTGTCAGATTAATCTACAAGCAGCAGTAAATCTAAGCCATAACATGAACCAGCATAGGCTGTTACTCATCAATAACTAGTTGCACTGTCAGCCTCCATCACGCCAGTTCACCTGCAGGCTAATTAATGTAAGTCCTTGCAGGCAAATGTTGTCCTTGTCCATGGTATTAAGATTGATGCAAGATGCAATGCAGGACTATGAATTCTGTGAATGAGATTGGAAGAAAAGACTAGACTATAGAATAGAATAGAATACATTCTTTAAAAAAAAACAATGCAGTAAATGAACTGAAAATAAAAACATTACTAAATGGACCTATCTAACATTGTCGTTCAGATTGCAAATTACTCTAGACCATATGTGTCAAACTCAAGGCCCGCGGGCCAAATGTGGCCCGCCACGTCATTTTAAAAATAAATAGGTGAAAAGCGTGTTTTGACCAAAAACAACATTTCCCACAATGCCTGTCAAATATGATACCCGTAAAGTGACAGTATACTCTTTGCAGCCACTACGTGGTAGTGTTTCCACATCAATGCTAACGAGTGAAATTGAGAGATAATTAATAATCCTAAAATGTCCAGGAAGCACAAAGTTGATGCAGACGGACGACTGTTTCAAGAAAGATAGGAAGGCGAATACTTGTTTGTGCTTCAAGGAGAAAGACCAGTATGTCTTTTGTGTTACGAGGCGGTGTCTGCTGTCAAGGAGTACAATCTGTGTCAGTATTTTGACACCAAACACAGAGCTAAGTATATTTACATTTATGCATGCTAAATGCATAAATGTAAATGTAATGCACTGCAAAGTACTGCAAAGCTAGCCTCCAAGAAAAGCAACAAATTGCCCAAGAATTAAAAGGCAAACTGTGTTTTATTTTACATTACATTCAATTACATTTAGTTACATTTATAAGTTACATCTGGCCCTTTGAGGACAGCCATTATGCTGATGTGGCCCTCGGTGAAAATGTGTTTGACACCCCTGCTCTAGACAGTATTTTATAGCCTACCATAGATCAGATAACCTTTGACAGATGCCTGTGGTCATTTGCTATTGTTTGAACTAGTAAAGACAGAGTCTCTGACAAAGCAAGACCGAGTCTTTCAGGAATCGAGATCGAGTCAAGGCCAAGACCATAAAACTAAGTCAGTTTTCATAACCCTGATTCAATATCACCGCAATTAATAATCAACTGTTAGATCTATAGGAATTTGTTGGTAGCACTTTATTTGAAGGGGTCTACATAAGGGTGACATAAGTATGTTAACATGATAACATAAACATGACCTGACACGTTTATTCATGTTCATGACTGTTGTCATTAAGTGTCAGTCGGTTTTTGAAATGCAGACTGGGATGTAGACTTCACAAAAACTGAATGACACTTAATGACAGCAGTCTTAAACATGAATGAAGTGTCATAGATGTTTATGATACGCGTCATGTCATGTTTGTGACAGGCTCATGTCACCTTTATGTAGACCCCTTCAAATAAAGTGTTACCGAATTGAATTGTTTACATGATTAGTATGGCACACTCTTGAGGGAGGGAGGTCTACTTAGCCTCCTCATGTGACTTTTTTCTATCATTAATAAAATCCACTATGCATCATTTTCTGCCAATATTTCAAAACTGCGCTTCTTTCTCATTAAAGGTGCTCTAAGCGATGTGACGCGTTTTTAGGACTAAAACATTTGTTGTTACATACAGCAAACATCTCCTCACAATCTGCTAGCTGTCTGTCCCCTGAACACACTGTAAAAAAACGCGGTCTCTGTAGATAGCCCAGGCTCCACAAACGGCTAAAAAACACAGTGGGCAAACCTAGCATAACAAACGAAATGAAACATAACAAACATTGTTCCAGCCAATAAATGACAAGAAGGATTTGGAGGAGGGGTTGGGTGGGGGTTAGTGCGCGTGAGTCTTTCAGGAGGCATGGGAGGGAGGGGGAGGAGGGAGCTATCCTCCGTTTTGTTTGACAATACTTTGAACGTCAACAAGAAGTGACATCAAACACAATCGCTTAGAGCGCCTTTAACACCTCAGACCCACCCTGATTTTGAATCACAGTTAGGGGCTGCAGAGCAAACTCAAATTTGCCAAAGGAATGTGTAAATTACCGGTAGTATTCTTCACAAGAATTAAATAATTTTTAAAATACAGTAGAACATAATGTTGACTATTATTTAAATTTATTTGTAATCATGGAAAATTGTTGGAGTTTTTTCTGAACATAAAACAAATAAAGTGGTCTCGAGGACTCGCTCTGAAATTATGAGTCCTTCTCCTTCTACTGTCGTCCGAGACAGAGTCGAGACCGAGTCTTTGAAGAGTCAAGTCCGAGACGAGACCGAGAAAGCAGAAAATTGTCCCGAGACGGGAGTACGAGACCGGTTTCGAGTACTACAACACTAGTTGGAACTTTATGCCACTACAGTATTGTTCTTTCTGTCAATGATCTGATTTATGATATTACAGCTATCCAAGACATTGAAATTGAAACTGTGCTGAGTGAAATAACATGTTGGGTGGGTGGACACAGCTGTCTTACATCCTACATGAAAACACTGTGTTCAGTGTTCATTTTTTTTTTTCTTTTTTAAATACTATAATCTGGAGTTCCCTTATAAAGGTTGTTGTAAGTGATATTATTATGGACTATCCCTAATGGCATATTTTATACATCAATTGGTTGACAAGAAAAAGTAGATAAGTAGATAAATAAGAATAGTTAACAGAACCTTTATTTGCCACAGATTTGAATCTAAATATTATTTATTGAACATTTTCCTGGAAGTACAGTTGTTACGTTGTGAGCCCAGTCACTTAACAAAACACTATTTCATCGCCTGTCGGTATTATTGATTTTATATACAGTCAATGGCTGGTATGGCTCTGTCAACTCTGTAAGATAAAGTAAAAAAAGGGCAATATTACGATCTACATTGCTGTTGATGACTCTACATGTTTTACAACTGTACAAATGTGGCGAAGCAAAGCATTTGTTGATCGTATTTACCGGTTGTTATAGATTCCCTATTGATTTGAATTGCCCTCCAAGCACTCTAACGCATAGGCTACGCAAAAAAATGGGTGTCGCGGTGGCAAGGCCACCCCGCAGTTTCTGCCAAGAAAATGCAGTCTAGTTTGGTTTATAAACACTCAAGGCCTGCATGCTTTTCATTGGCTTCTTTTTGTGATACACAGACTCCGAACCAAAACCAAATGATTGATCAATAACACAAACACATTCTTACAAACACTCATTAACAATTCAGTGACTCAAAGGCCTAAGCTACTGCATGGGTACCTCAGTTAATTATCTAAATAAATAAAGTACACTCGGCTGCAGATGAAAACAAATAATTGGCAGCCTCTCACTCATTCTTACCACCATAATCACTAACTGTCTCTTCAAATGATTATCTGATGATCTTAACTGACCTGTACTCCCTTGAAGTTTTCAACTTGGCATCGAAATCTTTTTTTTTAAATCTGTGTTTGTTTGCAGTTTCCACTACTCAATGAAGTTGTAATAGTGATACTTTCAGTTATAAAAGCATGACAGATAAATATCTTTCCTAGGATGAGCTTCTCCGTGATGGAGAAAAAATTAAAGACATCAACATTGTATCAGGTAATTATGAACCACCTGTGCACCAACACGTCTCTTGCCTGTGTTTGGCCTCATACCAACACAACTAAGTTGCTTTTTAACAGGGACCTCTCAGTGAGTATGACTCATGCACTTCCCTGTAGCGAGCACCTGATAAAGACACTAAAAATCTGTAGACAAAGGCCAAGTGTTCCAGAAGTGATAAACAGAAGGAGGTGGCAACAGAAGCGACTGTAACAAGGAATGGGGATTGTGTGCTGTTCTGCTATAAAAGTAAGATACCTGAGGAAGATATGCTTTATGAGTTGGGAATTTATGTGTTCTCATATGTCATTCAGCCTTCTGTTCATGTGGATTTGCAGATGGTGGGCATCCAGATGTGTGTCTTACTGCTGTGCTTTCTTACATTGGCTTTAGAAAGGTCAGAGAGCGGTAAGCTACTTTTTCCACTCTATAGAACTCACATATACTTTTAACCGTATAGAAGGTTATAAACTATAAAAAAAAAGATCCTGATCTGGGGAAAGTTATGGCTGCTCTATTAGTTACTATTATTGAGTGAAAACACTGGGTCAGTTTCACTTTCAAACTTTAGTGGGCTCATATGTCCTGTTCTGTTGGACCGCAGGGACTTGTGCCGGTGTCCCTGCAAGAAGTATGCTTTAGCCAGTGGAATTTTACTGGTACACAGATCTCAAGGAGACAACTCCAGTTGACCCCTTAAGGGTGCTCTATTGAAATGCAGTAGGATTGTAGCGTGATTTCATTTTTATCTCAAATCGTAGGCATCTTCCCTTGATCGGCTAGCCTTCTGCCCTCTGAATACAAAAATCACGCTTAAATTCTATAGTATTTCATAGAATACCTTTGTGTAGTTAAACATGCACTGTAGCATGTAGCCCTACTAACAGCATGTAAGCAATTTTGGTTGATGTCTTCACATGCAATTATATTAAAGACGAACACGTGTAAACTGTATGCATGTCTGTGTGTTAATGTATTTATAACTCAATGTGGCAAACCAAAAGTGTGAATGGACATTCCTTTTCTTTAAATAGCACATTTACTAAATGCCAATGTGCTATTGGCTACAGCATTGGTCATGTTAGATACCCCTAGGCAGTACCACTTGCTTTGAGTAGAGCTCTTACCCATACAGTGTCTGCATCAAAGAGTATTCAGAGTTATAGAGTTATACCTTATCAGTCTTTTAACAAGTCTGTTGCTTGTTTGTTTTTGTTATTATAGAGATAGTGAAACTCAGAAGCCCGGGTTCGGTGACTTCCCATTGCAATGAGCGTACCACCATGTATTGTAACATAACATCACAGCATAAGCTCTCCATTCGTCTGTTTGTTTGGATGGGACCCAATGGGACACCCATGTGTGAGCTGGACAAAAATGGGGAAATCAATGTTACCAGCAGTGGAGTCAGTTGTGATTTCCGAGACAAGCAACTGGTGCTAACCATCCAGCGCACAAAACCAATCCACCAGGGGGAGTATCTCTGCAAGCTGCGCTCGACTGTGGGGACAAAGCATTCCACCAGTCAGCTACATATACAAGGTGGGTGTAGAAGGCCTACATCTGAGTAAACCATTGGGAAATGGCCCCGTAATAAAGAAGACATGTTGCACATTTTGCGCATTAGATGTTAATCAAAAAAAGGTCACTAATTTCTGTCACACATGTATGATGCTGATTTTAACAAGTGCCTGCAAAGCACTCTGAGACTAAATCTGTTGCTAAGGAGAGAATGTGTTGTTTATCAGAGTGCGACCACAGGCTCCATGTTCACAGTCACCGTGGAAACGTGACGTGCCGCGCCAAGGGAGTCTACCCTGAGGCCCACATTCACTGGCTCCAGGGCTCCAGAAACCTGACCCAGTCTTCTGTTGCTTACTCCAGCACACAAGCCAAGGACGGCACGTATGACATATCCAGCACTCTTCACCACACCTCCCAGGCCGCACTGAACTGTTCTCTGTGGAGCCCAAGCTCCGGGAGGTACCTCAGCAGCACACAGGCACATCCAGAGACGATTCCTCCTCAGCCGCAGGGGAGCTCCTCAAGGGCAGGCTCTGTTAGAGCCGCCGGGATTGTTGTCCTCTTTGCAGCAACACTCTTTCTCTTTTAATTTGGAGCATGCCAAACCCTCCTTTAACCAGCTTCGCTAGTGCGTTAGATTGGTGTTGCTCATGGGTGCGCTCTGTTGTGAAGCGCTACAAGACATTACTTTTGTGTAATGCACTGTATAAATGAAATTGAATTGAGTAGGTGACAAAGGATTGCTGACGATGTCTGTGTTAGTAAGTAAAACCCAATACTGTTCTCAAGAGGCTGGAATCTGTAGTAGAAAGGTAAGTATAATCGTATAATCGTAATAAAGTAAAAAAAAAAAAAAAAAAAAAATTATACCAGAGCTGCATATTGTATGGATCTGATTTTTGCTTTGTGCAATGCTGCCCCCTGCTGTTCTTAAAGTTTACATGCATTTTGAGAAAGCACACATGGACTATAGTATATTACGTGCTCAATAAAATCAGGCATGTTTAGAAATCATAATTATTCCAGTCACATTTTTTATATAAACAAAAAGAATAATTGTCCAAAGCTAGAATGAGAGAAGTGGCGTATTTAGGCACATGGACACATAGACTTAAAAAATTGACAAAGTCTAAACATTTTGAGACAGGGGACTTGCTCTTCAGTCTCCAGCCTAGATAAATTGAACTGAAAATGAGTGGACCTTCATATGTTTCTGGTACACTATATGTAGTTTCAAAAGACAATACATGAGCTGTAATTCTCCTGAGTCAGACTGTTCTCATAAAGTTGCGTATGGATGACACGCCAAGTCGTAGGCCATTATGGCGTGTTATCACTACGCATATTCTCATTTTCGCGTGTTTATCAACGCCGTTTAGACTCCATTGACTTAAATTACATTGCAATGTGGCGTGTCCCTTTACGCAACGTTGTATGAAAACAGCTTCTGTTCGGGTTTTCCCGACCCCCTGCGGAAACATACGAGGCTTTCAAAGCTGGTGGTTGTGAAACACGAAAAAAAGCTTAAAATTAGCCTTCCTTTTTATCCTCTGTTCAGCACATGTATACAATTTTCTTGTTGTAAATTTTCTAAATTGTTATTTGATCAATGCAGAAACCTCGAAAACATTCACTGAATTCGGTAAAACAGTCAAATTTATTGAGAAATGGAAATGGACATAATCCTGCATATTTGCCTGATTTTTGTAATATGGTGTTATTGGAATGAGAGGCGAGATTTATTTTGTAGTGTAATCCGATCTAGTCATCTGATCGATGACTCTGATCTGATCTATGCCTGCGAATTACGTCCTCCTGTCTAAGGCGCCAAATCCCCATTGCGCCGAAGTTTATTCTACAGGTAAGAAGATTTTATTTGAGCTCTC
>JAGFZM010002003.1:0-11091 GCA_017657215.1 Limnothrissa miodon | reverse complement strand
AGTTTGTGTGTGTTGGTGTGTCAGTGTAAGTAGTAAACTCCACATTTTTGGATGGTTCCCATGATGATGGCCAGGTTTTCCCACTAGAAGAACAGAGACAATTACTTACAAACTTCTCAAAATAAAGCACTGTTATGTCCAGTAAGTAGCAGTCATAGTACAATACACAATTGAAAAATTAATCTTGTTAGACTTATAACAACTTGTCTTTAATAGACAACAATTCCTGTTTTGTCTGTTTAATAACTTACCATGCATGGCAAGGGGCCCAAAAGACTTGAACTTCTGCCACTCCCTGGAAAATCTTACTGTTGATCATTCCACTTATTGTTAAGCAATGTACACTGTAATCATCTCATTATTGAGTGGAGACCTGTGATTCAATTCAATTCAATTCAATTTTATTTATATAGTGCATTTTTACAAAAGGTATGTCACAAAGCGCTTAACACAAGAGGCCCAATGAGCAACAGGGGCAAGGAAAAACTCCCTAGCAGCGTTTTTTGTTTTTACTTGTTATGGTAGAGGAAGAAACCTTGGGCAGTTCCGACGGCTCAAGGGGCTAACCCAACTGCCTAGGGCAGGTTTTCAGTCTCTCAGATGGCGGATAGTCCACTATTATTCCATTAGATACACATTACAAGAAAATTTTGATAAATAAAGTAATATAGGAGTCCCTTAGGATTCCTAAGGCAGAAGTTGTGAATTTACATCAACCAAGGAAAAGGAGCTCTTAAAATCAAACCCTTAAAATAATTCAGTATATACAATATTTCCATTGACCACACCTAGCAGGTTAATTAGATTTTGTAGCACAGTGTGGGTTGTGTCGTTGTAGGTGACAATGTAGGTTTCTCTGGTGCGTGTGTACCTTTCTGGTCCTTTCTTTCCCCAGTTTCTTTATTGGAAATACATCCAGTCTTGTATGGATGTCACAATCTGAAAGTCAAAAATAAACATACACTTGTTAGTAGGTAGTGATGAACATATTATATAGAAGCTTCAAAGTGTGTATTGAGTATATCATATGATTTTAACCAAAGCTCTGTATCGTGTCAAAATGGACAGATCATGTGATGTGACGTTTGAAGCTTCAATTGCGGTGCTACCATTTCTAAATTGGGTTACATTACGGTGGGGCATCTCAACTATAAAGATCTCCTATGAAGAATACGTACATGTGGGTTTTTGTTGGTGGTTGAAGACAGAGAAGTGTTTTTCGCGGTGAATTGCTACTTGTGCATTACAGATCAGATAAGCTAGGAAGCGAAAAGTGCTGAGAATAGATATAGAAGGCTTACAACTGCTGAACACTCCATGACTCCTTCCTCTCCAGTCTCCTCTACTCCTCCTGCACCCTCCTGTATCCTTACACCTTCTTCATGGCCACTAGCCTCTCTCTCACCTAAATTAAACAAAACTAAATAGGTAAATGGTGTAAATAAAAGCAAATTCCTAGTTTTTAAATATACATTTGTACACACTAATGTAAACACACACACACACACACACACACACCATAACATAAAATAACAAATAACATTGTATATAAATTACATATAAATATAAATTAAATTAAAATTAAATTGGTTGCATTGAGCTTCAGAAGTAATATACAATGTGTTTAAACAAAACACTATATCTGCAGCCTCCTCCTCTCTACTGTAAGAAGAAGACGTAGTCTCCCCCTCTCTACTGGCAGGAGCTGCAGTCTCCAACTTCTCTCCAACACTTAGAGCTGCAGCACCCAGAACATCTCCAGACTTTTGATTTCCTGTTTTTTATATTATGAGTTCACAATCACAAGTGATACCTTTTACAAAACATGATTAAAAAGTGAATATTACCTTTCTTCCTCTTCCTTTTCTCTCCCCGCCTACTCTCCTCATCCTCTGGAGTCCACGCTATCAAAGAAGGGCAAAAAGTAGATGCTAAAACATTTGGATCTCAAAAACAACAACATATTCGTGTTAATTTCTTCATAGGAACCATAGGAAACATTAGTCTAAAAATAAGTAAAAAAAAAAAGTTTTGCCTTAGTAGTAGGACTCAAATATTTTCAAGTCTGCATGACATTAGATTTGTTTATGTATAGAATGTATATTTATTCTTTCATCAAAATGAGCCTGCATTATATCAGCACCAAAGTGCCCATTCTACATCAGTGTGCATATACTAAAGTATGGGGTAGTTCAGTCACATTCATAGCAGTTACACATAATGCGAAGTCAAATACATGTTAGCAAGCAAACCATACCTTGTAGTAAAAAGCTGTATAGCATTTCATTTTTTTTAATCATATTCTCTGTGTCCCCTGCAAGAGTGTAGGGGCAGATGACCTTTGTCTCGTACTGGGCTTTTTTATGGTCATAGACCCCAAACAACAAAAGTGGTTGGAGACCAAGGGCCTTCATTTTCTCAATCTGAAAGAGTTGAAGAAGCATTCATTGTCAAGCCATAGATGAAACATCTATGTGAGTTGTCAAAAAATACTTATCATTAAGAAATATGCCCCAAGTGATATTGGGTTGGAAAGAGATGTACCTGGTTCAAAGCCATAATAAGACATTTTACCAACTTAAATAATGACGTATTGTTTTTACAGTGGTTGGTATAGACCAACAACCCTACTTGTAAATCGTGAGGTTATGCCTGTAGTCCAATCACACAATTTTAATCATTTTTCCAACTGTTAACAAGCTATTTAATATAGTACATTAGAAGTAAGTGTGGGATTGCAAGAATTGGTGAATGTCATTTGTGAGGTCCCCAGAGGGTTGATCAGCTCCCCCCAACTACATCGGCATGTGAACCGCAAATTGGTGGTGGTAGGTTAGCACCCTGTGTGAATGGAGGTGAATGTGGTACAAACACTGTAAAGTGCAGAAAGTTGCCAGATAAAGCGCATTTACTATATGAATATGTCTTTATAATCTAAAGGAATTAGCCATTTCCCATTGACTATGAGGAAGAAGCTAGACATTTGACCTTATTATATCTATCTGTCTGTCTATCTATCTGTCTGTCTATCTATTCAGAGATTTTTTTTTTTCATATTTTTGTACCCATGTTTAATTGCTAAAAATCAATTTTGACTTATAATATATATATATAATATGAAAAAAAAAATCTCTGAATCTATAATACATCTAACAAAGACCACCCTCTAGCTTTTAATGGTACGTAGTTGTACACCATGGATATGCAACTGGCAAATCTACAGGAACTGTGTGATGCTGTCATCAATTTGTTTCAAAATTACTTGAAATGCTTCAACTTTCATCTTGAATTCATCATGAATGAAGGTCATTCATGTGACATATGGTATGTTTAGCAAAATTACTCACTATTATAGTTGCATGAATGTGTTTGCTGCACTGTTTTACGTTGCTCATTGCAAGCAGATTTGTATATTTATTGAAAACACATCTAATGAGCTTGATATGCAGCCTGGCTTGCGTGACAAAGCTCATGGGAGCTTAGTCTGGCCATCCTACAGTACTGAACGTCTTCTGGGAGGCGGGCTTAACCTGCGTCCATCAGATACCTCTGTATACTACTTGACGAATCTACAACCAATCAGACCACTCATTCCGATGACGTATGCGTAAGCTTGTTTCTTATTGGTGCCCACAGATTTGGGAAAAATAATTCCTCTAAAACGGCAGCCTGGCCAGACTGACTGGCTCGCGAAATTGAATGTAGCGTCACAGGAAGTATGGGCGGGCCCAGGCAAGCCAAGCTCAACTAAAGATATCTAGGAAATGATGGAAGATGTTGATGTTGATTGTATCGGAACGCAGGGATATGTGCCATGTACCCTCAAAAAAAAAAAAACATTACTTACAGTGACTTCCAAGTCATCAATAAAATGGCCAACATTCCTGTTACGCCTCATTGAAGTTGCCCACTCATTACTCCTCTCTTTGAAAGTATTAAGGCTTTGTTCTTGTTTTTTGAGCCATTTCCTGAGAAAGAGATAAATAAAACTGATTAATTCAATGAGCAATGCATTACATTTCTGTGTATCATAAGCAATCTATCTAGAACAAGTAAAATAGTTGTGGTGTGGTAATGATGATCATTTATTTATCTCTAAAATCTTATTTCTGTTGCCTATAACACATTCATAGGTAATGTCATATAATTTTATATAGAATGCAATGCAACCCAAATCAACTAAGAAATTTTGCTTGTTATTTTTATGCCATATCTGTCACAATATAGGCTATAATTTTAGGCTTCAAAAAAATAAGGCATTGTATTTCTACTACTTTCAGCAAGTAGCACAAAAGAATCACAAAACCAGAATGGCATCTTGAAACATGATCAACTTGAATGAACAGCTAGCATACCATCGTTAATACAGATTGGGTTTGATTGAAAATGTCTGTCTGCCCCACTGAGCTCAATGGTCAGCCCAGAGCCTGCTATCCTAGCTTTGCTAATAGTGTTTTAAATTCGCGCTTCAAAAATAGGCACAGGCGTTAACTTAATTTCCATAGACACAGCGATTAATGTTTGATCAACACTTTTAAAGTCGACGTTCTGTGACATTAAAATAAAATATAAAAAAAAAACAATTGTTAATCTATCTATTGTCATTTTAGCGCTAGCAAGAAATTAGTCAGATGATTCAGGCTAATACATTACTTAAATGCACCGGCAGATCATAGAGTTGATATTGGTTACTAAATCTAATATTTTTCTAGATTATGCATAGTACACTAAAAATAAAGTTATTTTGAATTAATAGCAATTCCAAAAGACAAGCTACCACAACTTACCAGATCTTATTCTAGCACAGCAAGCAGATATGAGGATCACATCCGGGGTTTTCCTTGTTATTTCGTCCCTTCTGCCTGCCTGATCGACGACTGAAGGCTGGGTTAGAGTGCGTAGACATGCACGCGGATAACTCAAAATGCGTGCACATAACACGCCACTTGACTTCAGAAAGTGGCGTGTATATTTACGAAAAGTCATGATGCCACGAGTTGAGATAAAAATGTAATCGCACTAAAGTACTGCAACATCTCATAGAGAACCTCTAACATTTTGTTTTTTTTTTTTGTTTTTTTACATGTTTTGGGCAGCCTCCCCCAGATATATATTCAAAATCCTTTGAGATGAGAAGTTGACCGAGAAGTCATCTCCAGCTGATAGATTATGCTTTTTAGTAATCTAAGATCATTCTTTTTACTGAAACTTGAAATTTAGTGAGACTTTGATCAATTGGACAGATTATCTGAAACTGTTGACCTTTAGTGTAGTGGTATTGTTTTCTTAAACCTAATGCATTTTTGTCTGAAGATGACAGATTTTTTCCAGAGGTGTGGCATAGATGTCATCATTGGGTTTGGCCCAACATGAAAAATCTGGTGTGATTCTCTGTATTCAGAGGTTGTTTTATTATAGCAATTAATTCAATGGCTTAATCCTAATCCTAAGGAACTAAAGCACAGCCAGCCATGACTTTCCCTCCAAATCTTTCTAATGTGCTGGCGCTGTTGGCCAGGTGGATGGTTAGCCAAGTCATGTTTGGACGTAAATGCCACGTAATTGAGTAACTTGATCCTGAGCAACATCACTGCTCAACAGGCTCAAAAAGCAGGCCCATCAATTGCAGCCCTCTCCATTTGGGATTTAGGTCCCTTTAAGGATATACCTCTGCTGTTGCCTTCAGACAGCAGTGCTGAACATGGCTTTTATCTGTCGATGACGTTTATCTGTCATGCTTGCTAATAAACCGGCTCTGTATGTTGGGAGTGTGTTTTTTCATTTAGAAGACCAGACAGCAGTGACAGTAGCTGTTTTGGTCACTGTACTGATGCTCCAACTGCTTCCAGGGACCCATCAACTGACTACTTCTCCCTTATTTGGTTCCCGGTGCTACAGTAGACCCTCACCTAGACCCTTGGTGAAGACAAGGCCCTTAAGGAGTCTGGAAGTTTATGTTCCCTTAAATAATAATATTATTTAAAGATTTTCAATGCCATGGACACAGCTTGTGAATAGAGTCCAAAATTTGGGTCTTCGTCCCTGCCCTCAGATAATCATTTACTCATGGAATATAGAATGCATTTTTTCCTTCTTAAAGCAATCTTTCAGCATGACACAGCAAGACATTATATAAGATTTATTATTTATTCCATTCAACACAAAAAGGATAAGTTAGACAACACACAAAGTTTTGTAATATATGTATTATTTAATTGTGCCTTAATGACTGTAGCTGTGTTTCTGTTATAAACAATGTTATACACAGAACTATACACTATAACTTTACAAAATATTGAATATATGCAATGAGAAATTCAAGGACAGTGCTATAAACTGGGACAGCTATAGTAAATCTGTGTTCAACTCAATGCTCAGACATCTGTAGAACAACTTGAGCAGCCAGATTCTAGAATGAAGAGAGAAGAAATATGTTGTATTAAACTGAAATAAGATCAGCATCTCTCTCTCTCTCACACACACACACACACACACACACATACAGACAAATTATTTTCTGTGTTGCCCACTGCATCTTTTAAAAATTTTAAACACTGAAATCCACTCACTGTCTAAAAGGTCTTCCACCGAAGGGCTGAGAAAATGGCGTGGAAAAAATAGAGGAGGGTAGCAATGTAGACAAAGACCTGAATAAAAGAAAGGCAACATTTAATTAAAAAAAAAAAAAAAAAAAAGATAATTCACATGTCTCTAAAGAGGTAGGTTGATAAGCCTTACAGAAGCTGAGATGTTCATTTTGTAGAATGAATTCATGGTGGCGTCTGTTACATTCCAATAGCTTGTCACGATGATTGATACGATTTCCCAGTTAATCGTAACAAACGCCAGATGGACAGCAGCACTGAGATAGAGGACCGTAGCTAGGAAGTGGTAGAACACATCCTACACCAAGAAACAGACAGCAAAGCACACAAATACTGTTCAATCAAATTAGTTGTTTATTTTTGTACTAGTATGCAAACAGATGCACAAATCTTGATCTGTATTTAAAATGACAGTTTATGTATCTTTCTATTGCGACCCATCTTAAGTAATTCAATCCTGTTAAGCTATACAGTACACATGTGGCTTAACTGGTCACACACATGTAATGTAAGTCATATTGTTAACTGCAAAATAGCGGTGTGCAGATGTAAATCTAAATGAATGTAATCCTACCGCTGCTGCCCACGCCCGGCTGTTACGATGCATTCCACAGCCAAAGACAAACATCCAGATGAGTGTCATGCAGAAACAGAAGAGTGACACTGCCATCACCCATGCTTGAGGGTTATAGGGTATAATGTATGTAGATGCCACCAGAGTCCACACCAGACCTCCAAACACCTGAGAAAGGTTAAGCAATGCACGGTGCTGTTTGCAATCATTCTGTCATTGATCAATTCAATCACATTTTAACCAAAGTTAACTACAATTATATCTACTGATTGACTGTCTATTTACTGTCTGTAGCACTATAGGGTTAAATCAAGTACAGCCATCTGCCCTGACAAGTTATTGCTCCCTATTGTGACATCATCAGGCCAGGCTGGGCTAGCTTAGGATGTTAACTCAACCAGGGGTCAGACATGGGAGTGTCATTTACACAACTTTACGCAATTTATAAAATGCAACTGAAAGCAATTATGCAATACTAAACATTATATAGCAATACTTTATAATAATATAGGTTGATATCGATCGTTGATATAAATTTATTTTACTATTTTCACATAAAAAAACTCACAGCAACTGTTTCACCTTGTTTACAAATTGTCATATATCTTTATACAACTGAGGTTCCAGTCCCTGAAAAATGCTACCTTTGAAAGCTCCAGCCAAAGATCTCTAAAACACTCCTGTATTCATATATACAGAGTTTTAGCATTGTGGCATAACTTTTTATTTGTTTGACTTGTTTTGAGCAACCTCCCCTGGATGTGTAATCAAAATCCTCTGAGACTAGAAGTCATCTGCAAAAAAAAACAGCTGATAGATTCTAAGATTATGCTTTTTAGTGAGACCATCAATTTATCAATCAGTTCATCAATCAATTATCTGAATTCAGAGGTTGTTTTATTAGCCGATAGCTTAAGGCCAGACTGGGCTTGTTTAAAATGTTACCTCAACCATTGCCTTTAATAATAATACTCAATATTTTAGATACTCAATTTATCTTAATATATTCTGGTACTTACATAAAGAACTAACCATTCAGCCCTTCAAATATTGATACACAAATAAAAAAATCTAATTTATCAGCACAGTGCTGTCCAATACACTCTGCTATTACAGAATGAAGACGACTTACAATCTCTAGTAGATAAAACATGTCTGGCAGTTCTGTGAAAATGCTTCCACCGCTGGGCAAACGTGGTCGGTAGCCAGTATCCATGTCCATGGTCAGCAAAGACAACCTCACAGTAAGTTAGGCACTGAAGCTACTGAGGAGTCCCAATCCAGAACCAGAAACCAGCTACTCCTCTTTAAAAAGAATGACAACTTGAAAAACAAGCTTGCCAGGCTTTGCCATCTTCTTTTCAGATCTATTTAGCTAACTTAGCTTCCTCAAGAGTGTGATGCATACCGTGTTGAGAAATGGCAGAGGTATTTTCAGAAACTATCTTACAGCCTATGCTTTGTATGCTTGTCTAAATTCAGAGACTCAGTCAACAAGTGAACTGAACCATGGCAGAGTGAGGTCAACACATCATATGATCACTGTATAGGTCTTTTTATACCTTAATAAATAAAAACATTCGTATGTGTAATGAGTAAATCAAATATCTTAATCATCTCAAAAATGAACAATGTCTTAATTTTTTACTAAAGGTTTGTTTTACTTAACTAGTATACTTGTTTTTGCATTATTATATAGTGTACAGTATTTGTATGACACATTAAAAGTGTTAGTTGTGCTGTAAGGCCACTGGCTTTTCACCTCTTTTTTCAAAGGGCTTTTTCAGTTCTGAGAACTGATGTTAGATCCCCAGGAAATAGTGGGATGTTAGAGGAAGAGAAGCTTCGACCTGTTGAACACACCCATTATGTGACACCTACAGTAGTATGTCAAATGACTCAGAGCCACATCACTATTAATAAACTACATTTCATATGTTTCAAATAAAAATGTTCTCTTGATCTTCCAATGTTTAAGAACATTATGTTGCATGTTGCATACTTCATTAATTAGCATCTCAATTTTTAAATAAAATAAAACAGTGTGTGTCACTTATTAGCAGAAAACAGCAATAAAACACTTTGACAGTTTCAGTTTCAACCATTACACTGCTGCACTGCTCCTCTGGAGAGACAACCAGGACAGGATGGTGGGAGAGACCTGAGACGATTGTCAATGTTGTGGCATTTTAAAGAAGGTCTAGCTTCCTGCATGTGGACTAGGTGTAATTACTTTAACAACAGCCCCCAGTGCCTCATACTCCTTTATGTCCAATACGAGAGCAGAAGCTGGACATTCACTGAAAAGCCTAGAATAGTCGCAGATTTTTAAAATTCATAAAAGGGTTTACATTTTATGTTCCTAAATGAAGGCCTAAATGAAATTCATGTCCAAGTCTATTTTTTTTTCAATGAAGGCAACAGTACATCATAGGGAAGTGTTATCATAAGCTAGATACTAGATATAGAGATTGGGTGAGGGAGGTTCTGAGAAGTGACGCTGAGACTCAATTCTGTGTGTGTTGGAAGACTTTCATCTCGCTCTAGAGTCTCAAAAAAAAAAAGAGCACAAAACACAATGCATCTGCCCATCACCTTGCTCCTCGCTCAGTTCTGCCTGTCTTCTCTGAAGGCATCTGAAGTTAACACTAGCAGCAGGACGACTGTTGAGAGTCAGCAGCACCAGCTGAGACAGACAGACATTAACAGCACCAGCACAAGGGCCCAGCAGGAGCATGATGCATGTCGGGCAAAGGTGCTATGGGTTTTAAACGCAACTACTGACCACAACTGGAATGACGGCACAAGAGGCAAATGCCTCAGAGTCTGAAATCGCCACGCCTGTGGCAAGAAGAACAAGAAATTCTTGTTCATACATAATGAAGTTCGGCCTGCCCCCCTACACTATAGGATTTAGTCAAAGACGTTAGTAATTATCATACTGCAAACTGCCAATCACCACTTTGAAGCCACTATGTGTAGGATTTATCTTCTATTTATCTTCGTCTTTTATTAAAAATACATTTTTTATTTTAAAAATATAATGTAAAACGATGGTAATTACCTCCATGAATAAATTGTAGTGTTCCCGTAAACTTGGTAATTTCCAGTTATATATAGATGTGGCTGGGTACCAAATGAGAACATCCATTTTGCGCCGCCATTTTCAAAATGAGTACAATTGGAAATGAGGACAGTGGGAAGGGAAGGGCTAATGCATTTTATTCAAACATGTGCAGAATACCACTTCGCCGATAGATGGGAGAAATTCTCATACGCAAAAAATAAAACTTACACATAGTGGGTTTAAAGGTCTGACTGGATCTGAGATTTTTCTTTGCCTCGTATGGGTTTTGAACTGGAGTTCCTTGAATAAGTCCAGTCTACTCATCAAGAACATGTAGGCTATATCTCAATTTCTCAACTTTCTCTTGATCACACTGTACACACTGTAAGTCACACACATTCGTATGTTTCCTTTTATAGGGTACAGTACTTCTGCATCTCTGTGTTTCTCTCACTGGCTTTCAGAGAGGACATTACTGTGTTTCTGTTTTGAAAACCACACCTATCATTCCAAAGTACAACTTCATTGTAAGTGGGGTGTGATTCCAGGTATTCCCTAATGTAGGAAGCAAACCCATTGGCAAAGAGCCATGGTTCATCCTCAAGCTGGTGATTGGTTGCCTGATCTATTGTTTTTTAATTAACGGAAAAAATTCAACATTGAGCTTAATTTCATAGTAGAGTTTGCAAATGATTTGCCGTTTACCTTTGATGCTTGTGTGTCATCCTTTTTTACAGAGTTCCTCCCACCAGAAAAAAATGTTTTTTAAGGTGTCATTTAGGTGTGTAGCACCAAATGGGCCTTACACTATGCACAAGCCATGCCCATGCCGTTTTAAATCTTGA